>CM062296.1:400347093-400947093 GCA_031216915.1 Pictodentalium vernedei
TTTTTTCTGTTGGAGTGAGGGATGGTAACATAAAATAGAGAAATAAAGCTTAAAAAAGACATGAATGACACTGTAGCTCAACTTGTTAAGACATCTACTTGTATAGTATCGTGACAGAGCAATGACAAACATCTAGGTAATGACCTGATAACAAAGGTACATATAAAGTATTTGTAACACGGTCTGTACATGAATACTGACCATATCCTGTAACAAATGTATAGGGTAAAGATTTGTAAAGGTGGGTGACAGTCAGATGCTAAACTAGAAAATAAATCTTTGAGTCCCCAAAGTGGGTTTGACTGAACCCCAAAATATTTGTTCTCATATAGCACAGTGATAACAAAGGCACCCCAAAACACACTCGTTCCTGTCCCAAGGTGAAAACAAAGGTACCCAAGAAGTTTCATGAAGATCAGTTCATAAATACGAGCTGTACAGAAGTTGTGACAAAAAAACCGATTGGACCTAATTTCGGTACAAAATGGTCACTTGGCAGCCATCTTGAATTTTGGACCGCACTCAGAAACACTCGTTCTCGTCCCAAGGTGATAACAAAGGGACCCAAGAAGTTTTGTGAAGATAGGCTCATAAATACAGCCTCTAGCCCGAGCCGTATTGACATGTGCACTTACAGTGTATAAGTAGCACTGAATAAATCAAAGTTCATCTAATTTGCATCAATTTCTGCACAAGAAAAAAACCTGTAATATATGTGATGTACTCCATGTTACTAAACATTCATACAAAAATTTATTCAAATCAGAACTTTCATACAGAAGTTCTGTACAAAAGACTGATTGCACTAATTTTGGTTCAAAATGGATGCTGGTGACCATCTTGAATTTCGGACCACACCCAAAAAACACTTGTTCTCATCCCACGGTGATAACAAAGGTACCCTAGAAGTTTCATAAAGATCGTTTCATAAATACGGCCTCTAGCCTGAGCCGTATTTAAGTTGTGTACAAAAAAACTGATTGGACCTAATTTCAGTACAAAATGGCCACTGCGCAGCCATCTTGAATTTTAGACCGCACCCAGAAAAACTCGTTGTCGTCCCAAGGTTATAACAAAGGTACCCAAGATGGTTTGTGAAGATCGATTCTCATAAATTCAGACTCTAGCCAGAGCCGTATTGACATGTATACTTACTGTTTGTAAGTAGCACTGAATAAATCAAAGTTCATCAAATTTGCATAATTTCTGCATGAGAAAAAATCACCTATTTTATGTGATGTATACCATGGTACTAAACGTTCACACGCAAAAAAATTATTCAAATCAGCGCTTTCATATGGAAGTTCTGTGCAAAAATCTGATTGCACCTAATTTTGTACAAAATGGCTGCCATCGGCCCATCTTGAATTTTGGACTGGACCCAAAAAGACTCATTCTTGTCCCACGGTGATACCAAAGGTTCCCAAGAAGTTTCGTAAAGATTGGTTCATAAATACGGCCTCTAGCCCAAGCCGTATTGGCATTTGCACTTACAGTGCTGAAAGTAACACTAAATAAATCAAAGTTAGTTTAATTTGCATAATTAACGCACGAGAAAAAAAACCTGTATTATATGTATTATATGTGATGTATCCCATGGTACTAAACATTCATACAAAAAATTATTCAAATCAGCGCTTTCATATGGAAGTTCTGCGCAAAAATCTGATTGCACCTACTTTTGCACAAAATGGCTGCCAGCAGCCAACTTGAATTTCGGATCGGACCCCAAAAACACTCAATCTCGTCCCACAGTCATAACAAAGGAACCCAAGAAGTTTCGTAAAGATCGGTTCATAAATATGGCCTCTAGCCTGAGCCGTATTGAATTGTTGATGGACAGATGGACAGATGGCCAGACGGACAGACGGACAACTGGCCATGGCATAAGCTCAAATTTGGCTTCACCAAAGTTGAGCTAACAACAAAAATGGCCGCCATGCCGCCATTTTGGATTTTGAAAAAAAAAAATATTGAACGTGCATCATCCCCTCCCAACCCTCAATCCATGTGCCAAATATGCAAAGTGTAGCTTGAACCATGTTGGAGGGAAGGGTGGTAACATGAAAATAGAGAAGAAAGCTTAAAAAAACACAACAAAAATGGCCGCCATCTTGGATTTTGAAACAAAGATTTTGAGCGTGCACCATCCCCTCAGAACCATTTATCCATGTATCAAATATGAAAGGTGTAGCTTAAAGCATGTTGGAGGGAGAGGTGGTAACATAAAAACAGACAGACGGACAGACGGATGGACAGACAGATGGAGTGCAATCCTACAGTCCCTTTACGGTTCCCGTAGGGGACTAATAAGAAAATTACACTTGTTTTGTAGTGTGTAACCACAGTTTATTACATATGCAAAAAGGCGTTTTTTACAAAATTTATTATGCAATCAGATAAAATTTAAGCGATTTGATTTCACGCAGTTAACTGGTTAATTAAGTTTCAGGTGTATATATTTTATGTGGCTTATATTTTTAAGTGGCTTCCCAACTTTTTATGTGGCTGTCCATATATAATTTTATAAGGCTTACAATTTTAAGTGGCTTCTCAACTTTTATGTGGCTATCAATTATGTGGCCACCAATGAATGGATGTCTAAAAATTTGGAGGTCGTTTTCCCAAACTTTAATGTGACTATGATGACATGTGTCTTCTTTATTCATATAGATGTTTTTCAGATGTCCAAAAAAATTCTGTTATGTGGCTAGCCACAAAACAGAAATTACCACAAAAATATGCATTTTTTGCCAAATCCTAGCCACACAAGTATGCAAATGTAAATCCAGATAAATGAATGAACGATGGAAGGGCTGATCACTAAAGGGCACCCACTGAAGAGTCCCCATTTAACAGATTTATTCAATTAAGTTCTATTCAATTAAGTCGGCTCCAATGGTAATACACATCAGTAGTTCTGAGACTGTTAAGTGAAAAAAAGGAAAAAACAGAAGATAAAGATATTTCAACATTTACTGTTGAAGAAAACTATTTGTCTGGCTGATGACTGGATGATGTGATTTTCACTCTTTGTGGATGACCAGACCAGTGGTTTTTTTCTGAGCCTTCCAAATACATTTGTATGTACTTACTGTGGAGAACACTCTCATGCAAAGGAGAGGTCATCAGTAAAGGTGGGTTGACAATTCCTCCATGTCTGAGCAACATTTCCAAGCAGTCTTTATGACCATGGTGACAGGCATAACATAGTGGTGTTGATCCATCTATGTCTCTTCCATTTACCTGGAATAAACTCTACAATGTATAAACCACGTTATGACTTAGCCATTTCAACATAAAGTACATGGAAATGAACATTTTATGCCCAAATTTATTTCTGCTATACCTACCACAGTAACACAACTGCTTTGCTCCTTACCAATCTCTCTTCTTGAAAACAACAGTTTTAAATTTTTTTCAGGGGAAAACAGTAAAAAAAAAAGAGTCAAATTTATTATTTATTGGTGTTTAAGGTCACATACTTATGCATAACGGCTAATCGTGACCATGATAGTTTTGCAGGTGGAGGAAGCCGGAGTACCCGTAGAGAACCACCAAGCATCGACGCTCAACTGTCAGCTCCTCAACATTCTAATTCTGTGCAAGCTCCGCTCAAGCAGGGTTACAGAAGCTGAAGAGATGTGCACCATTGATGTGCAGTACACCTTAGTACACGGCATCATCAAGCCCCTATGCAGGCAACCGGGATAAAGTTCCTTGCCAAGGATACAACGTGGGGCATCCCGAACAGGGGAAAAAGAGTCAAAAAACTAAAAAACAAGAGGCCCAAAGTGGCCTTAATCGCTCACCTGCCAAAGTGGTTCAAAAAAATATTTGGGTCACATTCAGTTAGACATGGTTCATCAACACTACAAAGGAATGAAATCATGAAAGGCAACTTTTATGGAAAAACACTGAGGAATGGATTTGAACAAACCTGAACCTAACATGCACCCTCCCTCCACCACCCACACATAGAAAGCCCAAATATTAAGCCAGGGACTTAAATTTTACAAACTTGAATCTCACACCCCCCCCCCCCCCCCCCCCCCCCCCCCCCCCCCCACCTGTGGATGCTGATACCAAATATCAAAAGATTCTGATTGGTGAATTGGAAGAAGATTTTTGAAGAATATTCCTCATATTGCACTAATCTGAACATTTGGCTCCAAATATGGACCCATTGATTTGATTTCAACAAACGTATGAATGAATCTTCCAAAGATGTTACATGTGAGATATGAAAGCCTTTGGAGCAGTGATATGGGAGAAGATTTTTTAATGCTTTTCCCATTACTCACAGTGTTGTGTTAAAAAACAAGAGGCCCCAGGGGGCCTGAGGGTGCTCACCTGACACAGTAGTCTAAATATCAAACCAGGGACTTGACTTGAATAAGCTGCATACACCCCTCCTAAGAAAAGCATATACCAACTAGATGAAGCGATTGTGCTCACACAATACACAGGATTTTCCTTCTATTTTCAGTTCCTCCTCTTTTACGTCACAAAATTGAGATAAACACATAAAAAATAGATTTTTTTTTTATTTTTGTTCGGAAATTTTCCAAGTCCCAAACAAAATATTTTCAGACTAAAATTTTTTTTTTCTTAAAACTGACCAAAATGCATAAAACAACTAATTTCCGGATTTTGGTCCAAAATTTCTAAATCCGGACCGAGACCCCCAAATTTTCAGCCTAAATATGAACCCAGGGACTTGGCTTGAACAAACTTGAATCTCAGCCCCCCTAAGGATGCTGCAAACAAATTTCAAAAGATTCTTATTGGTAGAACTGAAGAAGAAGATTTTTAAAGAATATTCCTCATACTGCACTAATTTAAACATTTGGGCTCCCGAAGAGAGCCCAAATATGGACACAGGGAATTGATTTCAACAAGAGCGCACATGTCGCTGAAGCAATACAATGTCCCCTACCGGACTAATGAGCATTAATAATTATACAAATGTTATAACCTAGATGTGATCAGCATGAATTCCGTTGAAGCATTTCCAAAAAAAAGTCCAGAAAACTGATATTTTGGCACTTTTCCACATTTCCAAGGGCCATAACTCACACAAGAATAATGCAATGAGCATGAAACTCAAACTTGATCTGTAAGTCATCGTTCTATAGTGGGCTACCAAGAATGAAATCATTCGGTTGAAGCATTTCCAAAAAAAAGTCCGGAAAACTAAAGTATGACTGACAGACAGACGGACGGACAGAGCGCAAATGAAACCTGATCTGTAAGTCATCGTTCTATAGTAGGTTACCAAAAATGAAATCATTCCATTGAAGTGTTTCCAAAAAAAGTCCGGAAAACTAAAGTATGACCGACAGACTGACTGACAGACTGACGGATGGATGGACAGAGTATAAATGAAACTTGATCTGTAAGTCATCGTTCTATAGTAGGTTACCAAAACTGAAATCATTCCCTTGAAGTGTTTCCAGAAAAAGTCCGGAAAACTAAAGTATGACTGACAGACTGACTGACAGACGGACGGATGGACAGAGTGCAAATGAAACCTGATCTGTAAGTCATCGTTCTATAGTAGGTTACCAAAAATGAAATCATTCCGTTGAAGCGTTTCCAAAAAAAGTCCGGAAAACTAAAGTATGACCGACAGACTGACTGACAGACTGACGGATGGATGGACAGAGTGTAAATGAAACTTGATCTGTAAGTCATCGTTCTATAGTAGGTTACCAAAAATGAAATCATTCTGTTGAAGCGTTTCCAGAAAAAGTCCGGAAAACTGATATTTTGGCGCTTTTCCATATTTCCAAGGGCCATAACTCACACAAGAATAAGGCAATCAGCATGAAACTCAACCGTGATCTGTAAGTCATCATTCTATAGTAGGTTACCAAAAATGAAATCATTCCGTTGAAGCGTTTCCAAAAAAACTCCAGAAAACTGATTTTTTGGCGCTTTTCCATATTCCCAAGGGCCATAACTCACACAAGAATAACGCAATCAGCATGAAACTCTAACTTGATATGTAAGTCATCGTTCTAAAGTAGTTTACCAAAAATGAAATCATTCCGTTGAAGCGTTTCCAAAAAAACTCCGAAAAACTGATATTTTGGTGCTTTTCCATATTTCCAAGGGCTGTAACTCACACAAGAATAATGCAATCAGCATGAAACTCAAACTTAATCTGTAAGTCATCGTTCTATAGTAGTTTACCAAAAATGAAATCATTCCATTGAAGCGTTTCCAAAAAAACTCCGGAAAACTGACATTTTGGTGCTTTTTCCCATATTTCCAAGGGCCATAACTCACACAAGAATAATGCAATCAGCATGAAACTCAAACTTGGTCTGTAAGTCATCGTTCTATAGTAGTTTACCTAAAATGAAATCATTCCGTTGAAGCGTTTCCAAAAAAACTGACAGACTGACGGATGGACAGAGTGCAAACCTATAGTCATCTCCAAACTATTTTTTACCGATTGATGTCTTCAAAGGGGTCTACTAGAGGTACGTTTTTTATCAGGAATCTAATGGTGAGGTTTAAAAAAGTATCGGGGAGGGGTGGGGTGGGGGTGTAGAGGGACACCAAAAGTTATGACCAAAATGACCAAAATTTTTTTTACTAATAGATGTCTTCAAAGGGGTCTACTAGGGGTACGTTTTCATCAGGAATCTAAAAGTGAGGTTTAAAAAAGTATCAGGGTGGGGGTGTAGAGGGGCACCAAAAGTTATTACCAAAATTTTTCTCACCGATATAGGTCTTCAAAGGGGTCTACTAGGGGTAATTTTTTACCAGGAATCTAATGGTGAGGTTTAAAAAAGAGCAGGGGTGGGATGGGGGTGTAGAAGGGCACCAACAGTTATGACCAGCAAAATATAGTATAGATTAAGGGATAATACTCTCCTCAACCCGAGCAACGCCGGGTAACCCTGCTAGTCTATACTATATTTTAGAATGTCTGTCTGTCTGTCCGTTATAGAAATGAATATGAGGCCATCCCGAGTGTCCAAAATGGGTCTACTAGAAGTACTTTTTATGGCAGAGGTCATCGTCAGGTTTAAAAAAGTGTGTGGGTGGGAGTGGGGTTGTAGAGGGTACCAAAAGTTATGACCAAAATTTTTCTCACCAAAAAAGGTCTTCAAAGGGGTCTACTAGGGGTAATTTTTTACCAGGAATCTAATGGTGAGGTTTAAAAACAAGAGGCCCCAAGGGGCCTGAGGGTGCTCACCTGACACGGTAGCCTAAATATCAACCTAGAGAATTAATTTCAACAAGTTGCATCTGCTCCTCCTAAGAAAAGCTTATACCAAATATCCAAAGATTCTGAACAGTGGATCTAAAAAAAAAGAAGATTTTTAAAAAATATTCCTCATATTGAACTAAGTTATAATTCGGGCTCCCCAAGGAAGCCCATATATGAACCCAGGGACTGGGCTTTAACAAACTTGATTCTCACCCCCCTGAGGATGCTGCACACCAAATATCAAAACATTCCGACTGCTGGATCTGAAGAAGAAGATTTTTAAAGAAAATTCCTCATTTTGAACTAAGTTACAATTCAAGCTCCCACAGGGAGTCCAAATATGGACCTAGGGCCATGGCTTGAACAAACTTGAATCTCACCCCCTCTAAGGATGCTGCATACCAAATATCAAAAGATTCCGACTCCTGGATCTGAAGAAGATTTTTAAAGAAAATTCCTCATTTTGAACTAAGTTATCATTCGGGCTCCCACAGTGAGCCCAAACATGGACCTAGGGACATGGCTTGAACAAACTTGAATCTCATCCCCCTAAGGATGCTGCATACCAAATATCAAAACATTCCGACTGCTGGATCTGAAGAAGAAGATTTTTAAAGAAAATTCCTCATTTTAAACTAAGTTATAATTCGGGCTACCACAGTGAGCCCAAATATGAACCCAGGGACTTGGCTTGAACAAACTTGAATCTCACCCCCCTAAGCATGGTGCATACCCAATATCAAAAGATTCTGCCTGCAGGATCTTGAGAAGAAGATTTTTTAAGAAATTTGCCTGAAATGTACCAAGTTCAAATTTGGGCTCCTATAAGGAACCCAAATATAAACCCAGGGAGCCGATTTGAACAAACTTGAATCAGATCCACCCCACAATGTTGCTTACCAAATATCAAAAGATTCTACCTGCTGGATCTGGAGAAGAAGATTTTCAAAGAAATTTGCCTGAAATGCACTAAGTTCAAATTTGGGCTCCTATAATGAGCCCAAATATAAACCCAGGGAGCCGATTTGAACAAACTTGAATGAGATCCACCCCACAATGTTGCATATCAAATATCTAAAGATTCTGCCTGCTGGATCTGGAGAAGAAGATTTATGAAGAAATTTGCCTGAAATGCAATGAGTTTGAAATCGGCTCCTATACTGAGCCCAAATATGAACCCAGGGTGCTGATTTGAACAAACTTGAATCAGATCAACTCTACAATGTTGCATACCAAATATCAAAAGATTCTGCCTGCTGGATCTGGAGAAGATTTTTTAATGTTTTTCCTGTTGCCTCTAGTGTTAAAAAGTGCTGACTTCAGCACTTTTTCAAAAGTCCTGAAAAAGTACCTTGTGATCAAACCGATAGGGATTTTTTTTAACCATTCTATTCTACTGGATAAAAGTAAGCTTTATACAAAATAAGAATTCTCTGTGCCATGTAGTTTTGGAGATATGGAAGTTTTAAGGTTTTCCTATTTTTAGCTCCCGAGGTTCCCATGGGGCAATGAGAAAAGAATTTTTTGCATCAATCAACTACTTATGACCCATTATCATCTCATATATAGTTTGGTTAAAATCGACCTCACGGTTCTGAAAATAGAAATTTTAGGCGTGGCCAAAATTTTTGCCCCTCCCATAACGAGGGCAAATAATGCCCGACAAACTTCTCTTGAACAAACTTGATTCTAAACCTCAAAAGGACTCCGTATACCACATATCAAGTATCTGCTACTGGTGGTTCATTCGAAGAAGATTTTCAAAAAATTTGGCCATTTTTTCCCCACCCCTCTGTTCAATACCAGCCGAAACCTAATTTGCATAAAAATCAAAATGCCCCTATATAACCACTATTTACATGAAATTTAATTAAAATGTGGCCAGTGGTTTAGGAGAAAGAGGCTCAAACACCACCTTCATGCAGGATGACGGACGAAGAGTGATAAGAAAAGCTCACCCTGACTTTCAGTCAGGTGAGCTAAAAAGTGCCGGGGTGGTTAGTATATTAAAGAAGAATTCTCTCCTCAGCCCAAGCAATGCCGGGTAACCCAGCTAGTGTAAAATATGAAAGCTTTTGGAGTAGTGGTTTGGAAGCAAACGATTCTTTAATTTTTTCCCATTGCCCACAGTGTTAAAAAATGCTGACTCAGCATTTTTACAAAGTCCCGAAAAAGTACCTTATGACAAAACCAATGGCAATTTTTTTTTTACCATTCCGTTCTGCTGGTCCCAAGGAAGTCTCACACCAAATAAAATTTCTCAGTGCAATGCAGTTTTGGAGACATGGACGTTTTTGTTTTTTTCTATTTTTGGATCCTGAGGTTCCCACGGGGCTGCAGGAAAAAAAAATTGGCATAAATCAAGTACTTATAACCCAATAATACCTCATATTAAATTTGGTTCAAATTGGCCTCTCGGTTCAGAAAATAGAAATTCTGGGTGGGGCAAAAATTCTTGCCCCTCCCAGAACAAAGGCAAATATTACCCGTCAAACTTCTCTTGAACAAACTTGAGTCTACACCTCAAATGGAAGCTGCATACCAAATATCAAGTCTCTGCTATGGCTGGTTCATGAAAAGAAGATTTTTAAAAATTTGGTTCAAATTGGCCTCTCGGTTCAGAAAATAGAAATTCTGGGTGGGGCAAAAATTCTTGCCCCTCCCAGAACAAAGGCAAATATTGCCTGTCAAACTTCTCTTGAACAAACTTGAGTCTACACCTCAAATGGAAGCTGCATACCAAATATCAAGTCTCTGCTAAGGCTGGTTCATGAGAAGATTTTTAAAACTTTTGTGCATTTTGGCCCCACTTCCTCAATATGAGCAAAAACCCAATTTGAAGAAAAACCCAAATGCCCCTATATAACCGCTACTCATGTGAATTTTCACTGAACTGCAGCCAGTGGCTTGGGAGAAAATGACCCAAACACCACCATCACGACGGACGACAGACGACGGATAAAAACTGATCAGAAAAACTCACCCTGACTTTCAGTCAGGTGAGCTAATGATGACTCAGCATTTTTTCAAAAGTCCTGGAAAAGTACCCTCTGATAAAACCGATGGCAATTTATTTTTGACCATTCCTTTCTGCTGTTCCTGAGGAAGCTTTGAACAAAATAAAAATTCTCAGTGCCGTGTAGTTTTAGAAAAATGCATTTTAAATGTTTTCTATTTTTAGCTCCTGCGGTTCCAATGGGGTGACGGGAAAAATGTTTTGGGCATAAATTAGGTATTTATGACCCAATAAGCCCTCATATCAAATTTGGTTCAAATTTGCCTCTCAGTTTGGAAAATAGAAATTTTGGTACAATTCGGGCTCCCACGGGAAACCCAAATATGAACCCAGGGACTTGGCATTAACAAACGTATATCTCACCTCCCCAAGGATACTGTATACTAAATATCGAAAGATTCTGACTGGTGGATGTGAAGAAGATTTTTGAAGAATATTCATCATATTGAACTAAATTATAAATCAGGTTCCACAGGGAGCCAAAATATGAACCCAGGGACTTGGATAGAACAGTCTTAAATCACACCAGCCTAAGGATGCTGCATACCAAATATATAAAAAAATTCTGACTGCTGAATCTGAAGATTTTCAAAGAAACATTCCTCATATTGAACTAAGTTATAATACGGGCTCCCACAGTGAGCCCAAATATGAACCCATGGACTTGGCTTGAACAAACTTGAATCTCACCCCCTAAGGATGCTGCATACCAAGTATCAAAAGATACTGATTAGTGGATCTGAAGAAAAAGATTTTTAAAGAATATTCTCATATTGCACTAATTTGAACATTTGGGCTCCCACAGAGAGCCCAAATATGGACCCAGGGAATTTACTTCAACAAATATGTGAATCAATCTTCCAATGATGTTATATGTGAAATATGAAAGCCTTAGGACCAGTGGTTTGGGAGAAGAAGATTCTTTAATGTTTTCCCTATTACCCACAGAGTTAAAAAAAATGCTGACTCAGCACTTTTTCAAAGTCCCAAACAAGTACCCTATGATAATGCCAATAGCAATTTTTTTTTTACCATTCCATTCTGTTAGTCCTAATGAGCTTCACACCACATAAAAATTCTCAGTGCTGTGCAGTTTTGGAGATATGAGATAATTTTTTTTATTTTTAGATCCTGCGGTTCCCATGGGGAGACGGGAAATTTTTTTTTTTGGCATAAATTAACTACTTATGTCCCAATAAAACCTCATATCAAATTTGGTTCAAATCAGCCTCTCGGTTTGGAAAATATAAATTTTGTTCGGGACAAAATTCTTGCCCTTCCCATAACAATGGAAAATATAGCCCCTAGAAATTCTCTTGAACAAATCTGAGTCCACACCTCAAAAGGAAGCAGCACACCTAATATCACGTCTCTGCTACTGCTGGTTCATGAGAATAAGATTTTTTAAGATTTAGGCTCACTTTTTGGGCATGGCCCTACCAAGGGGTGGGTCAACGTGATTTGAACAAATTTGAATTGACATATGATAGGGAACATGTACACCTGATTAGGTTCAATTTGGTTGAGTAGTTTGTGAGAAGAAATTGATAATGTAAAGTTAACGCCGGATGACGGACAACCGACGGAAAGTGATTAGTAAAGCTCCCCTTGAGCTTCGTCCAGGTGAGCTAAAAAGGCAGAGCTGTTTCAACTGGGGCCAAATGTCCATCATGTCTCTCTGCATTAATATACCCATTGTCCATTTGCCACCATTCATGCATGCCAATTTCTTATTTTTGTAAATCAAATATGCATGTATATGTGGGAAGGTGGCTCAAAATAATGTATGGCCTAGAACGGTTGGTCATATTTTGTGTTGGTGAGGTAAAAATAATAGAAATAAAATTTGGGAGAAAATTTAAATTTCTTCAGACAACCTACCACACTACCACCATTTCCAAAAGTACAATAGGATGGTGGTGTATACATATATATGTGAAAGAGATAATAACAGATGGAGGGATAACAGTAACATTATGGAGGTTCCCGAACATCTGTCAGAGTATGAGCTAGAGTTAAATCAGCATTCAGAGAGGTTCGTAATGATGAAAAAAAAATTTAAATTTTACATCCAATTTTTTAATATACTTACCCAAGAAACACAAGTGCCTTATTCTTCTTATTATTCCTCACGTGAAAAAAGTCAAGTTTGGAGAATCCTAATAAAAACCATTTAGGAGACTTAAAATAGTCCAAACCAAGTTCACCAAGTGCTGATTTATGAAGGTGACTAGTATCCTACAAATAACAGTCACCCACTGTCCAATTCCCACCAATCATACTAAATACTAAACAGCCTATAATACAGTCTTAATTGCTGTTTACCGTTTCTCAAAAAAGAATTAACATCAAATCGATAGAAAATGTGTTAAACTGGACCGAATACTAGGAATGGACGATCCCGGTGACATCAGACAAGAACTGAACTAGGTCACAAAGGGTTACCAGGGTTCCTGCACACAATTTATTGTTGAATTCAAGGAGTTTCCAGGAGGTTTTGTGTGTATAATCAAGGAGTTTCAAAGATAAAAAGAACAAAAATTCAAGGAGTTTCCAGGAAACACGAGTACTAGCGCAACAGGACTTCTCACTAGGTGCTAAGATAAGATTATAACTGTCAGTAGTTTATCATGAATGTCTACTTGTTTCAGCTGTAAGGATTCATTGTGTGACTCATTAAACAAGAGCACTAAGCAGACATGTTAACCCTCCCGGAATGCTTGGGAAACTCCCAGAAATTCAATGTTCATCCCGGAAAAACATCTCCTTGGGACGAAAATCCCAGAAAATATCAATCAAAATATTTGGCAGTTTTGAAATGGTTTGAGGGTCAATTTGCGATCAGTTAGAAAAGATTTATAGTCTTGGCATTACCCTGTTCAAAATCATTAAAATGCTCATAAAATTCATCAATAAATGCAAACAAAGATGTTTGTACCTTTTTTAAAGGGTACAAAATTTGTCTCAATCAGCTGTTTACATTGTGCCAATTTGTGGTGACCCAGTTTCAAATACCTGATCACCAACAACTTCAGATGTTTGGTTTGTAAAAAAAAAAAGTTTTATTCAACAGAGAATTCCCCTTTAATATTGTTCCTTTATATTTTTCCTTCATTTGAATAAGGGTGCCCAAGTTTTGCTTTACAAACAACAACACTGGGTTCGAACATTGAAAAGACAAGAAGGATGCCAATGACCTATAGCTCACCAACATTCCTCTTTGATAGTAACTTTGGCAAACACAAGAACTGTATCAAACAGGCTCATAACATGCGACAAAGCTTACCTAAACACAACCTCTTAAAAGTAAAACACAGAAACTGACATAAACACTAAGTTAATTAAAAATGAAATTCTGAGCTAAACAGAAAACTAAACGCAAATAAAAATGTCAAGAAAAATGTTTAAAATGCAGTGTATGAGGGGTTAATCATGGAACAATGATACTGAGGAACATGTATGATGAATATAAGTGCCATGGGAAGAGAAGGAGCACAGCAGCTGACCTAAACACTTAGTTAAACATGAAATTCTGAGCTAAACAGAAAACTAAACGCAACTAAAAATGTCAAGAAAAATGTCTGAAATGTAGGGTGTGAGGGGTTAAATCATGGTAAAATGATAATAATCATCATATAGCAGTATTATAAAAGCCATGATATGGAAATAGGGCGAGTAAGTGACCAAAACAGAAGCTTTAACATTATCGGACATGTACGCTGACGCCGACACCGATGCAGACGCCGACGCCAACCGATCGAGCCATGCCATAAGCTCACACAACTGAAGTTGGTGAGCTAAAAACATAAATGACAATTCCGTTGATGGGTGCCGTCATTTTTAACTTTGAAGTCTGTGAGATACCGGGGAACTTCCTGTGATCTATTTCTGGTGATAAAAATATCTGTTTGGGAATCACCTCTCTCATTCATGTAAATCTGTGAATCGAACATTTATTTATTGGTGTTTAAGGTCACATACTTATGCACAATGGCTAATCATGACCATGACAGTTTTACAGGTGGAGGAAGCTGAAGTACCCGGAGAGAAGCACCGAGCAATTATCAGCTCCTCAACATTCTATCTCGATTCAAGCTCCGCTCAAGCAAGGGTAAAGTGGTTGAAGACGTGCACCATCGACGTGCAGTATGCCTTAGTACATGGCCTCATCGTGCCCCCATGTAGGCAACCGGGATAAAGTGCCTTGCCCAAGGACACAATGCGGGTTTCCCAGATGGGGATCGAACTCGAGACTTCTAGCATAGAAGTCCCAACAGCCTACCAATGAGCCACCCCGCTCCCTTTTGAATCAAACGAGCCAGTGTTTGGGAAGTTGAAATGATGACAACTCGGGTTTAATTCTGAGTTAAAGGCCTCTTTTGGAAGTGTTTTTATTTTATTATTATTTCTTGCAAAATGACATTAAAATGGATAAGATCGACAGAGAAATTCATTTTGTGTCTCTTTTACATTTTTCAAGAGGTCCTCCGTTGAGTAATCTTTTTTATACTTTTGAAATTTTCTTTAATTTTTATTTCTTTCAACTCATGTCTGCTTTTCAGCAGCCATGAAGTGACTGTAGGAGAACTGTCAAATTTCTGGAAGTAGAACAATCGAAATTTCTGAACATTTGTGGGAGTTAATTATGCCTAATTTTTTTAAGAAATTATTTTTCTTCAGATTATTGCTACAGTCATGAATTGATTGTCGGAGAAGTGCAAGAGGACAATTTTTTTTTTGAAGTTTGACATTTACATGTGTTGCACTTGAAACTGTAAAATTAGGGTGTTCTTTCCATAATTTTTGTTTCAATTTTATTTACATTTTTTTTTTTTTTTTTTTGGGGGGGGGGAGAAACTTTATTACTGTTGTGATTCCAATGTTTGTGAATAGAATACAGTTTGAATAGGCCATTAGACAGGATACAGAACCATCTGAGATGAGCAGTAGTATAACTACAAAATTTTAATTTATATTTATATATTTTGACCATATTTTTATTTGGTAATATGTGAGCTGCAATAATAGTATTGTAGTATCTCTTACGAAGAGAAGTCCACTCATTAAGGGAGATTTAGTGGTAGTCGACTTGTTGCATACAGCATTTTCTGGCACACAAACTTTTCCCTGAAATCATGCCATTTCCTTGAAAATCAACCTCAATTTCCCAGAAAAATATTTTGGAGGTTAATATGTCTAGCCCTAAGTATTTCACATGGGTCTCTTTCACACTGTCAATTACCATATGCTCCAAATATGGTCCCACACAGAATGTTACTGGATACATACATTTATTCACTCCACAGCTGAACTGTTGAGTAATCTTACTATCAGGGAACATCTTTTGGAAAACATTGGATACATCAGCTGACGAGTTGTAACTCAAATGACTGTTGACACACTTTACAGCCCATAAAATTTTCGCAGTCAGAACAGTACTACCACTTGCACCAACTTCGTACGCTGACGGGCAAGGATCAACGGTACTGCAGTATGATGAAATTGATGTATTTAAAGAACAAACTGGGGGCGCGGTGGCGACGCGGTAACCGATTCTCTTCAGATTACCGAAGTTAAGCAACGTCAAGCGCGGTTAGTAGTTGGATGGGAGACCATTTCAGCGACTGGTTCGTGCTCCCACGTTGTGCCCTTGGGCAAGGCACTTAACCCTGATTGCCTATATGGGTGCACGATGACACTGTGTACTAAGGCGTACTGCACGTCGAAGGTGCGCATGTCTTCAACCTTCTAACCCTGCCTGTGCCGCGGTGCAGAGTTCAGAGTTATGATGATGGAGAGCTGACAGCTGCTCGTCGTTGCTCGGTGGTTCTCTCCGGGTACTCCGGCTTCCTCTATCCGTAAAACTGTCACCGACATGATATGACCATGGCTGTTAATGGTTTGTTAAAACCTAATAAAAAAAAAAAAAAAAAGAACAAACTTTCTGGAATCGGATTTTACAAAGTCAGACCCTATCAACATTGTGGATTTTTCTTTCACATTTTTTAGGTGCTCCGAGGCTTGAATATGTGAACGGAGACCAGCTTCACCCATGTTCGTGACACTATATGTTTTCATACACAAACGACAGTGACTGACTGAAGTATTATCACTTTGAACACGTTTCCTCTTGAAACTTGCTTTTTCCTCCAGCACGATTACAGCAAAAGTTAATAAAAATTCAAACAAACACAACGTTAAAACCGAAAACGTTTGCCCTCAAACTTTAACATGCTAAAAGCAAGAAGAGAATACAATCACATGCTTGGATTGGTTAAAACAAATACGTAATTTAGCTTCGAATAATTTCGGATGCAGTCGGCTAAATCCGTATTGTCAAAAAATGAAACAACCTCAGGCGTATTTTTATGTTTTTTGAATTTGACTTCACGAATCACTGAACATTAAATTTTCAAGGAGTTTCAAGGAGGGTAAAGTAAACCCAAGGAGGTTTCCAGGACCTTGGCAGAAGATTTTCAAATTCAAGGCATTTCAACGAAATCAAGGAGGCGTGGGAACCCTGGGTTACAGAGGAAATCAGATGTTTGAAAAGCAAGGGCGAAACCCCTGGAAGCACAGAAAAAATATTTCCAGCTGGAAACTTTCTAATTAATTATACAGTTAAGAAGATTCATCTGAAAGAAAGGTAGGTGTATAGTGGGGGGGTGGAGGGGGGGGGGGGGTGGAGGGGGGTGGTGTTGAGAGGGAGAGACCTCAAAATGGTGACAACTATGAAGCCAATAATGAATCTGAAAGGACAGCCATGAATCTTGAATAGAATAGAATTGTCGTAATTTCACTTGAATACTTGCATCAAAACTGACGGATAAAAACTGCTCAGAATTATTTATTCCTGAGATAGAGATAAGCATTATTACCTGATCTGAAAATAACAGGCTACGAACTCGTAAGGAGAAAATACCAACAGTTAATCTTATAATTCAGGTCAGAAAATAAAGAGTAAAACGAAGTATGGAGGACTGGACCAATGAAAACCTAGTTCGTTAAGAAAATGCAGATATTCCATATGGAATAGGATATTGGCAGTCGACTGACCACCTAAATAGGACTGCCAACTGAGATGCCTTGGGGTGAAAGAATCCGGTCTGAGACCAGAATGAACTGGGCTAAAATCTGATGCACAATAGATTCCATGCCAAAAGGAGAATTGATGTGCTAGTAAAAGGATGAATGTGGAAAGTAAATACAAAGGGAATGAGTAAGAGCATCCCTACTTCCCTAAAAATTATAAATTCCAAGTAATTTGTATATTTTTTATACTTACCAATGGCCCCGACTAGCTGGTGCTAACTCAAAAATTAATCCAGGGCCAAACACAAATTTTGCCCCCAATCCCCAAAATTTGGTGCAAAATAGTGCAAAACGGAAAATTCCATGTCCTATCTCGTCCTCCATACTTTTGTGATCGGTGCATGCGCAGAATCCAGGAAGACAATGAAATTGGTGCCAACCATCATTCTTTCTATAATTGCTTGTTAAATGTTGTAAACAGCGGGGAGGTATGAGTATACCCATCTGGGCCATTGGTAAGTATTAAAAATACACAAATTACTTTGAATTTATAAACTTTTTATACAACAACCAATGGCCCAGACTAGCTGAATCGTAAAAAGGCTGGAGGGCCGAGGACATAAAGGAAAATCCAATTACTCGATCACTTCATAAAGGATATCTCCTAAAGGAGAATAGGAGAGAAAGGAATTATATATGTCTTTCTCCTTTACGAGAAACGAGAAAGACATAAAACCAACAACGTAACTGAGTATTACATAATATATAATTCTCCATTTGATGCCAGCATAACCCATTATGCTAATTCGGTGAAGGGAAGCCAATATATAAAGACCGTCCAGAGAATGAGGCTTTATACTAAATTAATAGTGTCGGGGATTGTATATTAATAATGCCCATTTGACACGTGACATATACAAATGCTTCACAGTGAGCTACACTTTAAAATAAAACTTAAATGAGACATAGTATTTGCTTCACGCACAGCACCGACTTGGGACTACTGACACTGGAGGAGGTCTTCCCTTGCTTTTCCCTATAAAGCCAGATGACAATAAGGGAAACAAGAGGCCCCAGGGGACCTTAGGCGCTCACCGAATGTTCCATACTGTTAAGACACAAATTTTATCAAACCCTATTCTTAAGGTTCTACAGAGTAAATCTATACTCTCTGTGGAGCTAAAACATCAACAGGACTGAATGGGACAATGCTGCTGATCAAATATCAAAAGATTCTGCATGATGGTTCTGAAGGAGATTTTTAAAGAATTTTCCTTGAATTGCACAAAGTAAACATTCATGCTCCCATAGTGAGCCCCAATATTGATCAAAAGACTCAATTTGAACAAATGTGAATCCAACCCATACCAAGATGCTGCATACCAAATATCTAAAGATTCTGCCTACTCATTCTGGTGAAGAAGATTGTTAAAGATTTTTTCTTAAATTGAACTAAGTAAAAATTCCCACCCCCATAGTGATCTCCAATATTGAACGGTGGATACAATTTGAACAAACTTGAATCAAACCCATACCAAGATGCTGTATACCAAATATCAAAAGATTCTGCCCATCGGTTCCAGAAAAGAAGATTTTTAAATAAATTTTTTTGAATTGCACTAAGTAAAAATTCCCACCCCTTTAGTGAGCCCCAATACTGATCGAGGGACTCAATTTGAACAAACTTGAATCAGACCCATACCAAGATGCTGTATACCAAATATCAAAAGATCCTGCCCATTGGTTCTGGAGAAGAAAATTTTTAAAGAATTTTTCTTAAATTGCACGAAGTAAAATTTCATACGCCCATAGTGAGCCCCAATATTGGTTGAGGGACTCAGTTTGAACAAACTTGAATCAGAAGATTCTGCCCACTGGTTCTGTAGAAGAAGATTTTTTAATAATTTTTCTATAATTCATATGGTGCTATCAGAGTTATGCCCCATACAGAGCCCCCAAGGGACATGGCCATTTCATTTGAACAAACATGAATTGCCATATAGTAATGAACATCCACATGAAGTTTCGTGAAAATTGGACCAGTGGTTTCAGAGGAGAAGTCGTTTGAAAAATGTTCACGACGACGGACGACGACGACGTCGGACGGCAAGTGATAAGTTAAGGTCCCTTCAGTGAGCTAAAAAACGTAACTCCCCCCTTCCCCTTGTTCTGAGATATGAGACCGCACAATGAAGAGGGCAGCAGAACAGCGTCACTGTTGGAACAGGCTGCTTAAATAACTATCCATGTAACCCTAAATGGACGACATTCTCAGCAACAGAAAGAGGACCTAAACAACAGAAAGATGACCTAAACATCTGAGGTCACCGGAGATGGACTCTAAATCACTCAGGTAAAACTTGGTAAATGTAGAGGGCTGTGTCCAATACGCAGCCTTCATGAGATCAGTAATGGTTATACTGTTAGAATACGCCCAGGAAGTGGACAGCGCTCTAACTTCATGTGCTGATATCATATTTACAGAACATTGATCTAAAGATAGATTTTCATAGGCGATGCGTATTGCCAACTGAAACCTGCTAGCAATTGAATGAACAGAAATATCTTTTCTGTTAGGAATTAACTGGTTGAGCACTACAATTCTTACACTGTGCAGTTGAAACGTGTATATTTTTTTCAGAAGTTTTACAAATAATGTATGATTCATATATCTTGACTTTGTTACCCTTTCTTTTGATGAAACCCATCAACATGTATACATATTTTTTAAGGTAATTAAATTTTCTTCAAGGCTTCATTTTTTATTTTACCGTATATTGTATTAATTACATGTAACACAGGTAAAAAGGTAACTAATTAACAAGAAAAATGGTAAAAATTTAAAACATAAGGGAAAATAAAGATTTTTGACTTTGTTGTTGTTTACTTTCCACTCCCAAAACACTCCCACTCCCAGGGGCGAAACGTCCAAGTGCCTTGAGAACAAGTGTAAATATTCACAGGGCCTTTGTTAGGTTATTCACTCTTTCAAAATACACAAGACCCAGGAAAGTATGAGGGGTGGAGGTGGGGAGGAGCATGTTGACAATTTACCTTAGCTTCTCATGCCGGTACACATGTTTGACACAATTTGTATTGTATTTGTAAAAAGACGGCTGGCTCGCTTCAGTTAAATAACAAGAGGCCCCAAGGGGCCTGAGGGCACTCACCTGACATGGTAGCCAAAATATCAACCCAGAGAATTGATTTCAACAAATTGCATCTGCTCCTCCTAAGAAAAGCTTATACCAAATATCCAAAGATTCTGACCAGTGGATCTAAAAACAAAAGAAGATTTTTAAAGAATATTCCTCATATTGAACTAAGTTATAATTCGGGCTCCCACAGGGAGCCCATATATGAACCCAGGGACTTGGCTTTAACAAACTTGAATCTCACCCCCCTAAGGATGCTGCACACCAAATATTAAAACATTCCGACTGCAGGATCTGAAGAAGAAGATTTTTAAAGAAAATTCCTCATTCTGAACTAAGTTATAATTCAGGCTACCACAGTGAGCCTGAATTATAAGCATGGCGCATACCCAATATCAAAAGATTCTGCCAGCAGGATCTTGAGAAGAGGATTTTCAAAGAAATTTGCCTGAAATGCACTAAGTTCGAATTCGAGCTTCTATAGTGAGCCGAAATATGAATTCAGTGGGCCAATTTGAACAAACTTGAATCAGATCCACCCCTCAATGTTGCATACCAAATATCAAAAGATTCTGCCTGCTGGATCTGGAGAAGAAGATTTTTTAAGAAATTTGCCTGAAATGCACTAAGTTCGAATTCGAGCTTCTATACTGAGCCCAAATATAAAACAAGGGAGCCGATTTGAACAAACTTGAATCAGATCCACACCACAATGTTGCATACCAAAAATCAAAAGATTCTGCCTGCTGGATCTGGAGAAGATTTTTTAAGAAATTTGCCTGAAATGCACTTAGTTCGAATTCGAGCTTCTATACTGAGCCCAAATATAAACCCAGGGGGCCGATTTGAACAAACTTGAATCAGATCCACCCCACAATGTTGCATACCAAATATCAAAAGATTCTGACTGCTGGATCTGGAGAAGAAGATTTTTGAAGAAATTTGCCTGAAATGCACTAAGTTTGAATTCTACCTTCTATACTGAGCCCAAATATAAACCCAGGGGGCCAATTTGAACAAACTTGAATCAGATCCACCCCACAATGTTGCATACCAAATATCAAAAGATTCTGACTGCTGGATCTGGAGAAGAAGATTTTTGAAGAAATTTGCCTGAAATGCACTAAGTTTGAATTCTACCTTCTATACTGAGCCCAAATATAAACCCAGGGGGCCAATTTGAACAAACTTGAATCAGATCCACCCCACAATGTTGCATACCAAATATCAAAAGATTCTGCCTGCTGGATCTGGAGAAGAAGATTTTTTAAGACATTTGCCTGAAATGCATTAAGTTCGAATTCGGGCTTCTATAGTGAGCCCAAATATGAATCCAGGGGGCCGATTTGAACAAACTTGAATCAGATCCACCCCACAATGTTGCATACCAAATATCAAAAGATTCTGCCTGCTAGATCTGGACAAGAAGATTTTTTAAGAAATTTGCCTGAAGTGCAATAAGTTCGAATTCGAGCTTCTCTACTGAGCCCAAATATAAACCCAGGGGGCCGATTTGAACAAACTTGAATCAGATCCACCCCACAAGGTTGCATGCCAAATATCAAAAGACTCTGCCTGCTCGATCTGGAGAAGAAGATTTTTGAAGAAATTTGCCTAAAATGCACTAAGTTCGAATTCGGGCTTCTATAGTGAGCCCAAATATGAATCCAGGGTGCCGATTTGAACAAACTTCAATCAGATCCACCCCACAATGTTGCATACTAAATATCAAAAGATTCTGCCTACTGGATCTGGAAAAGATGTTTGAAGAAATTTGCCTGAAATGCACTAAGTTTGAATTCGGGCTTCTATAGTGAGCCCAAATATGAATCCAGGGGGCCGATTTGAACAAACTTGAATCAGATCCACCCCACAATGTTGCATACCAAATATCAAAAGATTCTGCCTGCTTGATCTGGAGAAGAAGATTTTTGAAGAAATTTGCCTGAAATGCACTAAGTTCGAATTCGAGCTTCTATACTGAGCCCAAATATAAACCCAGGGGGCCGATTTGAACAAACTTGAATCAGATCCACCCCACAATGTTGCATGCCAAATATCAAAAGATTCTGCCTGCTTGATCTGGAGAAGAAGATTTTTTAAGAAATTTGCCTGAAATGCACTAAGTTCGAATTCGGGCTTCTATAGTGAGCCCAAATATGAATCCAGGGAGCCGATTTGAACAAACTTCAATCAGATCCACCCCATAATGTTGCATACCAAATATCAAAAGATTCTGCCTGCTGGATCTGGAGAAGAAGATTTTTTAAGAAATTTGCCTGAAATGCACTAAGTTCGAAATCGGGCTCCAATACTGAGCCCAAATATGAACCCAGGGGCCGATTTGAACAAACTTGAATCAAATCCACCCTACAATGTTGCATACCAAATATCAAAAGATTCTGTCTGCTAGATCTGGAAAAGAAGATTTTTTAATCTTTTTCCCATTGCCTACAGTGTTAAAAAGTGCTGACTCAGCACTTTTTCAAAGTCCTGAAAAAAGTTCCTTGTGATCAAACCGATAGGGATTTTTTTTAACCATTCTATTCTACTAGATAAAAGTAAGCTTTATACAAAATAAGAATTCTCTGTGCAGTGTAGTTTTGGAGATATGGCAGTTTTAAGGTTTTTCCTATTTTTAGCTCACAAGGCTCTCACGGGGCAATGAGAAATTTTTTTTTTTTGCATCAATCAACTACTTATGACCCATTATCATCTCATATCAAATTTGGTTCAAATCGACCTCACGGTTCTGAAAATAGAAATTTTAGGCGTGGCCAAAATTTTTGCCCCTCCCATAACGAAGGCAAATAATGCCCGACAAACTTCTCTTGAACAAACTTGATTCTAAACCTCAAAAGGACCCTGTATACCACATATCAAGTCTCTGCTACTGGTGGTTCATCAGAAGATTTTCAAAAAATTTGGACATTTTTTCCCCACACCTCTGCTGAATATGAGCCGAAACCTATTTTGGATAAAAATCAAAATGCCCCTATATATCCACTACTTACATGAAATTTAATTAAAATGTGGCCAGTGGTTTAGGAGAAAGAGGCTCAAACACCACCTTCACGCAGGACGACGGACGATGGGTGAAGAGTGATAAGAAAAGCTCACCCTGACTTTCAGTCAGGTGAGCTAAAAATATATCTTACATAACGTTCCTGGCATTGGGGAAGGGGGTCCTTTCTTTTATTGTGTTCTCCGTTGGACATGACAATTCTACATTTTTAATGCATGAATAAATATGCATGAATGAACACCAAACAGACACAACAGACTTGAACAGTGCAATGACGCCATTGCAAATTTCCTGCATAAATTAACTCAGATTTCGACCTTCACTTCCGTCTGGATAATTCTCGAATTCTGTATTGTTTTTGATGAAATAATCCACCCCCTATCATATTTATTCTGATAACAATAAAATTTACTAAAATTATTGAATTTAACAACTTTTATGGACGAAACTTGTCTTGTTGGTTACTGCTAAAAATAGTCCAAAATATCCGGGACAGACATTCGCACGTGCGTTTCAACTTTCATTCTCCGAGTTTACAATTTAAAAAAATGACAACTAAATCATCAAAACAGGATTTTCACACAAGAATGCATTGTTTTATTTAACTATGGATGTATTAAAACTGACAAGGGGGTAAAATTATTTCTATCTCTTACAGAACACCCAATTCGAAAATGTTTGACAACCGCAAACAAATTTGGGTCAAGTTAGGGATTTCCCATTTGGTTTTTATGAGAAATAAAAGGCCGCTCGGCCACATGTCCCCCAAAAAAACAAGTCAAAAAAGGGGCATAACTCTAGTAAAAATGATCGGTCTGAACCCATATTCGAACTTGACCTGTATTATTACCCAAAAAAGTCACATAACAAAATTCTTTCCGATCAAATAATCCTAACTGGAGTTATCTGGACACCGCAAATCTTGAAATGTCTAAGTTGAAAAAGGGGTATAAGTCTAATAAAAATAATCTGGCCGAACCCATATTCGAACTTGACCTGTGGTTTGGGCTAAGAAGGTCACATACCAGAATTGGTTCCAATCAAATGATCCAAATTGGAGTTATCATTGGGACAAGTGGGACGGACATGCTAACAATTGGTAGTTATGTGGCTATTTTTATGGGACTACAATAAAATGTATGTCCATTATATTAAAACAAGTGATTTTGGGGAAAATTTTTGGGGTGGTAGCAAACCCTGACCCTACCCTTTGCTGACCCTAACCCTACCTCCCCCACCCCCAATTCTAAACCCCACCCTAGACTAATGAAAATTCAATATATTCCTAGTCTATTTTAACTAAAATGCATGTCCATTGTATTAAAACAACTTTTTGGGTGAAAAATTTTTGGGGTGGTAGCAAACCCTAACCCTACCCTTTACTGACCCTAACCTCACCCCATCCCAACTCTGAACTCCACCCTAGAATAATGACATTTAACTATGTGACTAGTCACATAAATTGCGGTAGTCACCTAACCCCCATTTCTACCAAAAAATATCCACCTAAACCCCATATGTCTGCCCGGATGGGTGGACGGACACTGCTGACTTCTATAGACCCCAAAAGAATTTCTCGGGGGACAATTTCGTAAAAATTAATCATTTAATTTAGCTTAACACAGACCATTGGTCATTTCTGCATGTGCAATTTGGTGAACTTACCAGTGGTCAATCTTTTTACACCAATCGTTTCAAACCGGGCGCTATTAATTGTGTTTTATATGTAAATACAAGGGTCAATAAAATCACGATACCGAAAGCCATGATCGTGGCTCCCCGCACTTTACAAGAGAACCACGACCGTGGCTTCCCACACTCAACCAGTTAATGAAAGAAAGAAACGTTTCCTTCCTTTTCTTATAAAATCTGATTGACGTTTATATATGAGCATAGCCCAGACTGGACACAGCAGAGGTCTATGGTTGTCCGTGGATGGCAGAGCCTTTATGGTAATGGGCTCAGGCCGTTTATCTGGAGTCTGATTATTAGCCAAAAATCCTACTTCCGAAGTTAGAGTTATGTATTACCCACACTACGGTAGTGAGATTCATCAACTGATAAAGCATGAAGTTCACTAACTCTTCTAGCAGATGCAAAGGCCAAGAGAAATGCTGCTTGATAGGTCAAGAATTTGAACGTCTAATGGCTCAAAAGGAGCTTCTTTAAGCTTCAACAGAACCCAAGCCAAATTCCTGTTCGGAATTAATCTGAGGGTTCTAAGTCTATTTGTACAGAAATTTCTAACCAGCTTGGACAACGAAGCATTAGATCCAATTGCCAAGTTATCATGATGAGCACAAGTGTCTGATAACATAGACCTATAGCCCTTAATAGTGACAGGCTGCAGTTTGAAATCATCAAACAAGCAGACCAGAAAGCTGGCAATATCTGGTACGGACAGATCATAGACATCTATCGACTGATCCTTACACCAATGGAAGAAAACCTTCCACTTCGCTGCGTAGTTCAATGAAGAAGAGGAACTCCTGCAGTTAGAAATTGCTTCCACTGTTCTTCCTGTAAACTGCTTGCCATGCAAGAAGGACTGCACAACGGAAATACGTGAAGGTTGAGACCTTCCAGGTTGTGATGCAATGTGCGTGACTTCCCCTGATAAAGAATGCAGAGGAAGCTTCTGGGAAACGTCCCATAACAGACACCTGAGAAGATTGATCCACGGTTTCTGTGACGACAGAGGTGCTACTAGAAGAATTTTGCAATAAGACTGTTTGATCTTTAACAGAATATGCTGAATCAACGAATCAGCATATCCTATCATTCCGTCCCATGAGATTGACAGAGTGTCTACTGCATATGCTCGATGGTCTGGACATGGCGACACAAACATCGGTAACTGATTGTTCAGGTGCATTGCAAACAGATCTATCATGGGGCGATCCCACTGGTAGCAAATCTGCCTGAATACTCGCTTGTTGAGCGTCCACTCCAATGGCAACAGGCGACCTTTCTGAGATAGTGAGTGTGCTACTACATTCAGACAACCCAGTATATGATGGACAGAAAGCTGAACATGATGATTCACGACATATAGAAGAATCTTCTCCGTTAGTTCGCATAACGGAATCGAATGAGTGCAGCCTTGGTTCCTGATATACGCTACGACTGTCGAGTTGTCCGACAATATCTGAACAAGAGCATCCGCTGGAATGTGAATCCAATGTTGTGGCGCTAACCATACTGACATCATCTCTTTGATGTTTATGTGCTTTTCTAGGAACCAAGGGTCACAAAGACCCTGACACTTCAGGTCTGCGGGGCTCAGGGTCACACCCAAACCCATTTGACTCGCATCGTCATAATCGCTCTACACAGACCCAACAGTCGCATGAATTCCCTCACTGTTAATGCGTCTGAGTGTAGACAAAAGCAAGCATAACAACTGACTAATTTCGCTCTGGGTAACAGCAGACGAACCAGATTGTTGTGAGTCTCAAAGCTCATTCCCAAGTGAATGAATGACTTGGACGGAGCTAGATCCGACTTTTTCTCGTTTACGATGAAACCCGAGACATCAGAGTAATAGATGCAGACTCTGAACATCATTCTGAAGATAATTCTGTTGCCGTATCTCCAAGCCGTAAGCTGACATTACAGCAGACAAATGAGCTCGGAAGTGAGACATTACCAAGTTCATTATTCGAGTGAATGCCCAGGAAGCCAGGTTCAGACCGAAGCACATCGCTTGGAACTGATACACTTTTCCTTGTATGGCAAACCGCAGGTACTTTCTGAATGCCGGATGTACCAGGACATGAAAGTATGCATCCTTTAGATCTATGCTTGCCGCATAGTTGTTCACTCAAATGCTCGCCCTCACCGACCGAATAGTCTCCATATAGAATGTCGGAGCCACGATAAGCTTTGTTTATACAGCTCAAGTCTATTACTGGTCGGAACGAGCCATCTGGCTTCGGTCCAAGGAACAGGTGACTGTAGAAACCTTGAGAATTTTGATTCTCAACGACCTCTATTGCTTCCTTTGATAAGAGAGCCTGAGCCTCTGCTAGGAGAGACTCTCTTTTGCAAGGATTTGATTGAAGATTTGTCCAATGCGGACATCTTGTTAGTGGTGGTTTTGCTCAGAATGTTAGCCGTAGGCCGTCTGAGACTATACTTCTCACCCACTGGTCTTCCGTAATTGTTATCCATTTTTTCGCAAAGCTTGATAACCTTCCGCCAAATGGCAAGCAATAGAGGTCAAGACCATCACCTGTACAACCTGCGAGGCTTTCAAGAGGTGAACCCACGTCCTCCTCGACCCGTCAGCTTAGGGGCGTCTGACCGATAGTCTCGATCAGACCTACGCCCCTTTCCCGAGTTGCTATACCGACGACCACCATAGTAATTATAAGAGGGTTTCCTGTACCCTCGTGTGGAATCCCCTTTTGACAATTTTTGTCTGGGAGTCCTCTTTACTCTTTTCCGCTGCTGCGGGTTGATGAGATGCCAATTTTAGAAGCAGAGCATTAGACGCTTTCTTAGTAGCCTGGTCATAGACTAATGAAAGCTTGTCGCTGAATATAGTATGTCCGGAGACCAAAGCGACTCGGAGAGAGTTTTTCACCTTGTCATCTATCAAAGATGACCACACAAGGGCACCATCACGTCTGATTAACTCCAAATTAGCCACTGTTAAGGCAGAGTTATAAGTGGTATACATAATTGCCCTGGAAAGAACTCTTAGAAAGGTACGAACGTCCTCAAATTCCTTTCCATTGAGATGTTGCGCCATAGCTCTTGTAAGGTGATCTGCGTAAGACAGAGCATCCAAATTTGCTCCATTAGAAGAAATTACCATCTCAATTGTGTCCGAGCGAATTTTGAATGAACCAGGCAAGAATACCTCTAGATCCTCAGCCTGCTCATCCAAATGCAGAGTAACTCTCTGAACATCTTCCCCGACTGTTTTAAATGAACGTGGTCCAAGAAATGGTATGTTTATGGAAGATGATGTTAAGAAACTGCCTTTCTTCTTCCCAATGGAGAGAGTAAATACGGCATCATCTAAATGGCCGAAGGCCTACGACACCTGCCCAGAATGAACCAGAAAAGAAAGGACCTCCTCCTTTGTACGAAAAAAAGTCTGCGTCCGACGACGCCAGCGGTTTCTTCCTTGTCGTCGCAGCATTCTGATGTGCTAGAACAAATTTAGGGTAGTATTGATGGATGAAATCCATATCAACCATGTGTTGTTCTGAAAGGGAAAGGTAATCTTCTTCCAAATCCCTTTCACCATCCGAGAGAATCAGTTGTGAATCTCGATCCCTTGCATCTGAATGAACAGATGACTGGACCGATTTGCTGGGATGCTGCGATCAGCTGCACAATCTGCAACAGCAAGTCCATCACGGAGGCCTGAGGAGCAGCGGTCTTGTTTCTTCGCTGCTTGCTGCTCCTGGGACGGTGTGTCAGAGATGGCTCTTTTCTCTGAACGTCCCGATGAACGAGGCCTCGTCTCCCTAGCTACCAGATGGTCCGACTTCGCAGACGAGTGGTCCCTTCTTGCGGATGCAGGCTGGATATCCGCAGTTGGGTAGCTAGGGTGCGGTCGTGTGTGCTTAGTAGATGAGGTGGAACAAGCCACAACTGTAGCCGAGGCCAGCTGCGATCTATATGGAGCCTCCCGTCGGAAGGTGTGAATGTATGCTCCGACTCGCAAGTTTTTTATCACAACACCTGGCCCCAGATGTTGCTGGGATAGAGAGGGGCCTCACGGTCCTTTCAGACCTCGCCGAGCTTCCCACAATACTTGCTGGCTTCTTCCTCTGTTCCGTCATCGCTGGGTGAGCATGTTTATGTTTTAAGGTGCTCGCTCTACCCAATCCATTTCTTTTGACCGCAACGGACACACCCGGTGTCACAGTACCCACGGATGGAGTAACCGCTTCACCAATCGAGCTAGCTGCAGACAAAGGACTAAAACCACCGGCTAGTGGCTTTATCCCCTGTCTAATATTCATGAGCACCTTGGCAGCTAGCTCTGTTTGCTCATCAGAGCGCGACAACGGTAGTACACTTTCCCTTGGGGGTCACATAACCATCACCATGTTCTTGTTCCTCTGAAAAAGAAACTGAGAAATTTGATTGACTTTGCGGCGAGATGACCGGCATTGGCCTCTCACCACTAACATCATACCGTGACACCTGTGTTCAACGTTTGTCATCCCAGCCAACACATGAATTAGTGGGAGTACATCGACTACAAGCAAGGCAACAAGCATGTAAATCTGAGGTAGAGTTCCTCACCTTGCATTTTGAGCAATAAGCTTTCATAATTAATCAAATAAAGTTGAAAGTACTCTCACCAACTCGACAATAAATGATAAAGATACATAATAAACAACATTCAAAATACAAATTGAAAATTTAATTTCCAAAAAATCTTTCAAAAAATTTGGACAGAAGCCCAAGTTCCCAAAGGGAACAGACGAGCCTAAGGGTATACCGCTAGAGCCTAAGTGTGGACAAAACTTCAAAAATAATTGCTACACTACCGGAATAACATAATATGTATCTTACAACAATCCTACAGTAAAATAAATAGGAACTACATATATTTATACGACGTTACTAATGTAAACAATGTCACAAGAAAAAACGGAAACAAGACCCTAGGCAATGAATAAACAAAGGCCCAAGTCAATAACAGATTTTAAGCTATCCGATGTAAAGCAAGATCTTCAGATGAAGAAAAAATGATACATTGGACAGAAGATGCATGACCCAAATGCCTAAACACCTCTAGGGATATAAACGCCTAAACACCTCTAGGGATATACAAAATAAAACATTCTGTTTAACACGTCAAACTCCCAAGAAATTTAATAAAAAATTTCAAATAAAACAAGCCAAAAAGCTTGGGGGTTTAACAGGAGGGCTTCAAGGAAGGATAGGGAAGGAACACTTAACAAACAGTGAATAAATCATTAGCAAGAATGATGACGTCAGGCCCATGTCCTGAAATTGGGAAATATGAAATAATTTTGACAAAAATTATAAAGTTACAGCCCTGAACGTTTCCAACCACCGTTGTTCATTTAAATCATCCGATTATCTCCTTGGATCCACCAATTTTACCACTGATTTGTGTCTGGCATCGTCAAAACTAGGATTTAAAAGCACAGATGTCAGTTTATTGTTACTGACTGGAGGGCCAAACAAAGAATAATGGTCTGTGACAATTTCGGTGTCTTCCTGGATACTGTGCATACGCAGATCACAAAAGTATGGAGGACCAAACAGGACATTGAATTTTCCGTTTTGCATGCAAATTTTGGGGATTGGGGGGGCGAAATTTGTGTTTGGCCCTGGATTAATTTTTGAGTTTGCACCAGCTAGTCTGGGCCATTGGTTGATGTAAAAAAAATATGCAACTACTGTCAAATTGACAGATAGTAGTGTTGGGAGGTTATGAAATTTTTCCAGTGTTTTGGCTTCTACTCGTTTTTTTTTTTAAAAAAAAAGAGTTGACTCTCTCTAAATTATGAGATTAAAAATATAGCGCAGCATATGTACAGTGAGGCATTAATCCATAAGACAATGAGGATTGTTCTCAGAGCCCTGGATATACAGTTGAATAGCATTGGCAGCCCCCTTCCCCACTTCATCCCCACCCCCCCCCCCCCCCCCCCAACCACACACCAAGACAAGATATATAAAAAGTTTACATCGTACTGAGGATGATAAAAGCCAGTAGAACTTACAACTCTACCAGCAAACTGCTTCCTTATACATACTAGTAACTATTAATCATAGTAAGTAGGCTATAGGTTTTTTTGGGGTGTTGCTATATACAGGCAGAGCAAGAGTATAGCAAACATCCCTATGTGGTACGTCCTTACTTGACGTAACAGGCACATACTAAGTCCACAAACTCCTACCTCGGCACTATCTTGTTCATAGGAGTATCACAAAGAAAGATACAGATCTATCAAGCACTCATGTAGGCCAACAAATTACGCTCAAAGAATGTGACAAATCGTCAATACTGTTAGCAGAATACCAATCAAAATCAGCAAAACATGATGTGGCATAATGAGCGACCCTATATCGATGAACTGACCCATATGAAGGTGGCAAACAAGGCATTAGATACGAGAGAATGTGCTGAGTGAGCAAGATACGATATGAGAAAGGGCCAGGACAGGGAGCTAACTGATTGCTTATCTGTACCCTCTGTAAGCTTTGCATATTACACACTCAGAATTAAGCGCCTCAGATGGATAATACACTTGAGATGACTGCTTACAGAGTATTGAGGTTGCTGAAAGCTCAAAATATGAGATATGAGGTAGACTCTAACCTGAGACGCAGAAGAGGCTCATGAAACCATTAGTTCCTGATGCTGCAGCACCAGTAATGTGAGCCGGATGGAAATATGCTGCTAAATATGTTAGCAGAAATCGTATAGCAGGAACCCCCCCACCCCCCCCAAAGCAACCCTAGTATGTTAGCCTGATGCAAGGTACTGCTAAAAGTGCAGGCAAATGTATAGCATGCATCCCCATATGTTGCACCCTTACCAAATGCAATGCTAACCCAATACATAGGGTAGAGGAAAGGATCAGAGCCAATATGAGACCTCCTGGCAAAGAGTTTCCAAAAGCATGGATCAATAGCCCTTGATAAAAATAGGATGAAGGCTTTAGTGTGGAAAAGCAAGATCAAGAAATCGGCAATCTACATTATGGATCAGAGCTCGATTTAACTGGATTCGTATTGCGATTTTTGAATCAATTTTCAACTATAGCTAATCAATTTCACATGACAAAAACATATAAATATTAGCAAATGCTCATCAAAATTTATCCAAGTTAGTAAACTGCTATTCAATTTTTCAAAATTAAATATGAATGGATGTCCAAAATCAACTCTGTTAACATTACACAAACGAGTATAAACAGACCATTCAGCATTGTAAGCTAATGTGGTGGTTATATCTGGGGACATAAATGCATTCCCTTGCACTTCTGGAAAAACCTCCACATGAGACTTGACCTGATAAAAGGTAGGCATGAAGAGTCTCATGTCTAATAGAAACTCTTGAGATGACCGCGATAAAGAGGAAGATGTACTGAAATGTCCATCAGAATTGGCCTGATTTGATTGATCTACACTTTCTGTGTTGATAGCAGAACAATGAGAATAATATGATAGTGCGAGATCTGAATCTTTTTGAGAATGCACTGAATGATTAGTGTTGGTGGAAATGCTCAGCCAACTATCCCATACCAGTCAATTGACAGGACATCAACTGTGTAGGCAAGTGGGTTTGGTCAAGGAGAGATGAATGTGTCCAGCTGATACTTAATACTCATTGCAAATAAGTCAATGCTGGGTTTCCCCATTTCATGCAAATCGACTTGATTACCTCTTTGTTCAGCATCCATTCGGATGGAAACATCTTGCCTTTGTGGGTTAGTGCATTGGCTAACCCACTGTGGCATCATGATATGTGTCTCACTAGTATATTTATTTATTATTTATTGGTGTTTAAGGTCACATACTTATGCACAATGGCTAATCATATGACTGTGACAGTTTTACGGGTGGAGGAAGCTGGAGTACCCGGAGAGAACCACCGAGCAACGAGTAGCTGCCAGCTCCCAAACATCATAAATCCGCACTGCAGCACATGCAGGGTTAGATTGGATGAAGACATGCGCACCATCGACGTGCAGTATGCCTTAATATGCGGCGTCATCATGCCCCCATGTGGACAATCGGGGTTAAGTGACTTGCCCAAGGACACAACGCGGGAGTCCGAATCGATCGATCAGACGGTCACCCATCCAAGGACTAACCGGGCTCGACGTTGCTTAACTTCGGTGATCTGACGAGAACCGGTTACCGTCTCACCAGTAGCTGAACATTTTTCTGTTGTGCCAGTGTTGTGACAGTAAAAGAAGATGGGCCTTGGTTCCAAATACACACTACCACTGTGGTGTTGTCCTGATCAAGAAATGGTGGTTCGAGAGAGGAGATAACCATAGCCTCACAGCCAGAAGAATTGCTAGCAGCTCCTGACTGATACATGTATGTAGATCTGCTTGATCATCTGTTGAGAGACCTTGAGTCTAAGATTCAGAGGAACAAGAGTCGCTCCCCATCCATTAGCGATGGAGTCTGTGGAAAGAATTTGATCCTGATTGGGGTAGTTCAGGGGAATTCCTTCCATAAGTCATTTATTTATTTATTTATTTATTTATTTATTTATTTATTTATTTATTTATTTATTTATTTATTTATTGGTGTTTAAGGTCATATACTTATGCACAATGGCTAATCATGACCGTGACAGTTTTACGAGTAGAGGAAGCTAGAGTACCCGCAGAGAACCACCGAGTAGCTGCCAGCTCCCCAACATCGTAACTCCGCACTGCAGCAAAAGCAGGGTTAGACTGATTAAAGACATACTGCATACCATCAATGTGCAGTACGTCTTAGTACACGGCATCATCGTGCCCCCATGTGGACAATCGGGGTAAGTGCCTTGCCCAAGTACACAACATGGGAGTCCGAATTGATTGCTCAGACGGTCACCCATCCAATGATTAACTGGGCTCGATGTTGCTTAACTTCGGTGATCTGACGAGTTTGTACAAGCCATCAACATCTGTCCAAATACTGGCTTGAAGAATTATCGACTTGTTTAATGGTATAAGCTATTTTAGAGAGTTGACATTCAACCTCCATTGCTGTAGCAGATAAAACTGAAGTGGACAAAAATGAAGTCTGCTCAGTGGAATGATTCTTTCATCGAGACGCAAAGGCCGAAAAGGAGAAGGAATTCTCTGACTCTCATTGCTCTGGAGAAGTATTTGGGAAAAGTGTTCAGAATATTGGCTCTTCCTAACAGGACTCTGACAAGATTCAAACGAGGAGTGAATGATTGGGATTGTGTCTGATCTAATTTATCCCAATTCAGATGAAGACTGAGTGACTGTAGTAGATTTAAAAGCTGTTGGACATCTTTCTCAAGAGTTGATACGTGTGAATGTCTCTGGAGAATGTTGTCTAGGTAAGACGTCACTGAAGAATGTAACTTGCAAAATGCAATCCCTTGATTAATCAGGCAAGTGAACACCGAAGGATCTGAAGAAGATTTTTTTGAATTTTTGAAAAAATTTATAGGTGCTATCAGAGTTATGACCCTTGTGGTACCCCCTGTGGGCATGGCAACTTTACTTGAACAGACTTGAATTGACATATGATAGGGAACATGCACACTAGATTTGGTTCAATTTGGTCAAGTAGATTGTGAGAAGAGGCCGATAATGTCAAGTTAACGAATGTTCCTCATACATAACTAAGTTAAAATTTGGGCTCCCACAGGGAGCCCAAATATGAACCCAGGGACATGGCTTTAATAAATTTGAATCTCACCTCCCTAAGGATACTGTATACCAAATGTCAAAAGATTCTGACTGGTGAATGTGAAAAAGAAGATTTTTAAAGAATGTTCCTTATATTGAACTAAGTTATAATTTGGTCTCCCACAGGGACCCTAAATATGAACTCAGAGACTTGGCTTTAACAAACGTGAATCACACCTCCCTAACGATGCTGTATACCAAATATCGAAACATTCCGACTGCCGGATCTGAACAAGCAGATTTTTAAAGAAAATTCCTCATATTCAACTAAGTTATAATTTGGCTCCCACAGGAAGCCCAAATATGAACCCAGTGCCTTGGCTTGAACAAACTTCAATCTCACTCTGATTACCAAATAACAAAAAATTCTGATTGGTGGTCCTGAAGATTTTTAAAAAATATTCCTCAGACTGCACTAATTTGAACATTTGGGCTCCCATAGAGAGTCCAATTATGGACCCAGGGATTTGATTTCAACAAACATGTGAACAATCTTCCAAAGATGCTAAATGTGAAATTTGAAAGCTTTTGGAGCAGTGGGTTGGGAGAAGAAGTGAACTGTACTGAGTGCAAATCTGAACCAAGGAGCTTAATTTTAACAAACTTGTATCTGCTCCCCCCTCCATGGTGCTGTATACCAAAAAATAAAAGATTATGATCAATGGTTCTGGAGAAAATTTTTTTTTTAAATTTTTGCAAATATGACCCCCCACCCCCCACCAAACACCCTCACACAACCAATGGCAATTTTTTTTTTACCATTCCATTCTACTGGTCAGGATGCTTCACACCAACTAACAGTTTTCTGTTCTGTGTGGTCTGAGAAATATAAAATTTTTGAAAAAAATTTTTTGGTGCATGAATCAAGTACTTATGACTCAATGATACCACATACCAATTTTGGTTCAAATCGGACCATTGTTTCAGAAAATACAAATTTGGACTGGCCAAAAATCTTGCCTCTCCCATTACAAAGACAAATATTGCTCCATGAACTTCGTTTGAACAAACTTGACTCTATGCCTCAAAAGGAAGTCCCATACCAAATCTCAACTCATTGTACTCACTGGTTCAAGAGAAGATTTTTAAAAAAGTTTTAGTATTTTCCCCACCCCTTCCCTAGGGGGTGGGCAAGTTGATTTGAAAAAAAAAAACCCCAAATGTGATATCAGGACAAGCAATCACCTCAAATTTAACTGAAATCAGTTCAGTGGTTTTGGAGGAGAAGGTGTAACACCACGTTCCGGGACAATGGACGACAGACGGTGAGTGACGACAAAAGCTCATCTTGACTTTCAGTCAAGTGAGCGAGAAAGCGAAAAACTAGAATTTCGACCCAAGGATAGTTATAGTCTACTGCCAGTGACAGTCTTTCATCATTCAGAACTGAATCATCCGAGTTGTGTCAAACGTGTAACAGTCGCTATCAATGTGAAATTTAACACAAATTCCTCAAATGAGCCATGCAGCTCAGCTGTATTTTGAAACTTGAGTCGCGGTCACACAATTAAACCTATTTTGACTGGACAATTGGCTCTTTTGGACTTGTGAAAAATGTGACCTTGATTGAACCAAACTGATCCACTTTCCATTCACAAATGAGGGTCAGTTACGGATATAAACAATATCTACTACTAACTAACACTGTTAAAAACAAAACAAATTTGATTGGACCATAATTCCTCAGAAGACAAATCATCTCTTTTGTGCAACAAGGCCCCCATCTGCAATGCTACAGCATTGCAGATGGCACCTTTTTGTGCAAAAGGGTCAAACATGCAGAATATACACAGAATGATTTAATACTTATCTACCAACATGTACACAATATCAGAGATAAATTAGCATATTCAAATTTGATTGGACCCATAATTCCTCAGAAGACAAATCATCTCTTTTGTGCAACAAGGCCCCCATCTGCAATGCTACAGCACTGCAGATGGCACCTTTTTGTGCAAAAGGGTCAAACATGCAGAATATACACAGAATGATTTAATACTTATCTACCAACATGTACAGAATATCAGAGATAAATTAGCATATTCAGGGTATTTAAATCTCTGTAACAGATAACTTCACATTGATGTTAAAAAATGTTATATTCTGCACTGAACACAGTGGCCCATGGTGTAAAACGATGATGTCAGAATGTTAATACTTTTTGGTAAAAGTTGTTTTTCATATAATACCATAGTTGCTTTTCACATTATTTGTAACATTCTGAAACACAAAAAGTAAGATTAGATACATTCTCAATAAAGTGATTATGGCTGGGTGAAAATTTTCTTTTTAACAATGCAGTTCACAAAAATATATCTAATCATGTTTAATGACTACTTAAGACTCATCCTTGTTTATAAACACAGACAACTCATCTGCATGAAATACATACTGTTGTAGGAGTAAGTAAGCACCTACAGCACAGTGATCACAGACACCAAATTTTACCGGACTATGACAAGGTCAGAATCCAGTCAAAATTCTCTTCCACATTTTTATCCCAACACTGTAGGATCTTTCCTGTCAAACAAGAGGAAAAACCTCTATATTATGTTATGTAAATTGTGCTAGTTGTTCTCCATACCAAATAATCAAAATCCGAATCACCATTTGAAAGTTCTTGCTTAAAAGGTTGAACTATTTTTAGAACAAAATGGCTGACAGTGACAGTCAAACTCTAATAGGTGATATCCCCTTCCTCTTGTCAATAAATATCACTGCATTAAGTTTTTTAACAACTGGCCTTGAATGAACTAAGTTTTGGTGATTTAGGTGATTTTTGGTTTTGGTTTTTAGACGGACAATTTTAAAAACAAAGATGGCTGACTAAAATGCACAATTTACACAGGAGAGAAAAGCCTTTATACTATGTAAACCCTTTACCTAACATGAAAAGCAGATGATACTTGCAAACAAATTTTTGAATAACTAATTTCTCTCATTTTTTGTCTCGAACACAAAGCCTATGTGATTTCCCATAGGCTTTCCATGGTAACTATGAACTGCAATTGTGGCCATGTTTGCAACATTACATCAACATTAGATGAGGATAATTAGTAGGTGTCCCAGTCTTCAATCATGTGAAGTTTCAAAACATTTGAATCCATCAAACAAAATCATAGAAGGTCTCTAGTGGCCATATTTTCCAACCAACGGGAACAAAAAGAGGATCGTTTGTAGAGGGCCTCCTATAGACCATTCTTGCCAAGTTTTGGTTAAGGTCAGCTCAGTTATTCCAGAGAGAAAATGAAAATGTGATTTCCCATAGGGTTTTTCTACAGTAACTATAAACTGCAATTGTGGCCATGTTTGCAAAACGATCAACATTAAATGAGGAACGTTGGTGGAGGGTGTCCCAGTTATCAACCATGCAAAGTTCCAAAACATTTGGCCCTGTGGTTTCAGAGGAGAAGAGTTCAAAATTGACCAATCAGAATCAAAGAATGCTTCTGACAGCCACGTTTTTCACCCAACAGGAATAAAATGAGTAACAGTTGTAGAGAACTTCTCAAAGACAATGCCTGCCAAGTCTGGTTCACATTGGCTCAGTACTTTCAGTGAAGATGATGAAAATGTGATTTCCTATAGGGTTTCTCTAGTAACTATAAGCCTCAATTGCAGCCATAATTACAAACCGATAAAGATTAAAATGAAAGTGTCATTGACACTGTAGCTCAACTTGACAAACTTGAACTTGGTAAGTTATAAATGAAATGTCAAAATTGAAGATCATTGGTACCAATGTTATTCAACATAACAGCATTGTGTGTGCACAACATCAGAGTAATCCATGCATTTTTAAATGTAAACTGTAAGACTGGCTAAAGGAAGAATGTTGCTACACAAATGCAGTATGTTCAGAGGTTATTGTAAATGGCAACTTTTTTCACAGAAATGAATGCTAATCAACAGCTCTTATCTAGAGTTCTTGACTAATGAGCACACCTAGTTTAAAAACAATCCTATGATAAATGTGGCCTGTAGGCCATGTCAAAGAATGTTGATGCACAAATGCAATAAATTCAAAGATTGTTGCTAACAGCAAACAGCAAGAGTTTTTGATGAAAATGAAAAGAAAATCAATAGCTCCTATCTTTGTCACCCTGCATTAGCATACAAAGTTTCAAAACAACCTGATAATGAATGTGCCCTCTGAGGCATGCCAAAGGAAGATGTTAATGCACAAATGCACGAAGTAGAAGGTTATTGCTTTGTGGGAATGGTTTTTTGGGGTGTTTTTATGGAAATTCATAAATATACGAGGGTTTCCGCTAGTGGAAAATTTGTGGATCCGGTAGTTTAAAGAAGGCGTCTGCGGCACATGGCGAAGGCACATGCGTATAGAGGGGGGTCTGAAAATTTCGATTTTTAGGTGCTCTCTGGGGGCATTCTGGTCGCTAAAATGCTGAATAATTGATGTGGAAAATATGTATTTTTTCCTCCTACAATTCACTAAATTCCCACGGGACACAAAATACTACATCTGGTCGGGGGTTTCATAAAAATACAAACCCAAAACAACACAAAATCCATGAATCCTAACAGTGACTGAGCTTTGTTTATACCCACTCGCGGTAATATTCGAAAAGAACCATGATGCAGATGTGTAACGTCATGCAAGTGCAATTACCATACTGACTCATGTAGAAGCCCAGGGGGGTGCTTGCAGTGGATAAATTGCAAAGTGTGTGTGTGTGGGGCTGGGGGGGGGGGGGGAGCTGGGGGCTTCGGGATGAGTAATAGTGCTTGAAAGTCACGTTGAGATGTGTCTGAAATTGGCGATATAAGACAAGTAAGTATCCACTGGGTATGTTACGTTTCTTTGGAAACCGCCTACCAATTTTATAGATTTGCTTTAAAAATTCTCATAATTATCTTGTACATACGTTTCATTTTCAGATTTCGGGTTTTAATCCTCAATTTAATGAATAAAACAAACAGAAAACCATGCGGTGTTGTTTTCATTTTTTTTGTACAGGTTACTCTCGAAAGTCGAAGCCAGAAATGGACGTAAGTATGTCAATCAGCACTGCAAACCACCCCCTTGAAAACAGACAAACATAGTCTGTTTGAAAATAGCTGTTTTTTTAAATGTGTACATTTTTTAAGAATAAAACAAAATATAGCTTCACACAAAATCAATTAAAAAAATCTTAATATGAAGACCAGATAAAATTTACACAGTGAAATATGAATAACAAAATAGTTGCCCTCCCTTGGCAACATTCGAAAAATTGATTTTACACTGAAAGTCATAACTTCACGTGTTGCAGGGCATGATGAAATGATAAATAAGTATGTTTTAATAAACCAATAAGTCATAAATCATATCCCTGGTTATATTGTTATATAATTCTCAAATACCAGAGTTGTAATTATTTTTTATTTTTAATTACCACTTTCTCATTAATTTCTGAACACCTGTTTTTCACAATGAGTTGTGCACGCTCGAAAGTGGCAGTGTTCTTTCACAATGAGTTGTGCACCGCTCAAAAGTGGCAGTGTTCAATCAGTATCTTTCTGATGATATTCAACCACTGTGAAAACTGTGAAAACTATATTTTGTGGGCGTGTTTCAGACAACTACTGACAGCAGCCTGCACACTCATTTGAAACAAGTGACAGCTTCCAAAACGAGTACATCATTTATCACTCAAAATAAAAGCCAGTGATTTCGGACCAAACACGACAATTTGAGTCCGAAATTTTATAGGCGACCTTTAGGATTTGAACTTTGTTTCCCCCTCTCGTCTGGGGGTTTATAAGGTATCAGGTTGTCACCAATAATAGTAGGCATAGTATACAACATAATTATACTTTTCTTACATGGAAACAAAGGATCCCGAGTGTCGTTAACATACAGCATTGTACTCGACATTTTAACCACCAGCTTTTCTGACTGATCATAGTATGATCAGCGGGGGGAATGGGTCCAGTCAACAGACCCACTGCTGGTCTAGCGGAAGCCCTGAATATATCCTACAGAGAGTGCAAAAGGGATGAGTTGATGCACAAATGCAATAAGTTCAAAGGCTGGTGATAATGACAATAACTTTTTATGGAAATTAAAAAATAGCTCACATCTAGAGGTCACCCTAAAGACACATACCAAGTTTCAAAGCGATCCGATCACAAATGTGTCCTGAAGGGTGTGTTAAAGGGAAATATTGAGGTCTGACTAAACTAAGTTCAAAGGTCAACGGCAACATTTTTTGACAGAAATGGAAGAAAATTGACAGCTCCCATATAAATGTCACCCCACACAAGCACACGAAGTTTGCAAGCGATCCAATCTTAAATGTGCCCTGCAGGGTGTGTCAAATGGAAATATTGATGCTTAACTGCACTAAGTTTTTACTAAGTTCATCGAAGGTCATTGCCAGTGGCAACATTTTTTGACGGAAATCGAACAAAATCAATAGCTCCCGTCTAGAGGTAACCCCAAACAAGCATACAAAGTTTCAAACCGATCTGATCATAAATGTGCCCTGTAGGCATGCCAAAGGAATATATTGATGCCTGTCTAAACTTAGTTCAAAGATCGTTGCCAAAGGCACCATTTTTTTTTGACGGACAGGATTGGAAGGAAATCGATAGCTCCAATCTAGAGGTCACCCCAAACAAGCATACCAGGTTTCAAAGCAATGCGACCATAAATGTGCCCTGTAGGGTGTGCCAAAGGGAAATATTGAGGTCTGACTAAACTAAGTTCTAAGAACATTGGCCGCGGCAACATTTTTTGATGGAAATGGAAAAAAATTGATAGCTCCTATCTAGAGGTCACCCAAAACAAGTATACCAGGTTTCAAAGCAATCCAATCATAAATGTGCCCTGTAGGGTGTGCCAAAAGGAAATATTGTGGTCTGACTAAACTAAGTTCTAAGAACATTGGTCACGGCAACAATTTTTGACGGAAAGTGAAGAAAATCGATAGCTCCCATCTAGAGGTCACCCTAAACAAGCATGCCAGGTTTTAAAGTAATCCAATCATAAATGTGCCCTGTAGGGTGTGCCAAAGGGAAATATTGAGGACTGACTAAACTAAATTCTAAGAACACTGGCCGCGGCAACATTTTTTGACGGAAATTGAAGAAAATCGATAGTTCCCATCTAGAGGTCACCCCAAACAAGCATACCAGGTTTCAAAACAATCCAATCATAAATGAGCCATGTAGGGTGCGCCAAAGGGAAATATTGAGGTCTTCTGACTAAACTAAACTCTAAGAACATTGGCCGCGGCAACATTTTTTGATGGAAATTGAACAAAGTCGATAGCTCCCATCTAGAGGTCACCCCAAACAAGCATACCAAGTTTCAAAGCGATCTGATCATAAATGCGACCTGTGTGGTATGCCAAAGGAAATTGTGGACGTATGTACTAACGTATGTACGTACAACCGTACGTACACCGACCGACGAGAAGTGATGGCAACAGCTCAGCTTGACTTTGTCAAGTTGAGCTAATGAGGATCATTGGTAGTGGGGGGTTACAGTCATCAGTCACACTAAGTTTGGCCTTGTAGTTTCAAAGAAGATTTTCTTGAAAATGCACACATTTATGAATTCTGTTTCAACAAAAAAAAATCAGTAAAAGAAGGTTAAATATTTTGAAAATTACCTTTTTTTCAGACAGTATTCTCTTTCAAAATAGCTTTGGATATGTAAAGGGTTACAGTCAAACACATTTTACTCCAATTTTGTCAAATCTTAAAAGATATACAATAATTACTGTCATTCTAAGCTGACATGATGGGAAGTGAATATAAACAAAAACTTCCCTGGTTTTCCAAACACCTGTCATCAATCAGTATCTTCTGATAAGTAACTTGAGACTAATAATACACATATCAACATACAGTTGCAATTGTTTTACAGTACAAGTCAAAATAAATTATAGGATAATCCTATAAACTATGTATCTTTCTCTTCCTACACTGAGAAGACCAGAAGCTGACATCATTTTCTGGAAAGCTCTCTCTGACAGCTTTCCAGAAAATGTCTGATTCTGATCTTGTCAGTGCAGGAGCAGCAGTTTACTTAGTTTATTGCAGTTATGCTACAACTTATTTTGACTTGTACTGTATACACAATATTTTGGGGTTTTTTCCCCAGTTCTCAGCGGAGAAAACAAAAACCAACCCTTACCAGATTCTCAAAAAAACAAGTAGTTTTGCTGACAGTAGCGATCTTCCTGCAGACAGTAGGCACTGGGTTAAGCATTAGAATATAGCCTCTGGCAGCCACATATTTCCATTCTCTCATAGACCATTCCTGCAAAGTTTGGTTCATGTCAGCTCAGAAGTTCCAGAGAAGAAGATGAAAATGTGATTTCCCATAGGGTTTCTATAGTAACTATAAGCTGCAATTACGGCCATGTTTACAACCCAATCAACATTGAATGAGGTTCATTGGTAGAGGGGGGTACCAGTGATCACTTATGTGAAGTATCAAAACATTTGGCCTGGCAGTTTCAGAATATTTTTGAAAATCCACCAATCAGAATCAAAGAATGCCTCTGGCGGCCATGTTCTTCAACCCACAGGAACAAAATGAGGATCGTTTGTAGAGGACCTCCCATAGACCTTCCCTGCCACATTTGGTTCACATCGGCTCAGTAGTTCTGGAGAAGAAGATGAAAATGTGATTTCAAATAGGGTTTCAAAAGAAACTATAAGCCGCAATTGTGGCCATGTTTGCAACCCGATCAATATTAAATGAGGATTGTTGGTAGAGGGGGTCCCAGTCATCATTCATGTGAAGTATCAAAACATTTGGGCTGGCAGTTTCAGAGAAGATTTTTCAAAATCCACCAATTAGAATCAAAGAATGCCTCTGGCAGCCATGTTTTTTAACCCACGGGAACAAAATGAGGATCGTTTGTAGAGGACCTCCCATAGACTATCCCTGCCAGGTTTGTTTTCATGTCACCTCGGTTTTTCCAGAGAAGAGGAAAATGTGATTTCCCATAGGGTTTCTACAGTAACTATAAGTCGTAATTGCGGCCATGTTTGTAACCCAATCAACATTAAATGAAATTCGTTGGTAGAGAGGGTCCCAGTCATTTATGTGAAGTTTCAAAACATTTGATCTGGCAGTTTCAGAGGAGAAGATTTTTGAAAATCCACCAACCAGAATCAAACAATGCCTCTGGAAGCCATGTTTTTCATCCGACGGGAACAAAATGAGTATCGTTTGTAGAGGACCTCCCATAGACCATCCCTGCCAAGTTTGGTTCACACTGGTTCAGCGTTTACAGAGAAGATGAAAATGTGAAAAGTTTACGGACGACGGACGCCAAGTGGTGAGAAAAGCTCACATGACCTTTTAGGCCAGGCGAGCTAAGAAAAAAAGGCTACCTTAACGTATGGCAAAGGTATAAACTATTGGCAGTCTGGACGATATACAGATGAAAAATCCAGCAAGAGGATCACAGATCCAGAAGTCGAGTTCTGACATTAAATTCTGAAGAAATAAGCTATTTGTAGCAACAGTGACCTTGACCTTGGGGCCCCAGAGTCCGAAACCGATAGGTGTCTTCCCTTCCTATAGGGTAACCTGTGGTATAAGTTTGGTGAAGATACACGGAATAGAACTAAAGTTATTGTCCGGAAACCAATTTGTCACAAAATATTGTATTTATAGTAACAGTGACCTTGAGCTTGGAGTCCCAGACTCCGAAATCAATAGGTATCTTCCCTTCCTATAGGGTAACCTCTGGTATAAGTTTGGTAAAGGTGCTTCAAATAGAACTAAAGTTATTGCCCGGAAACCAATTTGTCACAAAATATTCTATTTATAGTAACAGTGAATTTGGTCTTGGGGCACAAGACTCTGAAATCGATAGGTGTCTTCCTTTCCTATAGGGTAACCTCTGGTATAATTTTGGTAAAGGTGCATCAAATAGAACTAAAGTTATTGCCCGGAAACCAATTGTTTACGCCTGCCGCCCGCCACTTCATCAAACTATAAGTCGAGTTTGACTTTGTCAAAACTCGACTAATGAAAGTGTCAATGACACTGTAGTTCAACTTGTCAAGACATGTACATGTATAGTGCGTGACAGGGCAATGACAAACATCTAGGTAATGACCTGATAACAAAGGTACATATATAAAGTATTGTAATGGTCTGTACATAAATACTGACCGTAGCCTGTAACAAATGTATAGGTAAAGTATTGTAAAGGTGGGCGACAGTCAGATGCTAAACTAGAAAAGAAATCTTTGAGTCCCAGAGTGGGTCTGACTGAACCCCAAAATATTTGTTCTCATAGCACAGTGATAACAAAGGCACCCCAAAACACACTCATTCCTGTCCCAAGGTGAAAACAAAGTTACCCAAGAATTTTCATGAAGATCAGTTCATAAATACGAGCTGTATAGAAGTTGTGACAAAAAACTGATTGGACCTAATTTTGGTACAAAATGGCCACTGGCAGCCATCTTGAATTTTGGACTGCACTCAGAAACACTCGTTCTCGTCCCAAGGTGATAACAAAGGTACCCAAAAAGTTTTGTGAAGATCGATTGATAAATACAGCCTCTAACCCGAGCCGTATTGACATGTGTACTTACAGTGTATAAGTAGCACTAAATAAATCAAAATTCATCTAATTTGCACAATTTCTGCACGAGAAAAAAACCCGTACTGTATGTGATGTATTCCATTTTACTAAACATTCATACAAAAAATTATTCAAATCAGAACTTTCATACAGAAGTTCTATACAAAAGGCTGATTGCACTAATTTTGGTACAAAATGGCTGCTGGTGGCCATCTTGAATTTCGGACCACACCCAAAAACACCAGTTCTCATCCCACGGTGATAACAAAGGTACCCAAGACGTTTCGTAAAGATTAGTTCATAAATACGGCCTCTAGCCTGAGCCGTATATAAGTTGTGTATAAAAAACTGATTAGACCTAATTTCGGTACAAAATGGCCACTGGCAGCCATCTTGAATTTCGTACCGCACTCAGAAACACTCGTTCTCATCCCAAGGTGATAGCAGTGGTACCCAAGACGTTTCGTGAAGATCGGTTGATAAATACAGCCTCTAGCCCGAGCCGTAATGACATGTGTACTTACTGTGTGTAAGTAGCACTGAAAAAATCAAAGTCCATCTAATTTGCATAATTTCAGCACGAGAAAAAAACCCGTATTATATGTGATGTATCCCATGGTACTAAACATTCACACAAAAAATTATTCAAATCAGAGCTTTCATGTGGGAGTTCTGCGCAAAAATCTGATTGCCTCTAATTTTGAACAAAATGGCTGCCAGCGGCCATCTTGAATTTCAGACCGCACCCAAAAACACTCGTTCTCGTCCCTCGGTGATACCAAAGGTACCCAAGAAGTTTCGTAAAGATCGGTTCATAAATGCAGCCTCAAGCACGAGCCGTATTGGCATTTGCACTGACAGTGCTGAAAGTAACACTAAATACATCAAAGTTAGTCTAATTTGCATAATTTACGTACGAGAAAAAAACCCGTATTATATGTGATGTATCCCATGGTACTAAACATTCATACAAAAAATTATTCAAATCAGCGCTTTCATATGGAAGTTCTGTGCAAAAAACAGATTACTGCATCGTCGGTACAAAATGGTGGCTGGCTGCCATCTTGAATTTCGGACCGAACCCAAAAACACTCGTTCTCGTCCCACGGTCATACCAAAGGTACCCAAGAAGTTTCGTAAAGATCGGTTCATAAATGCGGCCTCAATCACGAGCCCTATTGGCATTTGCACCAACAGTGCTGAAAGTAACACTAAATACATCAAAGTTAGTCTAATTTGCATAATTTACGTACGAGAAAAAAACCTGTATTATATGTGATGTATCCCATGGTACTCAACATTCATACAAAAAATTATTCAAATCAGCGCTTTCATGTGGAAGTTCTGTGCAAAAAACAGATTACTGCATCGTCGGTACAAAATGGTGGCTGGCTGCCATCTTGAATTTCGGACCGAACCCAAAAACACTCGTTCTCGTCCCACGGTCTTAACAAAGGTACCCAAGAAGTTTGGTAAAGATCGGTTCATAAACACGGCCTCTAGCCCGAGCCGTATTGAATTGCTGATGGACAGACGGCCAGACGGACGACGGGCAACTGGCCATGCCTTAAGCTCAAATTTGGCTTCGCCAAAGTTGAGCTAAAAATCATACCTTGGAGCCGGTTAGGCAAGTTGGCACAAGAAACAGGGACTTTATGCTCAGTCGCAGCTCTACAGTCGTTTGTCTACAACACTGCCTAGGTCCATTCCAAACTGATAAGAGCTGGGACGAATAGTGCTCTCACTGTCCACGTGATGCGCAGTGTTTCCACATGGCCTCGGATGCCATAATATTTGGGGTCATGTAAAATGAACTATTCGTGAAAACAAAATTAGTTTAGTTGTATTATTAATATGTGTGTGATATATTTCGGACACATTTTAAAATATCTGTTATAAATTTTAACCAAATATGAAGTACTTACATGTTTGTTTGAATTAAATTCCACAGTGAAAAATATCCTTCATAATCCTTCGTATTATTCGAAAATTATATATAAACATAAGCAAGAATACATCCACCCAAAACAAAGAACTGATGAACTGACTGAAAAATACTGTGTTCAATTTCAGAATTGTTTTTATGCTTCATGCTTATTAAAATATGTGTTTGTGTACTTGTTTGTTTTGTAATTGTATTGAAATGATCGTTGTTAACAATTATTTGAGTGTTATGTTTATTTACTGTTTAGCATTGATATGACTTCACTAATTCTTTGTGCTTTCTTTAACTGAAATGATTACTGTTAATAATTAATCATGTACTGTTTTTAAATTTGTACCTTTGTACTTTTTGAAACCTGTTCATCTTAGCGCATTCGACCGGCCAAATCACGACCAACTGACGTGATATTCCTATAAAAATATCGCAATATTCAGATATGCATGTGACGCAAATATCGCCCAAATAGCGTGACCAGGTTTCCACTTTATTTTAGGCTGTATCATTCCTACTCACATCAGCTCCAGCATTTATTAGTTCTTCAGCACAATCTGTCTGCCCATGAGCGCAAGCTTCATGTAGTGGATTGAATAAATCAAACTTGGCTGCATTCACTGAACATCCTCTCTCAATCAGACTCTTAACGAGATCAGTTCTTCCATCTCTCGCTGCTTTGTGAAGTGGCTGGGCATCTCAAAACATTTGGGCTGGCAGTTTCAGAGAAGATTTTTCAAAATCCACCAATTAGAATCAAAGAATGCCTCTGGCAGCCATGTTTTTTAACCCACGGGAACAAAATGAGGATCGTTTGTAGAGGACCTCCCATAGACTATCCCTGCCAGGTTTGTTTTCATGTCACCTCGGTTTTTCCAGAGAAGAGGAAAATGTGATTTCCCATAGGGTTTCTACAGTAACTATAAGTCGTAATTGCGGCCATGTTTGTAACCCAATCAACATTAAATGAAATTCGTTGGTAGAGAGGGTCCCAGTCATTTATGTGAAGTTTCAAAACATTTGATCTGGCAGTTTCAGAGGAGAAGATTTTTGAAAATCCACCAACCAGAATCAAACAATGCCTCTGGAAGCCATGTTTTTCATCCGACGGGAACAAAATGAGTATCGTTTGTAGAGGACCTCCCATAGACCATCCCTGCCAAGTTTGGTTCACACTGGTTCAGCGTTTACAGAGAAGATGAAAATGTGAAAAGTTTACGGACGACGGACGCCAAGTGGTGAGAAAAGCTCACATGACCTTTTAGGCCAGGCGAGCTAAGAAAAAAAGGCTACCTTAACGTATGGCAAAGGTATAAACTATTGGCAGTCTGGACGATATACAGATGAAAAATCCAGCAAGAGGATCACAGATCCAGAAGTCGAGTTCTGACATTAAATTCTGAAGAAATAAGCTATTTGTAGCAACAGTGACCTTGACCTTGGGGCCCCAGAGTCCGAAACCGATAGGTGTCTTCCCTTCCTATAGGGTAACCTGTGGTATAAGTTTGGTGAAGATACACGGAATAGAACTAAAGTTATTGTCCGGAAACCAATTTGTCACAAAATATTGTATTTATAGTAACAGTGACCTTGAGCTTGGAGTCCCAGACTCCGAAATCAATAGGTATCTTCCCTTCCTATAGGGTAACCTCTGGTATAAGTTTGGTAAAGGTGCTTCAAATAGAACTAAAGTTATTGCCCGGAAACCAATTTGTCACAAAATATTCTATTTATAGTAACAGTGAATTTGGTCTTGGGGCACAAGACTCTGAAATCGATAGGTGTCTTCCTTTCCTATAGGGTAACCTCTGGTATAATTTTGGTAAAGGTGCATCAAATAGAACTAAAGTTATTGCCCGGAAACCAATTGTTTACGCCTGCCGCCCGCCACTTCATCAAACTATAAGTCGAGTTTGACTTTGTCAAAACTCGACTAATGAAAGTGTCAATGACACTGTAGTTCAACTTGTCAAGACATGTACATGTATAGTGCGTGACAGGGCAATGACAAACATCTAGGTAATGACCTGATAACAAAGGTACATATATAAAGTATTGTAATGGTCTGTACATAAATACTGACCGTAGCCTGTAACAAATGTATAGGTAAAGTATTGTAAAGGTGGGCGACAGTCAGATGCTAAACTAGAAAAGAAATCTTTGAGTCCCAGAGTGGGTCTGACTGAACCCCAAAATATTTGTTCTCATAGCACAGTGATAACAAAGGCACCCCAAAACACACTCATTCCTGTCCCAAGGTGAAAACAAAGTTACCCAAGAATTTTCATGAAGATCAGTTCATAAATACGAGCTGTATAGAAGTTGTGACAAAAAACTGATTGGACCTAATTTTGGTACAAAATGGCCACTGGCAGCCATCTTGAATTTTGGACTGCACTCAGAAACACTCGTTCTCGTCCCAAGGTGATAACAAAGGTACCCAAAAAGTTTTGTGAAGATCGATTGATAAATACAGCCTCTAACCCGAGCCGTATTGACATGTGTACTTACAGTGTATAAGTAGCACTAAATAAATCAAAATTCATCTAATTTGCACAATTTCTGCACGAGAAAAAAACCCGTACTGTATGTGATGTATTCCATTTTACTAAACATTCATACAAAAAATTATTCAAATCAGAACTTTCATACAGAAGTTCTATACAAAAGGCTGATTGCACTAATTTTGGTACAAAATGGCTGCTGGTGGCCATCTTGAATTTCGGACCACACCCAAAAACACCAGTTCTCATCCCACGGTGATAACAAAGGTACCCAAGACGTTTCGTAAAGATTAGTTCATAAATACGGCCTCTAGCCTGAGCCGTATATAAGTTGTGTATAAAAAACTGATTAGACCTAATTTCGGTACAAAATGGCCACTGGCAGCCATCTTGAATTTCGTACCGCACTCAGAAACACTCGTTCTCATCCCAAGGTGATAGCAGTGGTACCCAAGACGTTTCGTGAAGATCGGTTGATAAATACAGCCTCTAGCCCGAGCCGTAATGACATGTGTACTTACTGTGTGTAAGTAGCACTGAAAAAATCAAAGTCCATCTAATTTGCATAATTTCAGCACGAGAAAAAAACCCGTATTATATGTGATGTATCCCATGGTACTAAACATTCACACAAAAAATTATTCAAATCAGAGCTTTCATGTGGGAGTTCTGCGCAAAAATCTGATTGCCTCTAATTTTGAACAAAATGGCTGCCAGCGGCCATCTTGAATTTCAGACCGCACCCAAAAACACTCGTTCTCGTCCCTCGGTGATACCAAAGGTACCCAAGAAGTTTCGTAAAGATCGGTTCATAAATGCAGCCTCAAGCACGAGCCGTATTGGCATTTGCACTGACAGTGCTGAAAGTAACACTAAATACATCAAAGTTAGTCTAATTTGCATAATTTACGTACGAGAAAAAAACCCGTATTATATGTGATGTATCCCATGGTACTAAACATTCATACAAAAAATTATTCAAATCAGCGCTTTCATATGGAAGTTCTGTGCAAAAAACAGATTACTGCATCGTCGGTACAAAATGGTGGCTGGCTGCCATCTTGAATTTCGGACCGAACCCAAAAACACTCGTTCTCGTCCCACGGTCATACCAAAGGTACCCAAGAAGTTTCGTAAAGATCGGTTCATAAATGCGGCCTCAATCACGAGCCCTATTGGCATTTGCACCAACAGTGCTGAAAGTAACACTAAATACATCAAAGTTAGTCTAATTTGCATAATTTACGTACGAGAAAAAAACCTGTATTATATGTGATGTATCCCATGGTACTCAACATTCATACAAAAAATTATTCAAATCAGCGCTTTCATGTGGAAGTTCTGTGCAAAAAACAGATTACTGCATCGTCGGTACAAAATGGTGGCTGGCTGCCATCTTGAATTTCGGACCGAACCCAAAAACACTCGTTCTCGTCCCACGGTCTTAACAAAGGTACCCAAGAAGTTTGGTAAAGATCGGTTCATAAACACGGCCTCTAGCCCGAGCCGTATTGAATTGCTGATGGACAGACGGCCAGACGGACGACGGGCAACTGGCCATGCCTTAAGCTCAAATTTGGCTTCGCCAAAGTTGAGCTAAAAATCATACCTTGGAGCCGGTTAGGCAAGTTGGCACAAGAAACAGGGACTTTATGCTCAGTCGCAGCTCTACAGTCGTTTGTCTACAACACTGCCTAGGACCATTCCAAACTGATAAGATCTGGGACGAATAGTGCTCTCACTGTCCACGTGATGCGCAGTGTTTCCACATGGCCTCGGATGCCATAATATTTGGGGTCATGTAAAATGAACTATTCGTGAAAACAAAATTAGTTTAGTTGTATTATTAATATGTGTGTGATATATTTCGGACACATTTTAAAATATCTGTTATAAATTTTAACCAAATATGAAGTACTTACATGTTTGTTTGAATTAAATTCCACAGTGAAAAATATCCTTCATAATCCTTCGTATTATTCGAAAATTATATATAAACATAAGCAAGAATACATCCACCCAAAACAAAGAACTGATGAACTGACTGAAAAATACTGTGTTCAATTTCAGAATTGTTTTTATGCTTCATGCTTATTAAAATATGTGTTTGTGTACTTGTTTGTTTTGTAATTGTATTGAAATGATCGTTGTTAACAATTATTTGAGTGTTATGTTTATTTACTGTTTAGCATTGATATGACTTCACTAATTCTTTGTGCTTTCTTTAACTGAAATGATTACTGTTAATAATTAATCATGTACTGTTTTTAAATTTGTACCTTTGTACTTTTTGAAACCTGTTCATCTTAGCGCATTCGACCGGCCAAATCACGACCAACTGACGTGATATTCCTATAAAAATATCGCAATATTCAGATATGCATGTGACGCAAATATCGCCCAAATAGCGTGACCAGGTTTCCACTTTATTTTAGGCTGTATCATTCCTACTCACATCAGCTCCAGCATTTATTAGTTCTTCAGCACAATCTGTCTGCCCATGAGCGCAAGCTTCATGTAGTGGATTGAATAAATCAAACTTGGCTGCATTCACTGAACATCCTCTCTCAATCAGACTCTTAACGAGATCAGTTCTTCCATCTCTCGCTGCTTTGTGAAGTGGCTGGGCATCTCTCACTTTGAAAAGAAAATATAGGTTCAATAAAAAGATTCCGTATTTCTGAGTACAGATATCAATAATTTCCACGTGTGAACAATATTGATTAGCAACATACACTCAAATACAGTACTGGAAAACATGAGTTGTAGAATAATACAAAAAATAAAAATGAAAGTGTCAATGACACTGTAGAGCTCTCAACTTGACAAACTTGAATTTGGTAAGTTATAAATGAAATGGCAAAATTGAAGATCATGGGTTCCAATGTTCTTTGGTGAAACTTCAACATAAGAGCATTGTGTGTGTTCAACATCAGAGCAATACATGCACTTTTAAATGTAAACTGTAGGGCTGGCTAAAGGAAGAATGTTGATGCCGATTACAATGACCATTAAACTTACCACATTTGTGTAACTTCTTTCCCAGAAATGAATGCTAATCGATAGCTCTCATCTGGAGGTGTCGCCTAATGAGCACACCTAGTTTTAAAACAATCCTAAGATAAATGAGCCATGTTGGCCATGTCAAAGAAGAATTTTGATGCACAAATGCACTAAATTGAAAGGTTGTTGCTAACAGCAACAGTTTTTGATGGAAATGAAAAGAAAATCGATAGGTTCTATCTTGGTCACTCTGAATAAGCATACCAGGTTTCAAAATAACCCAATACTCAACGTGCCCTCTGAGGCATGCCAAAGGAAGATGTTAATGCACAAATGTACTAAATTTGAAGGTCATTGCTAGTGGCAATGTTTTTGGGTGTTTTTTTTATGAAAATTCATAAATATGCCCTGTAGGGAGTGCAATATATCACCTAGATTACCTGTATCATTTAAGAATACATTTCAGCAATATGTAAATATACTACTCAAAGGTTGCTAAGCACCAAATATTTGACACATCTTTGTGAAATTTGCTTGTGACATATTTGCGATATTTTTGGTGGATATGATTGAGGAGTGTATAGAGATGGTCCCCAGTGTTTACATTAGCTCTCTTGACAGGCAGACTTCTCGTGACAGTCATGGAAAGCATGTACCCCTTAATTTTCATGATGTTTTTGTGTACTGTCTACATGTACATGACATGTGTAGGGTATTCAATCTTGATTTCAACACAAATCCTTGTGATTTAATGATTGAATGTGGCAAATGGAAATGTAAGAAGACAATTGTCTGAAGCAGAAATGTGGTGGACTGTAGGGATGGTTGAGCAAGGGGCTACCCATCGTCAGGTTGGTGAAGTCCTTCGTGTGCACCATACGGTGATCACCAGAGCCTGGACAAGATTTCAACAGTATGGCACACCAGTAAGACAGCATGGTGGTGGCAGAGACAGGGCATCATCTGCAGCTGAAGACCGGTTTTTGATCATTCAGGCCCGTAGGAACCGCTTTGCCACAGCAACCCAGCTTCGGGGTAAATGTTTTCACGCAGACTATCCGGGCAAGGTTGCACGAAGGTGGTCTCCGATTGAGAAGACCATGTATTCGCATTCTGCTGTCCCAGAACCACTGCCCGGCATGGTATGAATGGGCCATGGACCACGTTGGTTGGATGGACCAGAGAAGATTGGCGATCTGTCCTTTTTACAGATGAGTCAAGGTACTGCCTCGACCACACAGATAGGCATTCTTGGGTATGGAGAAGACCAGGAGAGCGATTCCATGCAACCAACATTACTGAGCATGACCACTATGGTGGAGGGTCAATCATGATCTGGGGCGTCATCAGCAGGGATGGACATACAGAGCTCTGTGTCCTTGAACATAGTACATTGACTATACAGCGGTATATTGATGAGATCCTGGATGTCCACGTTAGATTATATGCAGGTGCAGTGGTTGATAAGATTCATTCTGATGGATGATAATGCCAGTCCTCATGTTACCCATGCTGTCGGGGAGTACCGATAGAGGGAGGGGATTGAGCGTATGGACTGGCCAGCAAGATACCCTAACCTCAATTCAATCGAACATGTCTCGGATGAGTTGCAGCTTGCAATTTCAGCCTGTCCAGTCCAGCCAAGAAGTGTCCAGGAGCGTGGTACCATTCTGGACCAAGAATGGAACAACATCCCACAAAGGACCACCAGGAACCTGATTGGGGGCATGAGAAGGCGATGTTAAGCTGTAATTAACAGTAATGGGTCTCATACTCGATATTGAACTCATACCAGTTCGCTCCGTAAACTTTTTGGCAAATTGAAAAATGTCCTCTTTTACCAATAATATCCATTTTCCATGGTTATAGTATTCAAAAGCTAAAAAATAATGTCAAACATAAATAAAATTTTCATTTCTGTACTTAAATCATTAAAGATATAATTAAAAATAAATATATACACTTTTCATCACAATAACTAAAACGTAAAACAGGTAGTTGGATATATTTGGTGCTTAGCAAACTTTAGAGTAGTATACAACAGGCATGAAAACCAGACAGACAGGCAAATTGCAAATTTGTAAACCGAGGACAAAATTTTCAACGGATATGCCTCTCCAGGTTCTGGAATACAATCAACCAGAATACACAGAACTAAACTAGGTCACAATTCAGAAAGAAAATGAAGTACCTATCTCTCTCAGTACCTATTCCGAGAATATTTGTTGTACCTGCCGAAACTGTCCCGAATGTGCTAATTGAACAGGGGCCACTAGAGGATTAGAGGTGAGAAAAATGATAATAATACCAACCAACCTCAGCTTTTCTATAATGCACCCCCCCCCCCCCCCCCCCCACACCAGTTCAGTTCGGTTATGAAACTGAAGTATTATTCATTCACTCTGGATCCTCATACTGTTCTGCATGCAGCCAAGTGACTTGATTTCATACCATGGCCTCTGTAGAGTTTGTAGGGCAGATAGGTACACCCCCTATGGGATCCCCCCCCCCCCCCCCCCAGGACCTAACGAGACCAGTGTTTCCATGTACCTGGGCATCTCGTAAGATTTTCTGATGTCACCCAAAACCTAACAATAGGACACGGGTACGTTTGGAGGGTGTGTTTGATCGAACAGAAATAAATCTAATTACCACAAACAACCCGACAAGCCCTCCAAACCACCCAAAATTACCGAAATGGGATTTTATTTGGTTTAGATTTCCACATTTTAGGCTTATAATAGAAGCATGATGTGCTATAGGACCGAGAGGTCTCCTGGCAGTAAGTCGATCAAATTGGAGTAGTTTGCTGGTTCGGATACTTTCTCTTTGTCTAGTACGAATTCCTTTGGAATCCTCGGTTTCTATCTGCTTTGTCTCTAACTGACCCTACTCTGACTATGTTTGCTGCCTATATATTCTCAGCTGTCTCTTCCCATCCTCAGACCTCAACAAAGTCATAATCACCAGTCAGACTGCTTCATAATCTGTGCATATCCATACAGTTATCTCCCATGTGTATAACAAACTCCTATATGATTTCCAAAGCCAAGCGGCAATCAAGCAATAACAATAAAAGGCCGCTTGGCTGCATGTCCCCCGAAAAAACAAGTTGAAAAAGGGGCATAACTCTAGTAAAAATGATCGGTCCGAACCCATATTCGAACTTGACCTGTATTATTACCCCAGAAAGTCACATACCAAAATTCTTTCCGATCAAATAATCCTAACTGGAGTTATCATCCAGATACAGGAAATCTTGAAATTTCTAAGTCGAAAAAGGGGTATAAAAATAATCTGGCTGAACCCATGTTTGAACTTGACCTGTGGTTTGGGCTAAGGTCACATACCAATATTGGTTCCAATCAAATGATCCAAACTGGAGTTATCATGGGGACACCAAGTGGGATGGACACACAGACCGATGGATGGACGGACACACTCACAGATGGACACCGTTGATTTCTATAGTCCCCGAAAATTTTTGGGGGGACAAATATTGCTTGAATGGCTCGAATCTTATCCAGTAAATAAGCTATCGAGTAGAGACTGCTCACTTGTCCAGTTAATGCCACTGTCTGTCCCATGATTAGCATCTACCATAATCACTCAATCCAACAGTCCTCTCCCAGCCTTGTACCATTACCACTGACTTGTAGCACTACTGCACGCTTGCTAACTAACTCAAATCACTGAAACGTCTAGAATCCCATCCAGCAAATAAACCGCTGAGTAATTGCTTGAATGACTCCTCTTACAACTCTTATATCCTCATCTCGGCATTGGAGGATACTTATGACATGATGATGTACTATCTGAGGGTACCTTTCGAGGATACTTCTTGAGGATACCTTATAGAGGATACTTATTGGAAGACATCTCTCCGAAGATAGTTATTGTTCCTAGTGTCTGTTCAGTTCCTTGTATTTAGACCCCCCCCCCCCCCAATCCCCCATGTCCTTCATAGCTCCTAGACCATGTAGAAGACTATGGTATTGGGTGACTGCTATAAGCTAATGACAGGACAGATGATAGTGAATATGGGTAAGTCAGCAGTAGTGGTCTTAGAGCTATAAAAATCACAAGCAAACCAGGTGCCATGAACTATAACTATCTTCAGGTAAGTATCCTCCAAAGGTATCCACCAGTCCATCACCATGTCATAAGTATCCTTCAATACCAAGATGAGGATAAGAGTCGTAAGAGGAGTTACTCATTCGAACAATTACTCGATGGCTGATTTGCTTGATGGTATTCTAGTCGTTTGAGCAATTTGAGATAGTTAGCAGCCTGCAGTAGTGCTACATGTCAGTAGTAATGGTAAAAGCCTGAAAGAGGACTATGAGATTGCTGACTACAGTAGAAGTTAATCACAGGACAGATGATGGTGATATTGGACAACTCAGCAGGAGCAGTCTTGGAGCTATAAAGGCCATGTGGAGGTCTGGATGCAAGAAACTGAAGTCACTAGGAACCATAACTGTCTTCAGATAGATATCTTCTGATGAGTATCCTCTAAAAGACATCATCAAAATGTATCCTTCAATACATCACCATGTTATGGGTATCCTCCAATACCCAGATGAGGATAAGAGTCATAAGAGGAGTTATTCGTTCGAGTAAATACTCTATGTCTTATTTTCTCATTTAGTATCGAACCATTCCAGCAACGCCTGTTCCAGTTGCTATTCGATAGCTTATACGCTGATAAGATTCGAGCCATTCGAGCAACATCTGTTCCTGCTCGATTGCCGCTTGGCTTTGGGAATCATATAGGACTTTGTTACACAGAGGGGATATAACTCTGTATGGATATGTGCAAATTATGATAAATGAAGCAATCTAACTGGAAATTTTAAGACTTGGTTGAGGTCAGAGGCTGACACAGAGACAGCTGAGACTAAATAGGCAGCTAATATAGTCAGAATAGGGTCAGCTATAGACAAAACAGACAGAAACCGAGGATTCCAAAGGAATCCGAACTAGATAAATAGGAAGTATCCGAACCACCAAACTACTCCTGTTCAATCGAACTTACTCCAAGAAGACCTCTTGGTCCTATAGCACATAGCTTCTATTATAAGCCCAAAATGGGTACATTCAAACAAAATAAAGTCTTTTTATGCAGTTTTGGGTGGTTTGGAGGGATTGTCGGATTGTTTGTGGTAATTAGATTTACTCCTATATATCAATCAAGCACACCCTCCAAACATACCCCTGTCCTATTGTAGAGTTTTAGGTCACATAGCAACCATGTGCTGCCATATAAACAAAGATGGCGCCCTCTAGTATACAAAATGGATGACAGAAACACGTGTCACCCTAACAACAAGCGCTGTGTATGCACACTAAGACCACATATCACTATGGGGATGGCGTCACAAGATGGCCAATCACACGGACTGCCAGGACAACCAAACACAACTGGGTCACGTGACATGACGTCACTTCCTAGGTCCACCACTAAGTCCATCCAATGGGGCCCGTTCAAGTACTTTATCTACTGATGCTCTTAATTTCAAGGCATTTTTCTGTTGGCCATCTTTGATATTTACAGACTAAATTGATTTTATCGTACACAGAAAGTGTCCAAAATACTATACAGTTACATTTTTCCGCAACCATCATACAACTTGAGATAGTGTAAGCTTGTCCATTCCATAATATGGATAATTGGAAACGTTGGTTGCCCCTGGCAGCCATCTTGTTTTCCACATCGACTTTCGATGGTGCATGTTCACGCTGGATATTATCGTAGAATAATTTGTGATCAATTAACTTCTAAAAGTTTACAGGTTTCCTATTTTTTATCATGATTTTATAAGTTTTTTTGCAAAAAAGTGTCGAAAAAACTTGATTTGCTTCTATTTTGAGGTATTTTTCTGGCAGCCATTTTGGATTTTCACTTACTTGATTGGTTTATCATGTGCAGAATCAAGAAGAATGTTACTAAGGTAACACATGACCCCCCCCACCACCCCACCCCCCCCCCCCCCCTGTGACCTTTACCTTGCAGATGCGGCGGAATCTATTATACGTGACACACCTTCTGACTGTCCTTAACATTTGTAAAAAGTTTAACAATTGTACTATGATTCGCTTCTGAGTTATGTCTGAGACACGATTAGTGACCGATTTTTAGTGTGACCTTGAAGGTACGAACCCAACTATGGTGTGTGACACATCCTCCCATGGTCCTTTATAATTGTGTGAAATTTGATGACTGTGGCCCTAACAGTTTTCGAGTTATTGGCTCGAACACACACACACACTTCAATCACTATATGCCACCCGACTTAAGTCAGGGGGCATAAAAATGTCCAAAATACTATACAGTTGATTCCTGTGCCTTGTATCAAACATATTTTCCACAGCCATCGTACACCTTGAGATAATGTAAACTTTTCCATTACATAAGCGGGATAATTGAAAATGGGTCATCGCACTGGTGGCCATCTTGTTTTCCACATCGGCTTTCAATGGTGCATGTTCATGCTGGGTATTATCGGAGAATAATTTGCGATCAATTTAACATCTGAAAGTTTACAGGTTTTTAATTTTTTATCATGATTGTATACGTTTTGTTTTTTTTTGCAAAAAAGGTGTCGAAAAAACTTGATTTCCGCCTATTTTGAGGCATATTTTGGTGGCCATCTTGAATTTTCAGTTACTTGATTGATATTGTTATACGGGGAATGGTGTCAGAAATACGAAGGAATTAATTCCCATTCCTTATCTCATTTAGTTTTTCTGTAATCAAAAAAATTTAGTGATGGTGTAAAATCGCAAAATTTACCCCCCTCATGAGCCCCATCTTGGATTACGTCATATCTGGTCAGGATGATTTCTTGTTGTTAACATCTGAAAATCTACTCTGGAGATGTCCAGGTACATGAAAAAACCAGTCTTGTTCGGTCTAGGGGGGGTCCCATAGGGGGTGTACCTAGCTGCTCGACTAAGTCTTACTCACTTACTGTCTCCTGATTCAATTATCATCTGCTCCATGATGTACCCAGACAGCAATTAAGTGCAGTTACACCGAGGTGCGTTGACCAGTGCCCAGAGCCCTAGACCTTTTCTAAAGGAGTTCTCAGGTACCGGACCTGGCTTTATTATTTAAGATGGAGACCTCGTTTCTGTATGTCAATCTACAACTCCGATCTTTGTACTATATGATATCAATCAAGTCACTTTTGTCTAGTACGCTAGTACATATTGAACTCTGAATAGCTATGATCCTTTTTTCCATATTGCCAAGGTGATAGCATTGCCCTGCAGGGTGTGCCAAAGGGAAATATTGATGCATAACTGCACAAAGTTCATCAAAGGTCATTGGCAATGGCAACATTGTTTGACAGAAATGGAAGAAAGTTGATAGCTCCCATCTGGAGGTCACCCCAAACAAGCACACCAAGTTTCAAAGCTTACGTACGTAACCCGACCGACGAGGAGTGACAGCAATAGCTCAGCTTGACTTTGTCAAGTTGAGCTAAAAATTGTAAATCCCTTTTGTTGTCTTCATTATTTATTGGTGTTTAAAGTCGCACATTTCTGCACAATGGCTAATCATGACCAGGACAGTTTTATGGGTTGAAGAAGCTGGAGTACCGGAGAGAACCGGTAAGCAATGGCGAGCAAGTGTCAGCTCCGCAACATACTGACTCCACACAAGCAGGATTAGCATTGGTTGAAGATAGGTGCACTATCGACGTGCAGTACGTCTTACTACACAGCATTACTGTGACTCCACATGGGCAATGGGGGTGAAGTTTCTGGCCCAAGGACACAACGTGGTTGTCTCAGGTGGGATTTGAACCGTGTACCTCACGGCTTGCAGCCTGCACCTCTATCTACTGAGGCACCAGGCCCCCTTATCTGTCAATAAAACCCAGTGTGTACTGTGTGCTGCATTTGTAATGGATTCAAAGGCAACAGTATGACGTAAGCCTTCTTAAACATGACTAGTCAAACTATCCCCATTTCATAATAAAGTTTTCCTTTACTTTCTCCCAGTGCCCTGTATTTGGCAGATGGAGAAGGGGGTATAGACAGTGATGGTGAACATCTCTGCAGTCATGCCTGTGTTTATTTATTGGTGTTTAAGATGGCTGACAACAGCTGAGAGAAAAGATGGGAATTTAACGTTGGTTTGAATGTCTTTTCTTCTGTTTGTATTTCAGGTGATTTGGATGGGAATGTGCTAGTCCTAACTCAGACCCTCTCGGGTCCCACAAAGTCCCATTTCAAACAGTCTTGTCATTTGCAGAGGTTTTCTGCATGCACCCTCAGCAGCATATCGATGAATACATATGCCACATTCACTATCATTCAGTTAATATCATTATGGATTCCCACAGAAGGATAATTTATGAACCATTTTGATGTTTTTTGTTCTTTTTTAAAAGCACCAGCAAGACAAAAACAATGGAGTACAACTGATTTCAAAATGATTGTTCAGCAGGGAAAAATGCTTTTCTTGTGAGTGTTTACCGGCTGAATCAAAGGTAAGACAACTTCAGAATCATTCATAAATAATTCTTCTCTGGGAATCCATAATGATTTTAACTAAATGATTGTGAATGTGACATGTGCATACATCAATATGATGTGGAGGGTGCATGCTGAAAAACTGTGCAAATAACTACACTGTTTGCATCGGGAACTTGGTAGGACCTGAAGGAAAGTGTAATGATAGAAGGGTCCAAGATAGGATTAGGGATTTGCCCGATGTTTCCAGCAGAACCACGATAATATATTTCATCCTGTTCTGTTGGCTCAAATTTCTGTTTCCTCATGTACTAGTGTTTCTGCCTCTCTTCTTTTTGCCTTTGCTCCTTCTCTTTTGGTCTCCTGCAGCCATCTAACCTTCAACTCATAAAGAGTCTCCCTAATGACAGCCTTTCGATTTTAAGGCAAATTGTCACTCTTGCGTGCCATCACACCTGCAAGTTTTACTTTTTGCGAGTAGACAACAGCATGCCTCGGTCCACCTTGCGACCGATTAAGCCTTACCTAACGAATCAGCTGGACAATATACAAATTCTGAAGTACAAAATTTACAAAAAATGATTTCATCAAAACCATATCATGTAACCGCCTCATTGGAATGATCTTGTTTCAAGAAGGGTCACGTGACATGGTTTTGTTCAAATTGTTTCAAGAATTGGGGGAACATATTAATATAACAAATTTTGATATGTGCTTTTTGTAAAGGGTTAAAATCTGTTTGTGAGAAATAGATCAAATAATACAACGTGTGCACAGAAATATTTAACACAAGTGCCCATCCCATCCTCTAACTATCTCTCGAGTGAAAATTTTTGAGAATCCTAAGGAATACCCCTTAGGAGACCATAACATGAAAGTTTCAAATAACACTGTAGCTCAACTTGTAAAGACATGTACATGTATAGTTTGTGGCACAGCAATGACAAACATCTAGGTAATGACCTGATAACAAAGGTACATATAAAGTATTGTAATGGTCTGTACATAAATACTGACCGTAGCCTGTAACAAATGTATAGGTAAAGTATTGTAAAGGTGGGCGAAAGTCAGATGCTAAACTAGAAAAGAAATTTTTGAGTCCCAGAGTGGGTCTGACTGAACCCCAAAATATGTGTTCTCATAGCACAGTGATAACAAAGGCACCCAAAAACACTTGTTCCTGTCCCAAGGTGATAACAAAGGTACCCAAGAAGTTTCATGAAGATCAGTTCATAAATACGAGCCGTATAGAAGTTGACAAAAAACTGATTGGACCTAATTTCGGTACAAAATTGCCACTGGCAGTCATCTTGAATTTTGGACCACACCCAGAAACACTCACTTTCGTCCCAAGGTGATAACAAAGGTACCCCAAGAAGTTTCAAGAAGATCGGTTCATAAATACAGCCTCCAGCCCTAGCCATATTGACATGTGCACTAACAGTGTATAAGTAGCACTGAATAAATCAAAGTTCATCTAATTTGCATAATTTCTGCACGAGAAAAAAACCTGTATTATATGTGATGTATTGCATGTTACTAAACATTCATACAAAAAATTATTCAAATCAGAACTTTCATACAGAAGTTCTGTACAAAACACTGATTGCACTAATTTTGGTACAAATTGAATTTCGGACTGCACCCAAAGACACTCGTTCTCGTCCCACGATCATAACAAAGGTACTCAAGAAGTTTCGTAAAGATCGGTTCATAAATACGGTCTCTAGCCTGAGCCATACAGAAGTTGTGTACAAAAAACTGATTGCACTAACTAAAGTACAAAATGGCTGCTGGCGGCCCTCTTGAATTTTGGACTGCACCCAAAACCACTCGTTCTCGTCCCACGATCATAACAAAGGTACTCAAGAAGTTTCGTAAAGATCGGTTCATAAATACGGTCTCTAGCCCGAGCTGTATTGACATTTGCAGTTACAGTGCTGAAGGTAACACTAAATAGCCAGAGCCGTATTGGCATTTGCAGTTACAGTGCTGAAGGTAACACTAAATAGATCAAAGTTAGTCTAATTGGCATAATTTATGCACAAGAAAAAACCTGTATTATATGTGATGTAGCCCATGGTACTAAATATTCACACAAAAATGATTCAAATCAGCGCTTTCATATGGAAGTTCTGCACAAAAATCTGATTGCACCTAATTTTGTACAAAATGGCTGCCAGTGGCCATCTTGAATTTCAAATCGGCCCCCAAAACACTCGTTCTTGTCCCACGGTGATAGCAAAGGTACCCAAGAAGTTTTGTAAAGATCGGTTCATAAATACAGCCTTTAGCCCGAGCCATATTGAATTGTTGACGGTCAAATGGACGACTGGCCATGGCATAAGCTCAAATTTGACTTACGTCAAAGTTGAGCTGAGAATTGAAACAGTCCTGTTTTATTTGAGATAATTATATATGCCACAATTCGCACATGAACGGAGGGCATCACCACCTTCAAATGCTATTGTAAATGCAGAATTTTGTTCCATACCCAGGCCCAAATTTTATTTTGTTTTTAACAACTTTCGATTTTTGTGATGCCATACACTTTCCAGGTTTAGATTGACAGGTTTTAAAGTTGAGGCTTCACTTGTGCTTATTCAATATCAGCCTGTTTATGAGGCCATACTTCAACAGAAAAAAAAACCCAGATTAGGCAAAAAAAATACTTGTTTCAGATTGCCGACCCATCTGGAAAAATGTTGTCAACCAAGAACAATCGCACCGGGCACTGACCTGCCAACCTAATGAGAATGCTCGTCATTGTGATGCTGCAGTGATGGAGGGGGGGGGGGGGGGAGGGGTTAGCAGACTGGTGTATACATTGTTTTTTGAGAAGAGAGAAGAATACCGACCAATTGTAAAGTGGATAAATCTATTAAAACAATTATCTTGGAAGCGTGGTGGCTAAATAGCTGTAGATGTAGACTGCAAGCCGAGCACATCCAAAAATGAAAGTGTCAATGACACTGTAGCTTAACTTGTGTGTTGTGTTTGATGAAAAAAATAATGTTCAATGTTTATGAAAGGATTATGAAATAGACAAGAATTGTGATAATTGGGAATATGTTCATTTCTGTTCCCTGTATGCTATGTTTTTGATAAAAATAATATGAGGTGTACTCTGTACTATAGAGCTGAGGGGTGAGTTAATATGACCTCACAGTTAATGTATGTGGCCCTCACAGTTAACGTATATCAACGAAAGTTACCAAGTTACAGTGAAATTATTCCAAAACGAGTCATCCTATCAAGTTACATAGAAATCCCTTCATAAATATGGCCTGTAGACTGTGCTAAAGGGTTTTCAGGCTTCGGTCCCCTGTAGCCGTCAGTTTCCCAATTGCGTCCAAAGGGGACGTTCTCATCTAGACATTATATGAAGTCAACCTACCAAGTTACGATGAAATCCCTTCATAAATATGACCTGTGGACTGTGCTAAAAGTTTTTGGGCTTTGGCAGCCATCATGGTTGAATGATCGCAACCAAAAGGGGACATTTTCATCTGGGCATCATCTGGAGTGATCCTACGAAGTTACAATGAAATCCCTTCATAAATATGACCTGTAGACTGTGCTCAAGGTTTTCGGACTTCGGGCCCCTGAAGCCGTCAGAGTTGACCAATCACGACCAAAAGGGGATGTCATCAACTAGGCATTATATGGAGTCAAACTTACGGGTTACAATGAAATCCTTCCATAAATATGACCAATAGACAGACTATGCTAAAGGTTTTGGGGTTTTGGGCTCGGGCAGCCATCAAGGCTGAATGATCGCGACCAAAAGGGGATGTTCTCATCTAGACATCATTTGGAGTCATCCTACCAAGGTACAATGAAATCCCTTCATAAATATCACTGTAGACTGTGCTAAGGTTTTCGGGCTTCAGGCCCCTGTAGCCATCACAGTTGCCTAATGGGCGTCTAAAAGGGGCTGTTCTCATCTAGACATTATATGAAGTCAACCTACCAAGTTACAATGAAATCCCTTCATAAATATGACCTGAAGACTGTGCTAAAGGTTTTCGGGCTTTAGGCTCAGGCAGCCATCATGGTTGAATGATCGCAACCAAAAGGGGACATTCTCATCTGGACATCATCTGGAGTGATCCTACGAAGTTACAATGAAATTCCTTCATAAATATGACCTGTAGACTGTGCTAAAGTTTTTTACGGTTTTGGGCTCCACAGCCGTCATGTTTGAATGATCGTGACCAAAATGGGATGTTCTCATCTAGATACTACACAGAGGCATCCTACCAAGTTACAATGAAATCCCTTCATAAATACAACCTGTAGACTGTGCTAACGGTTTTCGGATTTTGGGCTCGGGCAGCCATCATGGTTAACCGATCATGACCAAAGGGGGACCTTCTCATTTAGACATGACCTCAAACCTGCATAAAAAATTCCATGAGGATCGGACAAAAACTACGGGGTGTAACCTGTGCTAAAGAAAAATGTGAACAGACTCACAGACTTCACCGCGTGAGATGGCAATAGCTTATCTTGACTTTGTCAGTTACGCTAAAAATGATTCAAGTCAGCATCCATTAGTTATTGGATGGAAACTAAATTCAATTGGTAGCCATATTGAATTGGCTAGCTGAGTCAAATTTTAAAGGAAGCTTCCTCAACACACAAATAATGCATAACCAAATGAAAGTGTCAATGACATGTTATCTATGCATGGGTCATAATTTCAGCCCTTAATCTGGGACATCATTGTTGACATTGCAATGTATTGGTTTGGAGACAGTTAAGTTGAGGTGCGATGCACGAGTTTTGAATTTATCGGCGACCTTGATATAATTGGTGGTATGTTAATTGTGATGTAGGCATTAAGGGCTCCTATGAACTGCACTGGATAAGATAAGCCCATCTTACACGACTGATACAATGTGTGGTTTGTGGATTTCCAGTAACCACTGCATGGGCACGTGTGTTTTTTACTAATTGAACTCCGCCCATATTATAATGGCATGTAATATGTTTTGTTTGTGCCATTGCATCATATCTGGCAACCGTAATAGTTGGTGGCACTGGTGGAAGTCCAAGGGTGAATGGCTTAGCTACCCATTCCCACCATCCACCCCTAGTCCTCGCTCTAAGGCTCATCTGTGCATGCATACTAAATTGTTGAATTCATGTGCTTTACTAATTGTTTTGAGTAATATGACGCCAGGGCTATTATTGTTTTCAGTAAATGGATGCTGCCCTATTATTAGGTTGGTACAATGTTTTGCATATAAAATCGTATCAGTTTCCAGCATGAAATGTGGCCGTTCTAAAAGGCCTATCAGTAAGTGCTAGCTGCATTGTTAGAGGTATGCACATTCTAATAATTAGTTCTCATATCATTGACAAAGAAAGTAAATGTCACCAATCAAGGGGATATTATCCCCGAACTGAAAGTCACTGAGCTATACATTTTGTACTTTCTGAGCTTTGGAGCTTTGAAATCGGGATAAAAGAGCTAATTTCAGTGTGGTACATGAAAATTGTATTTGCTTCAGTATAAAATTTGGTTGACCTGAAGCCTATTGGTATTTGCCCGGAAGTTAATCCGCAATGTATGACTAGTTTCAACCTTTATGGTTTTATCAAATAAACAAATACTTCAAGACTTCAATTTCTATAAGTCTGAGATTGCTGACTATTTGGTCAGTAGAGCATTTTATTATGGTCTGTTAGAATATATCGGTCGCTATGTATGAGGACCACTTTGCAACCAATTCGTTCAATGTTTTACTTGAACACTACTGTAGTTTAGATTATGAGCAATATCGCAAGTTTAATATTTCTTATGCTGATATTTTATTGCTATATGCTTGTTGGTTTATTACACTGACAATACAATGTTGTGATGGTGAGGAGTTGTTTGGGCACTCACTCATCTATTTCACACCTTGTAGTGACAGGGTATGAGGACCAGGTGTTGTGATAAACTGGTCACATTTGTTTGCACTTTATTGTTTGTGCTTTTGTGGCTTGGTTTAATTAGTTCCAATTTGTGAACTATAATGATTTCTGCAGTCTATTAGTTGGACTGTCTGATAAATCAGTACCTTGTATGTCACCCAGGGAAGCTTGCAAGCTCGCAGGAGATACACAGTAAACTGTGTATAACACAGGCTTGTGGCGTGAAGTTCCTGCTGACAGCTGTACTGTCTTGGACAGTCACTGGCGAGAGCGAAGTTTGCAAGCAGGCGGGAGGTATATAGTTTGTATATGACACAGGCCTGAGGTGGTCAAACTTCGAGGCTATCTGGAGAGCTTCCAAGCAGGCAAATTGTCTCTAACAATGCAGCTAGCACTTACTGATAGGCCTTTTAGAATGGCCACATTACATGCTGGATACTGATATGATTTTATATGCAAAACATTGTACCGACCTAATAATGGTGCAGCATCCATTTATTTAAAACAATAATAGCTCTGACGTTGTGTTATTCAAAACAATTGCTAAAGCACATGCATTCAACAATTTAGCATGCATGCACAGATGGGCCTTAGACTATTATGCATGCCAGATATAATGCGATGTCACAAACAAAACATATTACACGCCATTATAATATGGGTAGAGCTCAATTAGTGAAACAAAAACACACACGCCCATGCAGTGGTTACTCGAAATCCACAAACCACACATTGTATCAGTCACGAGAGATGGGCTTATCTTATCCAGTGCAGATCACAGGTGCCCTCAATGCCTACATAACAGTTCACAGACTACCAATTATATCAAGGTGGCTGATAAATTTGAACCTCTAACATTAGTTTGGATTACTTAACTGTCTCCAAACCAATACATTTCAATGTCAACAATGATATCCCAGATTATGGGCTGAAATTATTAGCCATGTGCAGCTAACATATCGAATCTCGATTTCACAAACTCTGGAAGACTGTACTTGGTCAAGGATTAAAATAAATACCATGAAGCCAAGGACGAGCCATTTCAAATATAAGATTCTACTTTCATACAACTGTTGGCTCACCGCTTTCACATTGGGTGTAACAGTACCAGTGTTGATCCTAGTCAGGGCATTAGAAGGCCCAAGTAAGGGCTTTTGTCCCTGAACACAATGTGAACAGGTCCATACCAGACACTTCATGGAGGTTTACCCCTCCCTATTCACCCCGTAATAAAGCCATATATGATTAGTGGGAGCTTCCACAATGGGTGTAAGTATGCTATTTGCATACCCGAACCAAGGAACTCCGACTACTCTTTGGTGTCTGTCCTTGCTCCCACTTCACACATCTCACATTTAAGCCCACCATCCTACTTTTCAAAATGCCATTTCATAGTGCCTTCCTCAGAGATAAGCCCATCCGCCTACTTTAGAAAAAAACTTTAAAATTAAAAAAAGTTGGCAAGGAAACCTTACAGTGATCATTTGTTTTAAATCTACAGCCATCATTTTTTGTTCACTGCTATTTGATTGTCACTCTGTACATGTTTTTGATAATAAAATATCATTTTTATTTTTATTTCGGGTACAAGAAAAGAAAATGTCATCTATTCATATAATAAAACAATCCATTGATATTATACCTTATTTTTGTTGTACTTATTCCCATTGTTTCACAAACCAAAATACACTGCCCTTGTTTGTTTCATCAAACATGCTGCATGCACAGAAATAATAGTAAAAAACCAGCAAAACGCTGCCAAGCATTTCAACATAGATAGAAAGCAGGTCCGGTTTTGGGACAGGGACTTTGATAAGTTCAAGTTAAACATGTATGGGGAGGACTTGAGAAAGAAATCACCCAACCTCGGAATGGAGCGAATGTCGGTTGAAGTCGATCAAGGTGTGTTCGATAAGTTGTGTGAGCTGCAAGAAGGCAGACCAGTGACAAACTTTCTGATTCAGTCCAAAGCAAGGGGATGTGCCGGTAAACTGCACATCGCTGGCTTTAAATGGTTGGCTTGTGCGGTAGAAGTAAAGATTCAGTGTGGGCATTCGCAAGGGTAACAATGACTAACAAAAAGTCCAAATTAATTTCAAAGATAAAATAGATAATTTTCATGACATAATAAAAGATCACCAGACGGAAAATGATTACGCCTTCCACGAAATTGTAAACATGGACTAGACCATGGTTCGGTTTGATAATGTGCCAAGCTATACAAATAATCTGAAAGGAGAAAAGACTGTGCGAATCGCCAATACCAGAGCTTCTGAAAAGGTTTGTACTGTTGCTCTAGCAGCTAGGGCAAATGGAGAAAAGCTACAGGTGTACATAATATTCAAGGAGTGTAATGGGACATTAGGCCCTAAAGTGCTGGGAGCTTTGACTATACCTCACAATACCAAGATTTCATCAACAATGAATGAATGGATGACCACTGAAAAAATGCAAAGAGGATTAGAAAGGTGTGGAGATGGAATGTGGATGATATTAGGAGGCTGATTATCCTGGACTTGTACAGACCACACTATACAAAGGAGACTACAGAATTGTTTGAATGGAGAGATACGGCTGTTGTTTTGGTGCCAGGAAGCTGCACACTTCTGGTACAACCAATGGACACTCATGTTAATCGGGTCTTTAAAAAGAAGCTGTGTGAATCGTAGACCTCCTGGTTTGAGAGCGAGGCAAAACGCAAAGTGCGGTGAAATTACATTCAATCTTCCAGGCAAAATGTTAGAAACTCAATCAGAAAAGACTTGGAGAGTATTGAGATTTTCATTGTAAATTTTTTTTTTATCCTGTGGAGTTAGTAACACTTTGGATGGTAGTGAGGATCATACGATGGGCTGGCATATCAAAAAGTGTGGGGTTGACACTGGTAGTTTACCAGAATCTGAGCCCAGTGTAGAAAAAACTGAATGTGACCCAGATGTTTTGGGTGTTTTATTTCCAAAAGATAGGGGAGATTGTGAGGAGGATGTTGAAATTGATTATTTTGATACCCCAGATGTTAAATGGTAAAAGCAACGTAAATGGCTTTATTTATAGGTTTCAGTTTCACTTCAGAGTCTGAGGGGGAAAATTCACCTGTGTTGTTTATTTCATTTCATTTCTTTGGTAATGAATCGCCACAAGAGTAATATTAAGGGAATAGCTGTGATTGGCAAAATGGGGGTGGGGGGGGGGGGGGGTGGGGGGGGTAGTGGGGGGGAGGGGGGGGGGTTGGGTACCTATGATAGAAAGTGTTTCACTTCAGAAAAATAACAAGCTAAGACCAATACCAGGTCTGGACCTGCGTCGCTGCATGCAACTGATTACAGAGATGAACAGACTTCAAAGTATCGGCAAACAGGTAGTGGCTGCACGGCAGATCTGAAAATTAGATACACGACACAACTCATCATTATGAAGCAGCAGACCAAATATAAAATCATTCCCTTTCATAGAAGCCAAGAAAACTTTGAAGGAAGAAGTGTTTCGGACGGACTGACGGACGGAGTCGAGCGATTACCAGACCTGCTATGCCGCTGGCAACACAGGTAATAAAAAACACAGGTAAATCTTCACTGAATTGCCACAAGGGTAATATTAAGGGAATAGTTGTGAATTGTCATTTTGAATTTGTACTGTTTTGTTGTGTTTAAAATGTATTGATATTGCTGTGAATGGGACGTTTCAGAAGGGGGCGTGACTGATTGGGATGCTTGAAAAAATGTTATAGTTTCTACCATTGTCGCTTTAAATTTGCTCTGTCTTGTTGTGTTTAAAATATATTTGTTTCCATATTGTCATGTTGTTCATTTGGTATCAAGTGGTATCTAATTAGTTTTCATTTGTTTTATTTTCCACCCCGGATGAAAGTCATCTCTTGAAAACCTACCTGTAAATCTAAATGGTTCATCTATCTGTTTTTTAAAACCTGGTTTCGGTTTTCCCCAAAACCTTCGACACAATTCTTGGAAAACTTCCTGCTTTCGATTTGGAATTAAACAGACAACAACACATGGATTTCGTAAATATTTTTGATTTATTTCTGAGAAATTCAATTATGTGTACTTTTTTCATTCCAGTAAGGTTTCTGCAACAGAGATGTTACTGACCTCTACATGTGCCTACATTAAATAGAAACTGTTCGACATTAACAATTCCTCTTAAATTCTAACTTCATTCCAACTAGTGGGTCAAAATTCTCCTACAGACACAACTTACCGAAAATAAGCCCACCTGTAATGTTTCGCTTTTGTTATTGCACGCACCCCCTGGGCTTATTCCTGCATCAGCACAGAATGTCCAAGAACAAAGCTGGGGCATCAAAATTCTTCAAAACACAGGGACAGTGCTGCATGGGGGTAAATTCACAAACTGTCGCCTTTGTTTACATTTGTAAATCACGTCAGAATGTCCCATTTCAGACATGGGGTGAAATGAAAAGTTCACATGTGCAGTCAATAGCGTGTATATCCGGCATTTGCCTTTGGATGGCAAGACATTGACAGTGCATGCACCTGATAAGTCTCTGGGTGTCAACCTATGTTATTACATTCCACTCCTGCCTTAGAACATTACGTAAATTGCCTAGCATCTGAAGATCATGAAGTCGTACCTGACAATCCAATTGATCCTAGATGCTGGATTGGCGACAAATCTGGCGAAAGTGGGGGCCAGGGAAGAAGTTTGATGCTCTGCTCCCCAAGGAAGTCACGACACATACGTGCCACATGACATCTGGCATTGTTTTGCTGGAATAACTGCAATCCGACGATGCGTTGAACAATGGGACAACAACAGTGTTAAGAATTTTGTCCCTATATTAGCAGTAGCAGCAAACTTCTTAGTGTGTCAGAGACTAGTGACTACGAGTATCTGGGGGTAAATATAAGCATCACAGGAAGAGGCATCTACCGAAACCACACAAATAAATTGATTCTGAAGGGGAAGCGAATCCTTAACCAAATGAAACTTATAGGGAGAAACAGTTTCAATAAGGTTTTTGTGGGGAAAACCATTTGGGAAATGGTGGGTCTGCCAAGTATAACATACGGTACGGAAGTTGTACCCCTAAACCAGACAGCTGTTAAGAGCTTGGAAATCCTGCAGAACGATGCAGGCCGATGGATAACAGGGTCGAGTAATGCCGCAGCGCTAGAAGCAATCAGGGGTGAGCTTGGGTGGATGAGAATCAAGGACAGGATAGATCTATTGAAACTCAGTTATCTTAATAATTTGGTAAATGTCCCAGATAGCCGATGGTGTAAAGTATTGTTCCCGAGAACTTTCAGCTCAAATATCAAGATGGGGTGGATGGTCCAAGTGAGGGAGCTAGTAGAGAACTACTCATTGGAGATCTCGGACCTAGATGTTGGGGCAAACCAGGGTAAAAAGATTGTCAGAGAAAGGGTCATGGAGGATTGTAACCGTAATTGGCGAGAGGGGGTCAAATCAAAGAGATCTTTGGGTGGCCTGCATGATAAAGAGAAGCCTGGTTCTGAAGAGTACCTTGATGGCACCTTTGGGGGGTCACTGTTGTTCAAGCTGAGGTTGCGATCCATGGAGCTGAGTGGAAAAACTGGGAAAAACAGTGAAAAGGATTGCCAGATGTGTAATTTGGGCGTAGTGGAGACCCTGGAACACTTTCTTCTAGAATGCCAAAAATACCAGTCTAAAAGAACAAGATTCACTGGGAGTATAATGGGGAAGTGGGATGGGAGAATGAAGGACATGTGGTTAGGGGCGACTCAAAGGAGAGGGTTAATATGCTAATCGGAGAGATTGGGAAGAATGGGGCAAGGGATGTCATGAAGCAGTTCGTCTCCGAGTGTTTGAAGGAGAGAAGAAACGTGGGAATAGGGAGGCAGTTGATAGAACAGGGGTAACCTAGGCTTTCTCAAACGAGAGCCGCGACAAATCAGCGGCCAGGCAAAGTGTTATTATATTATTATTATTATTATTATTATTGATGTCCATTCAGATTACCAGTGATGAAGATCAACTGCGTTCAATGGTGCAAGGAAATTCCTGCCCAAACCATTACACTACCCCCGCCGAAACGGTCACATTCCCGCATGCAAGCATCAAAAAAACATTCTTCTTGCGGGCGATACACTCTTGCCCTACCACCAGTGCACCGTAGACAAAATCCTGATTCACAACTAAAAAGAACTACGCGTACCCATTCCATTGTGACGGTACAATGACTTTGGGTAAGGATTGGTCCGTGGTATGGACGTCTACTTTGGATGCCATATTCAGCAAGTCTGTTGCGGACAGTTTGTGCACTGATTCTATTGTTAGTTCTACCAGGACTAATTGCTGCTGTCCTCGTCGCCCCGTAGGAAGCGATCCTGCAAGTGAAACATCCCGATGTGTCGGTCTTGTGCAGGGGTCATAACTCTTGGTTGACCTGAACGTGGTCGGTCGGCAGTAGATCCAGTGGTTCTATACCTTCCAATGAGATGGTAAATAGTGGCCACAGTGACTCTGAACACAGCAGCAAGCTCATCTGGAGGCATCCCAGCCTCATGCATACCAATGGCATACAACCTCTGATTTTCGGTTAAACTTGGCTTTTAAAATGTCGGAAGACAAAACTAGTGTGTTTTCTCAATAATCCAGTCTCCCTAGCACAACATAAATGTTGGAAGACAAAAACTAGTGTGTTTTCTCAATAACCCAGGCTCCCTAGCACAACATAACACAAAGAAAATCATCGGTTACCCATTCAATTTGACATTCTCGGGTAGCATGTGCTATCTGTAGAAAAACTGTATACGGTTGGGTGGACAACAACATGTCAATAAACTCTTTGCACAACTTCTTGTCCACAAACATGCAACATTAGAACTATTATATTTCATCCTTTATGCTATTTTTTCACACTTGTTTCTATTGCACTTTCTTTTTTGACTCAGTATATTATTATATAGAGACTGCACAGTTACCATATTCTATGCAAGGTATCGTGACACCTGGTGTAATTTCTTAGAATTACAATTTTGTTTTTCGATGGAAATTTGTGGTATCGAGTGATTTGCACATGTCAGTGAACATGGAATCCATCTTCAATAAAAAATACAGAGAGTGTTGTCCATTTCCCAAATGCAGTCCTATCGCTGCACTCTAAAGTGTTTTGAATGAATAGCTTTGTTCTAGGATATGTGAAACACATTTCGCCACAAGTTGTTCTCGTGAAATATTATTTTATTATCAGTTCTGATATGAATATGGTAGCAGACTTCCAGGATTCACTGGGCCTGCTGTCAACTCTATCAGTTGATTACATTTGTGTTTCATGTTCTATACTTCTCAACCTTCATTTTGATGTATAATTTGTGTATATTTAATTAGGTTTTAAGGAATATCAAAGATGGGAATTTCAAAATAAACAAAATTCTCTTACTTATATAGCACCTCAACTCTTTAAACGATGAGTATTTTCAAGATATTTTTCATCAAATTTAGTCATGGCTGCACTGAAGCAGCCATGACTAGATTTGATGAAAACTTCATGTCAGTTTAAATCAATAAACCATTGGTGCAAACATCTGTGCAGTTTACAGGGGGAAAATTTGATTTAATGCACCCAAATTATACTTATTTGAGTGGCAATAGAAATCCTGTCCTGGCAGGAATAACCGCCAGCAGCATATAAGGAATTAAATCTGTAAGTTTCAATCCCTTCCAATTATTCTCCAGTTTGCTGATATGTTTAAGCTCTTATAATTATTTATGCCGGTCCAAAGCCTGGGTAAATGGTGATGGAAGTTGTCTTTTAATTGGTGGTAGAACCGAAAAAACCACGGAAGACTGCAGGCTTTCACTGCGCAGAGATGCAAATCTGACCATCTTCATCCTTTGCCGAATGTCAATGAGAGGTGTGAAAGTTACTAAAAGCCCAACACAAGAATCTTAGTGTACTTTGAGCTGAACAGTTGAATTAGAAATGTTAATAAAATCACTTTGAGTGAACAGATCCACTTGAAATATGATTTTTATACCACAATCTACCAACATATCAACTTTATTTGACACTTGTCCCATTATTTTATTTGTGTTCAGGTTGTATTCAGCATTTAGTAGTACCAGAGTTCTACTAGTACCCACTGTGTATAAATAGAAGCAAACAGAAGAATCTGGTAAATGTTCTTTGAGGCGAAGAAGGATTTCCTGAAATACATGATGTGTTTATTTTGGCTTTATAGTATGTCCACGTCATTAGATCCCATGTATCACCACATTATCCCAACTCATCATACACTAATGTGTCATTTCTACCCAGCTTTTTTCCAGAAAATGTTTATTTTTTCACAATAAATCAAATCACAACCGACAAAGGTCGCATCCGAAGTGCGAAGAAAATAAGAAAAAATGATTATTTTTCTGTTCTTAAAATACCGAATCAAACTTGTAAAAGTGGTTTATGACCGGCCCACAAACCCATAAGAATGGATCTGTTACTTAAATTGCGGTAACCTTTTAAATCTGACAGAAAAATCCTGGTTTCCTAATTTTCATTTTGAACGGATGACAGGCCAGGCTCTGAAATCTGTTAAATGCCCGGCACCCATCTCAGGTGACACGCTGAACGGACTGTAGACGCACAAAGTTCCACATTTTGTGCTGAAATTAAGCAATTCTGAAGAACAGATTTCCCTGGTATGTCTTGTTTCAAGTTTGAGTGGCACATTCATTGTACAATGTAACATTCAATTCAGTACTATGTAATCTCATTTTTTTCTGAAATCCTCACCCCCAAAATGACACGGGGGTATCATAAGTAAAACAAGAGGCCCCAAGGTGGTCTTAATCACCTGACAAAGTGATTCAAACAGTATTTTGGGTCACATTCAGTTAGTCATAGTTAATCAACACTACAGAGGAATGAAGTCATGAAATTATTCGTAACTCTGGTGTCCATGTCAAGACTATTATTATCAAAGGTCTTCCTGACTGCTTCCTATTCTATTAGCTGCCGACAAGCACTGCCAAACTTCCAAAGGTTCTTATGTCACTGCATGCACCCCCCCCCCCCCCCTGCCAATAGAAAGCCCAAATATTAACCCAGGGACCCGATTTGAACAAATTTGAAATCAAACCCCTCTAGAGATGTTGTAGACCAAATACCAAAAGATTCTAATAGATGGTTCGGGAGAAGATTTTTAAAGAAATTCCATCATACTGCACAAAATTAAAATTCGGGCTCCCACAGGGAGCCAAAATATTAACCCAGGGATTCAATTTGAACAAACTTGAACCTGACCTTCCTAGAGATGTAACATACCAAGTATGAAAGCATTCTGACTGGTGGATCTGAAGAAGAATATTCAAGATATTTCCTCATAATGCACTAAATTAAAATCCGGGCTCCCATAGGGAACCAAGTATAACTCAGGGACACGATTTGAACTAACTTGAGTTTGACCCACCTAGTGATGTTGTGTATCAAATATGAAAGGATTCTGACTGGTGGATCTGAAGAAGATTTTTAAAGAAATTTCCTCATATTGCACTGAGTTAAAATTTTTAAAAGAAATTTCCTCATATTGCACGGAGTTAAAATTCGGGCCCCCACAGGGAGACCAATAGTCATTAGCCCAGTGACTCGATTTGAACAAACTTGAATCTGACCTCCTAGAGATGTATATCAAATATCAAAAGATTCTACGGGTTTTTTGATGCACCCAAAGTCACGCTGATAAATAGTGTGACCAAAATGTGCCCAAAATAACTGGCCAGGGAGAAATTTTTATTGTGAAATATGGTGAAATTCACTTTGTAAACGAAACCCAAATTTAAATTGACAGAAATAATGCCGGATGCGGTTTTATTTTTATCTGGTGTCTCGTGTTTATTTTGAAGAGCACAGTGTTTCTATTCCTATACCAATTCCCGATTACGTATTCAACATTTCTAGTGATTACCACTTGAATATGTTGTTCTTTGGAATAAAAATAAATGGTTTCAGCTGGTGAATAAAATGGGCTTGCCTTACAGGGCAGACATCAAATGAAGAGGAGATCCCACAACAAGGATTACCAGTATTTATTTATTTATTGGTGTTTAAGGTCACATACTTCTGCACAATGGCTAATCATGACCACAACATGGAGGTAAAGTCAAAGTCAGTCAATCGTTTATGCCCCATGTTTCCTATTTTAAAGGACTTGCACCCCAAGCAGTAGTGACTGGGTCCTATTTTACCAGTAAGACGGTGCCTGTGTACCACAGTAAACAAGCACCGCCTACTAACTTCCTGAGGTTCCTGTGGGGGACAACAAGGATTTGCCAAATTATAAATATGAACACAGAACATGCGATTATTTTCCAGAAACTGTCGTGGAACTGAGCAAAGATTCCCAATTTTTTCCGATCCCCAAATTCTTGTTACTGCAAATTAATGAGGGCATGACTGAGGTCTCAAGTGAGACTGACACATCGTTAAAAAAATCCTCAAGTTCCAATCGAACCAAAAAACAGTTGATTCTTTCGGATCCCCAGTGATTAAAATTTTCAATTTCTTGGTTGATAACCCTAATTAGGTGCTGTGCTAACTTAGAAAATAGATGCACAAAAGTTTGGGAGTTTTTTTGGTTTGATAACCCTATTACCCTAATCAGGTGCTGCATCAACTTGGAAAATAGATAGGCAAAGTATTTTTTTTCAACTTGGTGTTAATGGTAAACCGAAACTTCAGAAATTTTATCATTTAAAAGAGTTAATTTTCCATAGTTTGATAAACCTGGAATGTCATTCACGTTTGCCAGGAAATTGCTTCTTTCAGTGCCAAAAATTCAAATTTTCTCACACCATGGTTGACCCGGTGTGTCCATGTTCTATCAGGTGTGCCCAAATTAGGGGAATGTAAAGGCCTGTTCTAACAGATGGTTCTGGAGAAGATTTTTAAAGAAATTCCATTATAATGCACTAAGTTAAAATTGCGGCTCCAAATATTAACCCAGTGATTCGATTTGAACAAACTTGAATCTGGCCCCCCTAGATATGTTGTAGACCAAATATGAAAGGATTCCGACTGGTGGATCTGAAGAAGATTTTAAATATATTTCCTCAAATTACATTAAGTTAAACTGTGGGCTCCAATAGAGAGTCCAAATTCTAACACAGGGACCTGAATGAATCTTGAATCTGACCCCCTAGAGATGATTTATACCAATATGAAAGCATTCTGACTTTAAATTCAGGCTCCTATAGGGAATCAAAATATTAACCCAGGGACTTGATTTGAACAAACTTGAATCTGCCCCCTCACCCTGCCCTCCCCCCTGCCCCCCCCCCCTCCCTCCCATTCCTAGAGATGTTATATACCAAATATCAAAAGATTCTAATTCATGGTTCTGGGGAAGAATTTTTTTAAGTTTGAAAAACTGTATTTGAACAAACTTGATCTGACATATGATAAGGAACATGCACATCAAAATTTGCTTCAATTCAGCCCAGTAGTTTATGAGGAGAAGTCGATAAAGTAAAGTTCACGCCAGACAGAATGGCCGGATGGCAGACAAAAAGTGATCACTTAAGTTCCCCCTGACTTTCAGATAGGTTTCAGTTTCAGTCAGTTAGGTGAGCTAAAAATTGTATATTGTAATATACTGAGTCAAAGAAGAAAGTATAATAGAAACAAATGTGAAAAAATAACATAAGGATGAAATATAACAGTTCTAATGTTGCGCCGTCAATGTCTTGCCATCCAAGAGGCAAATGCTGGACATACACACAAATGACTGCATGTGTAAACTTTTCATTTCACCCCATGTCTGAATTGGGATGTCCTGATGTGACGCTGGCAACAGTAAGAACATGAAATACAGCTAGACTCGAAATATGAATTTACAATAATTTGTTTGGGATTAAAGTCAATAATACTAAAACCATAGGCTCAAGTGAGCCTAAAATGTTCACCTGGCTCAAATTATCAAAAGAGATGAGTGACACATGGGAAAGGCACGCGATCGTTCTCGTGCACCATCACTCATGCAAAAATTGTCCGAGGTGCATGAATAATCGCTCGTCTCTATTCTTGGGTGTATTTTCATCCTTTTGAGTTTTGAAGTTGGGAAATTATCAAGAATCACTCACAATCTGAGGCATTTAAAGTATAATTCCAAACAATTTCCTTTCCGTCGTTATGAACATGACACGCAGTAGTTCTCTTATACATCCACACATGACATGCTAACAGTAAGAGGGTTGTACATTGACAACTCGCCCAGAGCTTACTCCTGCCACAAAACGAACATGCATGTTCAGATAAAAAAAACGGTGGCCATTCTGAGATCTGAGAAACGTTTTAATACTTCCATATTTTTTTTATCATAGACATGTGGAATGTTGACCCATTCCTTATTTTCATTTATACACGATTTTAATAATCTGTCATTTAAAATCCAAAACTAATTTTAGTGGGTTACATATATTTTCAGCATCAAAATTTCCAGTTGTATTCATACATTCGTTTCGAAGGATGATTGTCAATGGAAACTGCAAAATAAATTTTTGTACATGCCATAAAATATAGTTCACTTCAGATTATCTAGATCTTACAAATTAAAAGTTCATTTCAGGAATTCTAGTAATAAATTTAATAAACAAACACTAGATTTCAAGCTTGCAATTTTATTCTGAACCACAGACAAACAATAATAACTAGAAACTGTTTTAGCACACTAAAACATATGTCTCCCCTTCCTTTCTATTTAATGCACTGCAAATTATATATACATGAATAATATTGACAATCATACCAAATATCTAAGGTCTAGGTCAAAAGACAAAAACGTTCTGGTCCGGACAAAGTTTCCCTTAAAAAGCGCATAAATCTGACCTTCAGGTCAAAGGTCAAGGTCACATGAAGGTCACTATGGTACATGATACACCGGCTCATGGTGATACATCCACATGCCAAATATCTAAGGTCTAGGTCAAAAGACAAAAAAGTTATGCCCTGGACAAAGTTTCCCTTAAAAAGCACATAAATCTGACCTTCAGGTCAAAGGTCAAGGTCACATGAAGGTCTCTATGGTATGCAACACACCGGCTCATGGTGATACATCCACATGCCAAATATCTAAGGTCTAGGTCAAAAGACAAAAATGTTATGCCCCGGACAAAGTTTGTGTGAGAAGAAGAAGAAGAAGAAGAAGAGAAGAAGAAGAAGAAGAAGAAGAAGAAGAAAAGAAGAAGAAGAAGAAGAAGAAGAAAAGAAGAAGAAGAAGAAGAAGAAGAAGAAGATGCACTAAAACAATATATCTCCCTTCTGGGAAGGGGAGACATAATAATAATTTAATAATAATAATTTTAAAGCCTAGAATCCACACACGGTGCTCAAAGGCTGTACAATAATTGCATCCATACATATACACACATACTCATACATTTTCTCATAGATACATTGATACATGGATCACCATTATCATTTATTGGTGCCCAATGCCACATCAGCAACCAAGGCTATATCGCGGCAATAAGCGGCAGAACCTAAAACAAAAAGGGTATTGAATTAAAACAAAATGAAACAAAAACAAAACAAACTACTACTTTATCAAAACAAGTATGTGAGTGTAACTTGACGAGTAACGAGGCAATCCTCACTGACTCAGTCACACCCATGCACCTGGTAATGTCAGTTTATGACCAAAATTAAAAGACCACTGAAGGAAATTCCTTCTGAAAAAGGAAGGTTTTAGTATCAGACTTGAATGATTCAAGTGATTTACTATTTTTTATGTCGATTGGAAGAGAATTCCAAAGCCTTGGGCCAGCAACCGCAAAGGCCCTATCGCCAGCATTAGTAAATTTAGATACCGACTGAACCAGAGTTGACCTGATGACCTAAGAGACCTCGGTGGTTTGTGGATGGTAAGCAGATCAGACAAGTAGGATGGTGCAGATCCCGAGATACACTTAAAACACCAAAAGGACAATTTTAAATTGAATTTTTGCTTAACGGGTAGCCAGTGCAACTCTGAGAGTACTGGTGTTATATGGCAGTACTTTTGAGTTCTGGTTATAAACTGTGCAGCACAATTTTGGATGTGTTGTAGCTTTTCAAGAATAGATGTTTTAGAGCCAATCAAAAGAGAGTTGCAGTAGTCGAGGAGACTGGTAGCAAAGGTGTGGACAAGCTGTTGTGATGTCTGCGTATCAATAAAGAATCAAATTTTGCTAATATTTCTGAGATGAAAAAATGCACTGCGAGACACATGTTTGATATGTTCATCAGCGGGCAAATTTTCATCCATGAAATAACCTAAGTTTCGAACACAGCTACTGGGTTTTATCGCAGAACCTCCAATATTGAGGGACAGTTTGGATATTTTTGAAAGTTGATGAGGTAGACCTATATATATTACTTCTGTCTTGTCATCATTCAATTTAAGAAAGTTTTTAGTCATCCATGCCCTGATGTCTGAAATACAAAGTTCAATCTTACTGCATGCTTCAGGCTCAAAGCCATGAGTAAAACTAATATACAGCCGTGTGTCATTTGCGTAAAAATGAAAGTCAAGGCCATGGCTTTGGATAATGTCACCGAGAGGTAAGACAAAGAAGGGGACCCAACACCGATCCTTGCGGGACGCCAAAACGTAGTATGACCTTGTTAACATTAACTTAATTTAGAAAAAAATACACTTTGAATGTACAATCACTCTCCTCACATTTTCACTCTTGCAAACTTTGAGATGAGTGATCTTCCATTCACCTCTATTTTGCTCTCATTCGTCACTGCCCCCCCCCCCCCCCCCCCCCACCACCCCAAAAAAACAAGAAAAAACAAGAATCTAGATTTGAACAAAACTTGAATTTGACACCCTTAGAGATGTTACATACCAAATATGAAAGGATTCTCACTGGTGGACCTGATGAAGAAGAATTTTCAAGATTGAAGTTAAACTTTGGGCTTCAATAAAAAGCCCAAATATTAACCCAGGGACCTCATTTGAACAACCTTCAATCTAACCCTCCCAGGGGTGTTGTACATAAAATATCAAAAGAATCTAACTGCTGGATCTGAAGGAGATGATTTTAAAAGATAATTCCCCATACTGCACTAAGTAAATATTTGGGTTTCCTTGGGGAACCCAAATATTAATCCAGGAACTTGATTTGAACAAATTTGAATCTTACACCTCTAGAGATGTCACATACCAAATATGAAATGATTCTCCCTAGCAGGTCTGAAAAAGAAGATTTTTTAAGAAATTTTCTCATATTGCACTTAGTTAAAATTTGGGCTCCAATAAAGAGCCCAAATATTCATCCAGGGATCCCATTTGAACAAACATGAATCTAACCACCCTAGAGATGGTGCATACAAAATATTAAAAGAATCTGACTGGTGGATCTGAAGAAGATTTTTAAAGATTATTCCCCATATTGCACCAAGTTAATATTCAGGCTCCCACAGGAAACCTAAATATTAACCCAGATTCTCATTTTGAACAAACTTCAACCTGAGCCCTGTTGAGATGTTGTATACCAAGTATCAAAAGAATCTGACTGTTTGATCTGAAGAAGAAGATTTTTAAACCTTATTCCCCATAGCGCCCTAAGTTAATTATTTGGGAACCTGTGTCGAGCCCAAATATGAACCAAGGGGCTCGATTTGAACACACTTGTATTTGACTGCCCTTTGGATGTTGTATACCAAATATCAAAAGATTCTGATCAGTGGTTCTGAAGAAAACATTTTTTCAATTTTTGCAAATATGCAAATATTTTTCAAATGCCCCTACAGAACACCCTGACAAAACCGATGGCCATTTTTTTAATCCATTCTACTAGTCAAAAGGATGATTCATACCACATAACAGTTCTCTGTTCCATGTAGTTTGGGAAATATTGGCACTTGAATTTTTTTCTATTGTTAGCCCCTGGGGTACCCACGGGGCTACGAAAAAAAAAAAATTGCGGGCATCAACCAAGTACTTTGGACCCACTTATACTACATGCCAAATTTGGTTCAAATCGACCCATCGGTTCTTGAAACAGAAATTTTGGGCGAAGCCCAAAATGGGTATGTACCCACAGAGAATCCACGAGGGCTACGAAAAATAAAATTGCAGGCATCAATCAAGTACTTTGGCCCCACTTACACTACATGCCAAATTTGGTTGAAATTGGCTCATCAGTTTTTAAAATAGAAATTTTGGGCTGTATGTACCCACAGAGAGCCCAACTATTGATTCACCAACTTCCCTTGAACAAACTTTAATCTTCAACAACAAAGAGTGTTCCATACCATATATCAAGGCAATCTTTCTGGTGGGGCCGCGGTGGCGTCGCAGTAACTGGTTCTCATCAATCACCGAAGTTAAGCAACGTCGAGCACGGTTAGTAGTTGGATGGGTGACCATTTCAGTGACTGATTCATGCTCCCGTGTTGTGTCCTTGAGCAAGGCACTTAACCCTGATTGCCTACATGGGGGCACGATGACGTTGTATACTAAGGCGTACTGCACGTCGATGGTGCACATGTCTTCAACCAATCTAACCCTGCCCGTGCCGCGGTGCAAAGTTCAGAGTTATGATGTTGAAGAGCTGATAGCTGCTCGTTGTTGCTCGGTGGTTCTCTCCGGGTACTCTGGCTTTCTCCACACGTAAAACTGTCACCGACATGATATGACCCTGGCTGTTAACGTGTCGTTAAACTCTAATAAAAAAATTTTTAAAAAAAAATCTCTCTGCTTTTTAAAGATTTTTTGGCTTTGGCATCATTGACCAGAGCCTGAAGAAGGCAGCCGCTTCATTTGAACAAAACAGAAAGGGGTACTTTGTGCAATATATGTTTAAATTTGGCTGAATGGCTGTGAAGAAGAATCCAAGTTTGCAAAAGTTAACGCACAACGGACGCCAGCGATGGCAACAGCTTACACTGACTTGCAGTCAGGTGAGCTGAAAATCTAAATTTTATAGTAAATTTCCTTTCTTATTATACCTACCACAATTGTTTACTACAGGCTTGCACTACAGTGGAAGTCCCTAACTCGGATAAAATACTCTCTATTTTTGTCTTTCCCAAGCAAGTTGGGAAAGAAAAGTGGTGCAAAAGCACCAATAAAAATAAGCCAAAACTGGGTCGAGTGCAACCGGCGCAGACCCAGTACGGGACGCTCTCTCCCAAGTACAACTCCACGACTTCCATTGCCAGTGCGCATATACCGTCTCTAAAGACTCATTCTTTTTGAATCCGAAACGTTAGAGTTATGTGATCAGCGGGGAGGAAAGATTCTTTACCCGTAAAGAAGACGGGAGGGCCTCCATGTAAACAATTGTGGTAGGTATAATAAGAAAGGAAATTTACTATAAAATTTAGATTTCTTATCAACCTACTCACAATTGTTTACTACAGGCTGAATAGACAAAAGGCTGGAGGGAATCGCATAACCAACCCCCACATAACCCTAGTGCACTGGAACCGTGAAGCAGAAGGAAGAGGTCCCGAGGCTTATCAACCATAATGTCGCAATCATTGGTAAAGGACAATGAAAAGAGACATATGAGCCTGTGTGACACACAGACAGAAAAAAGGGCAGTAACAGCACAAGGCTGAAACTGACCTTCAAGAAGCCTAATGGCTATGGCAGACAACAGCCTGAGCAGAAGAAAGAGGACCCAAGGCAAAAAGGTCCTCCGACTGCTCCTGCAACTGGCGTAAATAAAAGGTGGAGAAAGTAGAAGCATTTCTCCAGTAGGCTGCCTGCATAACATCCGACAACTTGACGGAGTTAGAATAAGCCCAAGAGGTAGACAGTGCCCGCACCTCGTGGGCAGAAATACGATTGGTAATACAATCGCCAGCTGCTAAACGACTATAAGCCGTACGAATAGCAAGACAAATCCATCGAGAAATGGATTGAGGAGAGATCTTCTGTCGACCCGGAATGAGAGACAGAAAAAAACGTTTTCTGCCCTTCCGTATGAAGCGTGTCCGATCAAGATAAATGCGAATAGCACGGACCGGACAGAGCAAAGGGCGAGTACCCTCAACAGAGGGAAGAGCCCTGATACAGATAGGAGGAGGAGTAGTATCTGGTAACTGATTCTTAGCCAAAAAGGAGCAATCAGTGGTAAAAGTAACACTGTTGGGAGAACTCCTAAAAAAGGCCGGGTCAACCGAGAGGGCGTGAAGCTCACTAACCCGTCTGGCCGAAGCAAATGCCATCAGAAAAGACGTCTTGTATGTGAGAAAATGCATATCCACCTGGGATAAAGGTTCGAACGGCGCCCCCCCCCCCCCCCCCAAGCAAAGCAGCACCCATGAAAGATTCCATCATGGAGTAAGCTGCAAAGTCCGAGGCCTTTTCAAAGAAAAGTGCCGAACAAGCTTGGAGAGGTAAGGATTAGTGCCGATACGACGCTTCCCCACATAAGAAAAAGTCTCTGAAAGCATAGACCTGTAACCCTTGATGGTAACAGGCTGGAGACCCCGAGAATCAAACAGATATACCAGAAACTCCGCAATCTGTGAAATCGAAGGATTGGCATAATCAACAGAGTGATCAGCACACCATCGACAGAAGACCTTCCATTTAGCTGCATAAGCTAAACCAGTGGAGTGCCTCCTTGAAGAAGAAATGCACTCCACTGCTCGTCTCGAAAAACCTCTACGGAGGAGACAGGACCTGACAAAAGATATGCGTGAAGGCACAATGAAGTCGGGTCGACGTGAAACCTCCTCGGGCGACCTTGACAAAGAAGGTCGCGACGTAGCGGGAGACGTGCCGGAACCGCCGCCATCAGCGAGCGGAGCTGATTGATCCACACCCGCTGAGGCGACAGGGAAGCGATCAGAATGATTCGACAACTGCAGGTTCGAATTTTGGCGAGAACCTGAGGAAGAATCGGAACCGGCGGGAAGGCGTAGCCAACTAGACCGTTCCAATCGAGTGACAGAGCGTCCACGGCAAAAGCCAGAGGATCTGGACACGGGGACACGAAAGTGTCCACCTGATGGTTCCAACGAGTCGCAAAGAGATCGATGTGGGGACGTCCCCAGAGATCGCAAAGCGACTGGAACACTGCCCTGTGAAGCATCCACTCGGTGGAAATAACCCTGCCCTGTCGGGACAGGGAGTCGGCTAGGACGTTCAGACGACCGGGAATGTGACGAACAACCACCCCGGCGTGAACCTCCTGAGCGAGCAGTAAAAGATCCCGAGCTAACTCGTACATCGGAAGCGAGTGCGTGCCGCCCTGGTTCCGAATGTAAGCAACCACTGTCGAATTGTCGGATAGTAGAAGGACCTGGCGATTCGACAAGTGAGGGATCCACTGCCTGAAACTCAGAAGAAGAGCAAGAAGCTCCTTCTGGTTGATGTGTAGAGCTGCTTGATCCTGGTCCCACATCCCGTGTAGGGAAAGACCGAGAGGATCCAACGTCGCACCCCATCCGAGATCGCTGGCATCTGCCGTCAGAACGCGATCGGACGTGGGTAAGTCCAGCGGAACACCCTGCGTAATCCACTGAACATCTGTCCAGGGAAGAAGGTGAGGATACAGAGAGTCCGGAAACGGAAGCACCTGATCCAGAGAATCTACATTCGGTCTCCAACGACTGAGCAGAAAGTGTTGGAGAGGTCTGACACGCAGCCGACCTAGAGGAATGAGATCCGTCACCGAACCGCAGAGACCGATCAGCCGGAGAAAACTCCGAGCGGTCGCGGACCTGGACTGGGACAGAGTCAGAGCAAAAGCTGAGAGAATCACAGCCTTGGCCTGGGGAACAGCCACCAAATTGAATTTGGTTTGGAAAGACATCCCCAGATGACAAAACGACTGAGAAGGGACCAGGTCCGACTTCTCCTCGTTGACTCTGAATCCTAGCGACGTGAGCAAGCTCAACAGAGTGGCGACATCCGATTCCAGTAAGGCAGCATTGGAATGCCTCTGGAGGATATCGTCCAGATATGCCGAAGTAGTCACCCTGGACTGTGTGCGATGGAACGCTATCACATGCGACATCAGTCTGGTGAACGCCCAAGGAGCCAGGTTGAGGCCGAAAGGCATGGCCTTGAACTGGTAAACTCGCCCCAGAAAAGCGAACCTGAGATACTTCCGTGACGCCCGATGCATCGGAACGTGGAAGTAAGCGTCTCGCAGGTCGATGCTGGCTGCGAAATCTCCCTGGTGAATTGATTGGCGGACCGACCTGAAAGTCTCCATGCTGAACTTGGGAGCAATGATAGACTGGTTCAGGATGCTCAGATCGATAACCGGTCGGAGTCGGCCGTCCTTCTTCGGCACCAAGAACAGGCGGGAATAGAAACCCACTGACTGAACGTTCTTGACGACCTCGATCGCCCCCTTTGCCAGGAGATTGGTAATCTCCGTGGACAAAAGTTCCCGACGTAAAACGTCTGAAGGAACTGTGGTTGGAAGAGGCACCCTTGACAGAGTGGGGTGCCATCGGAAGGATATGCGCAGCCCGGACCGAACAACATCTAACACCCATGGATCGGATGTGATGGTGGTCCAATGGTCTGCAAACTCTGCTATCCTTCCTCCAACCTGGGACGAGTCGAGGTGAGGACCTTCATTTCGAGCCCCGACGAGGCCCGCGAGAGGAGAAACCACCTCCTCTGCTAAATGAAGAATCCTGAGACTTCCCTCGATTCTGCCGACCCCTACCTTTACCCCGTGAGTAAGAAGCAGAGGCGGCGGCAGAAGGACCAGCCTTTTGCTTCACAGAGGAAGCAGAAGGGTACTTGTTAGGCTTGGAACGGCCCTTGCCTCCCCGAGAAGGCTGATCAAGCTGACGAAACAGCAGCTGATCTTTGGAATGACGTAGGACGTCATCCCGGACTGTCGACACGGAACCATGGAAAAGTTGCGGACCTGCCAAAGAAGCAGATCGAAGAGTAGCACGCTGCTCCTCGGGAAGGGATCGTCCTGTGTCCAGCACAGCGTCCCTTCGAACTAATTCCAAATTGGCCGTGTTACAGGCATGCGTGTGAGTAAGGTGCATAAGCGCCTTGGACAGCACACGCAAAGGAGCCTGTATCTCGTCAAACTTATCTGGAGGCAGATAAGCAGCCAAAGCTGAGACGACGTGATCTGAGAGAGAAAGCATGCCAAGCATCTCTCTAGATAAGCCCAACGTGGACTCCAGAGTCGTCATTGGAATGACGGCAGACTTGGGCTTGGAAAGCCCGAGGGAAGTGGAGTCCTGATCCAGAACCGTCAAAGTCTGGCAGACTGACGGATTGGCGGAATCGTAGGAACGATAACGCACAGGAGGCAAAAAGGTGTCAACCCTGGTGAAGAACGAAGTCTTCAAAGCCTTGGAATTCAGCTTGGCATCCAATGCTGAAAAAGCTTCAACCACCTGTACCGACTGGCACGGTCGAAGGCGCCCAGAACCAGGTTGCTCCATAGGCTGTTGGCGCGCGACCGATGATCGCGGCCAGGCTGACACTGTCGGCTGGTTAGCAGGTTTGAGCTCAGGCAGAAACCCAAACACAAAGTCAAGAGCCGCCCCCAAGTCCGAAGACTGCTGGCCCTCGACCTCAAGCATGTCGGACTCCTCCCCAGAGTCGGAAGACACATAGCCCATCGTGGGCAAACCAGCCGACGCCTCCCATGGTGTCGGGACACCAGAGGAATCGGAAACCGGCCTGTTTCCAATTCCGGGAGGCGGCGCCATAGGAGGCGCCTGGAAACCACCCATAGCCTCGCTGGAAGCAACAGGAAGGCTCTTTGAGAGAACCTGAGTGAGTAAGGAGAGGGCCTCCCTAAGCTCACTGCCTGTACCGACCGGTTCGACAGGGGAGCGAACCGGCAAAGTGGCTTCACCTCTGACCCTCTTAACCATGGAAGGGTCACGATCCTCCAAAACACCCGACGCGGGACGACGGGCGGCAGCCGAAACATCTGAAGGCAGACGTGTATAGGGGTACGATGCACCCCGAGGATCAATATTGCGAGAACTCATGAGAGTCACCGCGGACCTCTGCGGGGCAGAAGGTCCAGGCTGCACAAAAGGCGTTGGTCCCCCAAAACTGGTCGTGTGACCAGAGTGAGTGGACGGAAATGCCACGGAGTTCATAGTGTTTCCACTACGAACATCCGAATCCAAAGACACAACTGTGGTACTCGACGGCGACGAGACCACAGCGATGGGCTCGGCCGGCAGCCCCTTCCGACTTTGCCGAGTTGAAGTCAGGGAAGGCTGGGGCCGATATCCCACGTCTACAGTATCGGACAGTTCTGCAGTCCCCTGCAGTGAAAAGCCGAGGCCGGCTGAAACAGACAACGAAGCAGACGGACCAGCAGCAGTAGTAGATACGTCGAGAGTCGTTGAGGCTGGTGAAATAATGGAGAGAGCACACCGGCTCGGCTCCGAAGGAGGAGTCACAACCCTAGTGACAGCCTCAGATGTCGACTGGAGGGGGACCATAGTCCCGGAACCAGGCATCTCTACACCAGAACACTCAACGGCTCCCGCAGTATCCACCACAGGAAAAGACTGCACATCCCCCACGGAGGAGGAATAACTCTCACCAGACAAAGTCGGCTCGGGAGGCCCCGAACGACCATGTTCTCCTTTCCCGCGGGAGCGGGAGGCACGGCCACGAGAACGAACGACACGATTTACAGACGCCCAAAAGGTGGAAGACCATGTTCCACAGACACCACACGGCCGCTCGGCCGAACACCCATTACAGGAGGAACACGACGAATGTACATCGTCCACATGCTTAGGCAGCAGACACTGCCCACAAGGAATTGTCCTAGGCATGAGAGAGGTGAGAGGAGCAGAGAAGGTGAGATCAGAAAACAGAACACCCCCAAAGAGAGAAAGGTGACAGAAACAAAGACCCCAGACGGTCGACCGGGAACCACCCAACAGGAAGACTACTCTCAACAGAAAGAAGAAACACTGCAGGAGTGGTACCCCGCTGACACCTAACTCTAACACAATTAGAAAAATTTGCAAAAAAAGCATGAACAATAATTGTGAAAATCTAAGTCCGAACCGCGTGGCCCGCGAAAATCGCGCGCGACCCGAGAGAGAGCAAATAAATATACATTATGGACATATAATAGAAAAAAGAGAATATAAAACACTGTTCCTGAGAATACAAAGGATACACTGTGGTATAATGAATCAGGAATCATCAAACATCGAGCTGGTGGAACACTGATAAGCGTGCAAAAACATCTCGACACGAAGCGGATTTCAAAAAGAATGAGTCTTTAGAGACGGTATATGCGCACTGGCAACGGAAGTCGTGGAGTTGTACTTGGGAGAGAGCGTCCCGTACTGGGTCTGCGCCGGTTGCACTCGACCCAGTTTTGGCTTATTTTTATTGGTGCTTTTGCACCACTTTTCTTTCCCAACTTGCTTGGGAAAGACAAAAATAGAGAGTATTTTATCCGAGTTAGGGACTTCCACTGTAGTGCAAGCCTGTAGTAAACAATTGTGAGTAGGTTGATAAGAAATTGCTCCTCAAAGTTTATTATACTTTATTTTTTGACTCAGTATATTAATTTCCTGTGCATTGTGAGTACACTAGGCCTTTCTCAACCCTGTCCCCCCTCCCTCACACACACACACACACACACACACACACACACACACACACACCCTCTCTCCCTCATATACACACCACCCTCTCACACAGAAGCATGCACACCTCAGGGACTACAACCCGCTGGAAAATGGATTAAGCCCTGAAGGTGGATGGATATAAACAATTTATCAAGAGTTTATTTTCAAATTTGACATGGACATTCTGTGAACAAAAATATAATCATCATGAACTTTTCTGTGCCATATTATGATACAACCCACGCATATTTAGAACAAGTTTCTGACCATTTTACTTCAGTAATCATGCACACGGTTGAAACACAAAAAGATGCTGAAGTGAAAGTGAGGGTTCAGGGAAAATACGGCCTCCACACTGTCCACACGTGTAAGAAACATCAGTGATTCCAAACATAGCACTAACTCAAGGTAAAGAAACCATCCCAGTGGAAAACAAGAAAATGAAACTCTCAGTGATGAAGAAAGGTGATCTTGAGCAAATCAGCTCGCCTTCATTTAAAGCAGTTAATCGGGAGTAATCCCCCTGTCCCCTTTCTTAATTACAAAGATGATGTCGACGGCACAATTATAGTAAGAGACAACATAGACAAACTTACTCAACAAAACCTATTTATCAAATAGTGAGATAAATGAAGACAAAAAAGACAAACTAGAGGCTCTAAAGAGCCTGTAATCACTCACCTGGAACTACATATAAAAATGTGATTTTCCATAAGCTTTCCATGGTAACTATGAGCTGCAATTGTGGCATGTTTGCAACATTACATCAACATTACATCAGGATCATTGGTAGAGGGGGTCCCAGTCATCAACCATGCAAAGTTTGAAAACATTTGGCCCTGTGGTTTCAGAGGAGAAGATTTTTCAAAATTCCACCAATCAGAATCAAAGAATGCCTCTGGCGGCCGTGTTTTCAAACCTATGGGAACAAAATGAGGATCGTTTGTAGAGGACCTCCCATAGACTATCCCTGGTAGGTTTGGTTCACGTTGGCTCAGTAGTTCCAGAGAAGAAGATGAAAATGTGATTTTTCATAGGGTTTTTATAGTAAGTATAAGCCGCAATTGTGGCCATGTTTGTAACCTGATCAACATTAAATGAGGATTGTTGGTAGAGGAGGTGCCAGTCATCATTTATATGAAGTTTCAAAACATTTGGCGTGGCTGTTTCAAAGGAGAATTTTGAAAATCCACCAACCAGAATTAAAGAATGCCTCTGGAACCATGCTTTTCATCCGACGAGAACAAAATGGGAAGGGAACAAAATGAGGATCGTTTGTAGAGGACCTCCCATAGACCGTTCCTGCCAAGTTTGGTTCACACTGGCTCCCGGCTCAATGGTTACAGAGAAGATGATGAAAATGTGATAAGTTTATGGATGCCGGATGACGGCGGACACCAAGTGATGTGAAAAGCTCACATGGCCTTTTAGGCCAGGTGAGCTAAAAAGAAAAAAGACAAAAACAACCAGCCACAACAGTATCAGCAACTGCATGCTCAAAGAAACAAAAACCACAATATGCAAGCCATTAGTTCAATTATTTTCACTCTTCTTCACCTCATGCCTCTACCTATCAGAATGTAAGGTGGCAACAGTTGTACCAGTTCATAAAAAGGGGGTTGCACATGATCCCTACAGACCAGTTTCTTTTCTCAGCCCTGTCAGCAAAGTAATCGAGAGGATTTTCTTTAACAAAATGTATGAACATTGCGGTGTTAATAATTTATTTTTTTAAATATCAGTCCAGCTTCCTACCCTAACATAGCACCGCCTATTAGCTCATTGAAATATATCATAATCTTTGCTTAGCTTTTGATAGAAACCAATTTTCTTGGGATATTCTGTGACATATCAAAAGCCTTCGATAGGGTTTGGTACAAATGGTTTAATTTATAGACTGATACAATATGGTATATCTGGACCACTCATGTGGACCAGCAGCTATTCGACTGGTCGTAAACAAAGGGTAACTGTTAACTCTGCTCTCTCAGAGTACCTATTAATTGTGGTGTTCCCCAGGGATCTGTATTGGGACCATTTTTTTTCCTCATACACATCAACGCCATTTCTGAAACTTAGATTCGTTGGATGTGTATAGGTTATTCATGGATAGCATCATGCCTTTTCTTTGATTGATCATAATATAAAAAGTGGACCTCCCCTATGAAGTCCCTTGATACAACCTATGTGGATTAATATTAGTTACACACCTCTAGAGGATACTTAATAAAAAATTTCTAATTCTTCAGCTACATGGCCAATACCAGCTCCCATATTAACCCAGGCACTTGATTTGAAAAAAACTTCAATCTCACCTCACAAGAGATGTTGTATACCAAACATGAAAGTATTCTGACCGGTTGGTCTGAAGAAATTTTTTTATGAAATTTCCTCATATTGCACGAAGTTAAAATTTGCGCTACCATAGGGAGCCCAAATATTAACCCAGGGACCCAATTTGAACAAACTTGAATCTGACTCCCTAGAGATGTTGTAAACCAAATATGAAAGGATTCTGACTGGTGAATCTGAAGAAATTCCCTCATACGTTAAAATTCGGGTTCCCATAGGGAGCCCAACCAGATGCTCAAGTGAGCCTAAAATGCTCACCTGGTTCAAGTTGTCAAAAGAGATGAGTGCATCAGTAAGTAACCAGCATACAGAGCCCAAATATTAACCCAGGGACTCAATCTGAATAAATTTGAATCCGAAATCCCAAGAGATCAGACACCAAATATGAAAAGATTCTAACCGGTGGATCCGAAGAAGATTTTACAAGAGATTTTCTCATAATACACTGAGTTAAAATATGGGCCCAATTAAAGAGCCCAAATATCAACCCAAGGGACCAATTAAAGATTATTCCCCATATTGCACAAAGTTAAATATCAACCAAGGGTTCCAATTTGAACAAACTTGAATCTGACCTGGAGATGTACACATGTAGTATACCAAATAGCAACAGAATGTGACTGGTGGATCTGAAGAAGATTTTAAAGATTATTCCCCATATTGCACTAAGTTAATATTTGGGCTCCCACAGGGAGCCCAAATATTAACCTATGGACCCTATTTGAACAAACTTGAATTTGACTCCCCTAGCGATGTTGCATACCAAATATCAAAAGAATCAGACTGTTGAATCTGAAGAAGATTTTTAAAGCTTATTCCGCATATTGCCCTAATTTGGCTCAATACAGGAGCCTGAATAATTCAATATTAACCGTGGGGTTTAATTTGAACATACTTGTATCTGACCAACCGACCCCTCCCCCACCCACCCCTGGATGCGGGATACCAATTATCAAAAGATTCTGAACAGTTGTTCTGCAGAAAAATTGTTTTTCAATTTTGGCAAATATGCTGACTCAGCATTTTTTTCAATGTCACCGTACAGAACAGCCTGACACAACCGATTGAAATTTTTTTTTACGATTCCACTGGCCCTAAGGATGCTTCATACCAAATAACAGTTCTCTGTTCTGTGTGGTATGAAAAAGAAGATTTTTAAAGAAATTTCCTCATATTGTATCAAGTTAAAATTCAGGCTCCCATAGGGATCCCAAATATCAATCCAGGTACGCGATTTGAACAAAGTTGAATCTGACCCCCTAGAGATGCTGTATACCAAAAATGAAAGCATTCTAACTGGAAAATCTTAAGAAGATTTTTAAAAATTATGCTCCATAGGAAGCCCATATATTAACCTAGGGATTTGGTTTGAACAACCTTGAATCTGCCCCTCATAACAATGATGTATACCAAACATTAAAAGATTCTGACTAGTGGTTCTGAAGAAGATTTTAAAGATTATTCCCCATAGTGCCCAAAGCAAAAAATCCGGGCATGAGTCAAGTATTTATGACCCAATAATACCACATACCAAATCTGGTTCAAATCAGACCATCAGTTCCGAAAATATAAATTTTGGGTGTGGTCAAAATCTTGCCCCTCCCATTGCGAAGGCAAATATTCCTTCATGCACTTTGTTTGAACCAACTTGATTCTAAACCACAAACAAGAGGCCCCAAGGAGCCTTAATCGCTCACCGGCCAAAATGGTTCAAAGAAGTATTTGGGGGTCACATTCAGTTAGACGTGGTTCATCAATACTACAAAGGAATGAAGTCATGAGAGACAAATATTATGGAACTAGGGCCATAGCTTGAACAAACTTGAATCTTACCTCCCTAAGGATGTTGCATACCAAATATCAAAACATTCCGACTGCTGGATCTGAAGAAGATGATTTTTAAAGAAAATTCCTCATTTTGAACTAAGTTATCATCCAGGCTCCCACAGTGAGCCCAAATATGGACTTAGGGACATGGCTTGAACAAACTTGAATTGCACCCCCCTAAGGATGCTGCATACTAAATATCAAAACATTCCGACTGCTGGATCTGAAGAAGATTTTTAAAGAAAATTCCTCATTTTAAACTAAGTTATAATTCGGGCTACCACAGGGAGCCCAAATATGAACTCAGGGACTTGGCTTGAACAAACTTGAATCTCACCCCCCTAAGCATGCTGCATACCCAATATTAAAAGATTCTGCCTGCTGCATCTTGAGAAGAAGATTTTTAAAGAAATTTGCCTGAAATGCACTAAGTTCAAATTGAGCCCAAATATGAACCCAGGGGGCCGATTTGAACAAACTTGAATCAGATCCACCCCACAATGTTGCATACCAAATATCAAAAGATTCTGCCTGCTGCATCTGGAGAAGAAGATTTTTGAAGAAATTTGCCTGAAATGCACTAAGTTCGAACTGGAGCTTTTATAGTGAGCCCAAATATGAATCCTGGGGGGCCGATTTGAACAAACTTGAATCAGATCCACCCCACAATGTTGCATACCAAATATCAAAAGATTCTGCCTGCTGGATCTTGAGAAGAAGGTTTTTTAAGAAATTTGCCTGAAATGCACTAAGTTCGAATTGGAGCTTTTATAGTGAGCCCAAATATGAATCCGGGGGGCCGATTTGAACAAACTTGAATCAGATCCACCCCACAATGTTGCATACCAAATATCAAAAGATTCTGCCTGTTGGAGCTTGAGAAGAAGATTTTTTAAGAAATTTGCCTGAAATACACTAAATTCGAATTCAGGCTTCTATACTGAGCCCAAATATGAATCCAGGGGGCCGATTTGAACAAACTTGAATCAGATCCACCCCACAATGTTGCATACCAAATATCAAAAGATTCTGCTCGCTGGATCTGGAGAAGAAGATTTTTTAAGAAATTTGCCTGAAATGCACTAAGTTCCAATTTGGGCTTCTATGGTGAGCCCAAATATGAATCCAGGGGGGCCGATTTACACAAACTTGAATCAGACCCATACCAAGATGCTGCATACCAAGTATCAAAAGATTCTGCCCACTGGTTCTGTAGAAGATGATTTTTTAATTTTTCTATAATTCATACGGTGCTATCAGAGTTATGCCCCATACAGAGCCCCCAAGGGACGTGGCCATTTCATTTGAACAAACATGAATTGCCATATAGTAATGAATATTCAAATGAAGTTTCATGAAAATCGGACCAGTTGTTTCAGGGGAGAAGTCATTTGAAAAATGTTCACAACGCCGGATGGACGACGACGACGACGACTGACGGCAAGTGATAAGTTTAGCTCCCTTCGGTGAGCTAAAAAAAAAGCTCCATACCAAATATCAAGTCATTGTACCCACTGGTTCATGAGAAGATAATTTTTTTAAAAAATTGAAGCATTTTTCCCCCACCCCCTCCCTATTGGGCTGGGCATGTTGAGTTGAACAAAGTGCAATATCCCTTTGGGACCATCACTCACACAAACTTTCACTTGTATTAGCTCAGTCATTTTGGAGAAGACCAAAACATGGTGTTGACTGACGACAGACGACTGACAGAGAGCGATTTGATAAGCTCAGATTGACTTTGTCAAGGTGAGCTAAAAATGGATACGAACTAGATAACGAGAACATTAGGGCTGTCTCAGAATGGACAAATCCATGCTAGTCCCATTTAACCCCTCAAAGACTGAAATCATTTTATTCACTGAGAAAAATCTTACCATAGGTAATGTTGTAATATTTGGTGAGACACCACTTAAACTCACAATGTCACACACACATCTCGGTTTGTACTTATAGGCCGACTTGAAATGGTATATCCAAATTAATACATCATTTAGAAAGGCTGACTCGAGATTTTCTCAACTAAGGAAACCAAAGAATGTCCTTGGCAGAAAAAGCAAGGGAACTTTATAGAAGTCATTCATACTCCCTATCTTAGAATATGCTGACACACCGGATTACTTACTTTCTAAATTGGATAGAATCCACATGGATACAGCTTGAATAGTACCCGGTTTCACAAGGTACAGTACGTGGAGAGTGGATTGTAACTAAATCACCCGGGGAGTGGAGTTGACACCCAAAATATTATTTTCAAAATCTGTACATGTGGACGAAAAACACAAGCAATGTTTCAGCCAATGAACCTCCGGGTACAACCCGGAGGTCCATTGGCTGGAACTTTTCTTGTGCTTCTTATGCTTTGCAACAAATTTGCTGTTATTACTTAAGTGGAAATTCCACTCTGCAGGTGATTTAGTGATAATACCCTCTCCATGTACTGTACACTCCAGTATCTGCTATACATACACAGTTAGGTTGGGAAACTCCCGGACAGAGTTGCCATCTACACAAAATGATTACCCTTTTCAAAATTGTGAACAAACAGGCCCCCACATATCGCTCCGACTTATTACCAAGAACGTTTGAAGATATTTTCCTGTAAAACACCTCGGTCACACTCCAACGTGCAGTCGCCACTTACTCATAAGGACATATTTATACCCTTGTTTATATCTTCTATGCACTACTCATAGAAGTTAGCCAGTCGAGTTCACTAAATAAGTTTGATAAATGTTTCAACAGAATGTGTCTAGACCCTCCCAAGTACCTTAGCGGCTACAAGGCGGTCAGTTTAATACACTGCAGACTGAGGAACTCTCGCAGCGATCTAATGATCTAATGTTTGATAAGTACACTAATCACAACACACGGCTACATGCCCAACTGTCTATGTGGTTACAAGTCATGGAGATGATAACAGCTACTTATACTGTAGTAACTATGCAGATGAAAGGAAAGTCCTACAAAAAAATCTTGCGCACCTTTTTAATGCTTCCCCAACCTACCGAACTCTGTCAACATCCACTTTTTCGAACATCAGTGTATGTTCCAAAATTCATCAAAACATTTTTAAGGACTGGACCACTAGTCAAGCAGGCAGGTCCCAATACTCTGTCCAACGCGGATAAGAGATAACACTGGCAGAAACTACTGAATAACTGGACTTGTTCAACTCTTGCCTCAAGAATATAGTAGGGCTGCCACAACTATTCGATCAATCGACTAAATGTTGGATGGTGCTCTAGTCAACTACATGTATTACTTTTCATAGTTGACTATTTTTTTAGCTGTGCACATCATACCACTGAATGATGATATGGGACTAAAAGGGGCATGTAACGTTTCTCGGTACCTGTTATCTTTTGTATTTATTGTTCATATCACAAAAACAGGCAGTAATTTTGACTTTACCCTTGAAAATTATCTCATGAAATGGACATTGTCATACCTAAACTCTGTACTGGATCAAGCTATTGTGAACAAATTGTTGATAATCCATGTCAATTGTTTCTATTTTAAATCAAATAATTTTAATATGAAAGTGGAATTTATTGACATTATTAAAAAATATCTGAATGAATTTCCATACTTTGAAGTGTTAGCATCACGTAACACAAAGTTGACTACATCAATAAGGAATTCCCAGTAAACCATAGCATTTAGATGATCCGACTGGCTTGAATAAACACTGTGTGCTATATTCCTGGCAATTTTCATCAAGCGACAGTTTCTAGATCCCCAAAATGGACCAAATGAAAACTTCATAGTCCAGAAGGCACGTTGATTTTCACTTGTGTTGTCAGGATTTTTGAACTGCATTTACTTGTGCCTTGCTAAATATTCCACTGTATATTATGCTCATTTATCTATTAAGGTTTAACGGCACTTTAACAGCCAAGGTCATATCGTGTCGGTGACAGTTTTATGGGTGTAGGAAGCCAGGGTACCTGGAGAGAACCACCGAGCATCTGCCAGCTCCCCAACATTGTAACTCCGCACTGCAGCACAGACAGGGTTAGATTGGTTGAAGACATGCGCACCAATGATGTCCAGTACGCCTTAGTACACAGCATCATCGTGCCCCCATGAGGACAATCACATGAAGTACCTTGCCCATGGACAAAACGCGGGAGTCTGAATCAATCACTCAGACAGCCACCCATCCATGGACTAACCAGGCTCAGTGGTGCTTAACTTCTGTGAACTGACAAGAACCAGTTACCGCAACGCATCCGTGGCTCCAGTATATATTATGCTTAAAAGTCTGAAATTTAGTGGTATGAAATTGTAGTTTGAATAATGTCTATCATGTACCTACACAAAGCCTAAGTTTCCCAACTAGTCACACTAAGTCACACGGGCATTAACATGATTAACTTTGAGAATCTTGTCCATTTTCACACAGAAATCATGTTGACGCAGCTCTGCTAAACAAAATAACTCAAAGACAGCCCCAAGTGTTTTTTTCTGAATAAATTGTGTTTGTGGCATTTACAATTTCTGTTAGCCTGTTGTTCAAATCTTTCTGTTCAACCAACTTGCAACATGTTAACAGAAACTGCAAAATAGCGTCGGAATTTAAGACATTTGAGTTTTTACATCAGTGTTGTCAGCATAAAGTGGATGTAATATGTGAATGATTAATCGACTAACCATCAATTCTCACAACTGACTTAGTCGACTCTGAAAACCGATAATCGTGGCAGTCCAAGAAAATAGTCTGTGATCCCCCGTCGATGTGAGATCATCGAGGGCTGTATTTTTGAGAAAGATATTGAAAACATAATAAAATTTGAAAGGCAATTCCAGTGAAGAGCAGCTGTTACAGCACAGACCGCTTTGGGACCTCATGTTGGGTAGGGATTAATACAACTTACCCTTGAGCTGCTGACTTGTAAAATCAAAGGTCATCTGTGTTTACTTCATACACATGGCTTTTTTGCTTTTAGCATGTCAGCCCTGTCAGTCCTGGCTACAGCAGTGGTATGGAACTCAGTCGGAGTGGCGGTGGTGTTGAACTGAAGTATCACCCAAATAGTTTTGCTGATCCAAACTGGCAGAGGTGCAATGTGGTATTTCTCCTTTCTACTCCCTCTCACTCTTCTGTTCTGACTTATTGAAAGTTGTTCAGCCATGAGCTTTGTTCCAAGCCAAATACATACACAACATTGTTTCGAATTATATATACTGTGCCATTACACACACATTCATATAACTGCTTTTAAACAGTTTTTCCTTGACTGTAATTCAAGGGAAGGTTATGATTTAAGTCAAGGCTTTAGATCACCCAAATTTCACACCATTTACAGCCAAATTAGAGAAGGTGTGAAGACATGAAGAAAAATATAAAAATTCTCTGTGCTTCTTCCATATTTGATGATTTGAGAATAACTTCCATCATAATAAGACTTCCAACACACAAACAAAGGCATGACAATAAAACATAACAGGATAAGGCTGTTATTTCTGGTTTTAATGTGTCCAAATTAAGGCAAAACGGTGTCCCCAAAATAAATGGATTTAAATATCTGATCTGAGTGCTGGGCACTGGTCATCCAATCCTTTTAATTTGAACAAACAAAATAAGTTTAATTTAATCTACTTCTTAAAGTGTGGATGCTTTCTTGTGATAGGGAGTGTGCATGTGTATGTGAGGGAATGAGGGTGGGAGTGAGTGTGTGTTTGGGGGGGGGGGGGGGTGGTTGAGAGCGTGAGAAAGAGAAAGAATACCCTGGTGCACTTACAAAGTACAGGAAATTAATATCACATTTTTTTTTTACTTACGATGGCCCGATGTCATTTTTGCGGTCAGGATTTCAGAAAATGAAAGTGTTAACGACACTGTAGCTTAACTTGACTGTGTGTTGTGTTGGATGAAAAGGATAATGTTCAATGTTTACGTAAGGATTATGAAATAAGACAAGAACTGTGATAATTGGGAATATGTTCATTTCTGTTCCCTGTATGCTATGTTTCTGATAAAAATAATATGAGGTGTACACTGTACTAAAGAGCAGAGGGGTGGGTTAATGTGACCCTCACAGTTAATTATGTGGCCCTCACAGTTAATGTACGTCAACGAAAGTTACTAAGTTACTATGAAATTATTCCAAAACGAGTGATCCTCTCAAGTAACAATGAAATCCTGTCATAAATTCAACCTGTAGTCTGTGCTAAAGTTTTTGGGGTTTTGAGCTTGGGCAGCCATAATGGTTGAATGATCACGCCCAAAAGTGGACGTTCTCAACTAGGCATTATCTGGAGTCATCCTACCAAGTTACAATGAAATCCCTTCATAAATACGATCTGTAGACTGTGCTAAGGTTTTTCAGGCCCCTGTAGCCATGACTGTTGACCAATTATGACCAAAAGGTGATGTTCTCATCTAGACATTATATGGAGTCATCCTACCAAGGTACAATGAACTCCCTCCATAAATACAACATGTAGACTGTGCTAAAAGTTTTCAGGTTTTGGGCTCGGGCAGCCATCACAGCTGAATAGATGAGAACATCCCCTTTTGGACGCGATCAGACATTTACAGGAATCATCCTACCAAGTTACAATTAAATCTCTTTATAAATATGACCTGTAGACTGTGCTAAAGGTTTTTGGGCTTCGGGCCCCTGTAGAGGTCACAGTTGACCAATCGCAACCAAAAGGCACTATTCTCATCTAGACATTATATGGAGTCAACCTACCAAGTTACAATGAAATCCCTCAATAAATATCACCTGTGGACTGTGATAAAGGTTTTCGGGTTTTAAAATCCCCCCATATTAAATATGACCTGTAGACTGTGCTAAAAGTTTTCTGGGGTTTCGGGCTTGGACAGCCATCATGGTTGACAGATCATGACCAAAAGGGGACATTCTCATCTAGATATTATACAGAGGCACCCTACCAAGTCACAATGAAATCCCTTCATAAATACGACCAGTAGACTGTGTTAAAGGTTTTTGGGCTCTGGGAGCCATCACTGTTGACAGTTCGCAATGAAAAGGGGACATTCTCATCTGGACATGACCTCAAACCTGCATATGAAATTTTGTGATGATCGGACAAGAACTACGGGGTGTAGCCTGTGCTAAAGGAAAATGTGAACAGACTAACAGACTTCCACACACGTGATGGCAATAGCTTATCTTGACTTTGTCAAATTAAGCTAAAAATGTGATCACATAGTACTGAATTAAATGTTACAATGATGGGTTCGTGATTAGGAGCTAGGCGGCCACTTGTCAAATAATAAATCGATCTGTAAGACATACGCATATCTCGATCAATTTTATAATTCCCATTCAACAATTAGGATAAGTGTGACGCTAAATTTTACGTTCCCATGACGCGATACACATTGGTACGGCACTTAACGTAACGGAATAAGAATTAGTCAAAAATGAAAGCCACTTAGAAGGAAGTAATCTTCCGAGCATGACGGCAAATTGACGAAGTTAAATGTTACAATGTACAATGAATGTGCCACTAGAGATTGAAACAAGGCATAATGCAAAAATGATATGCTGTTCAGAATTGCTTAATTTTAGCACAAAATGTGGAACTCGATGAGTCTACAGTCTGTTCAATGTGTCATCTGAAATGGGTGCTGGCCGTTAAACAGATTTCGGAGCTGGGCCTACAGTTCATTCAAAATGAAAATTAGGAAACCGGGATTTTTCTATCAGGTGTAAAAGTTCACAGCGATTTAAGTAACAGATCAATTCTTATGAATGTACATGTATGGGCCAATCATAAACCACCTTTACAAGCTGTTTGATTTGGTGTTTTAAGAACAGAAAAAGCAGCATTTTTTCTTAATTTTGTTGCATTTCGGAAGTGATCTAGGTCGGTTCTGATGCAATTTAACATGAAAAAATAAACAGTTTTCGACAAAACTTGTGTAGGAATGACACATTAGTGTATGATGAGTCGGGATAATGGGATGATACATGTCATCTAATGATGGGGACAAACCATAAAGCAAAAATATACACACCGTGTATTTCAGAAAATCCTTCTCCACCCCATAACATGTTTACTGGGTTCTTCCGGTCACTTCCATTTGTACACATTGGTACCATTTGGGGACACACTAAAAAATGTAGCCCAAGTCGGAGTGCGAGCTGAAGAAAAAGGGTATCTGGGAAATAAACTTTCGTTTTCTCTGTTGTTTGTGTTTCAATTTGCATATTTGTGTTATATACAACAAAGATGGCTAAATAAGTCAGGATAAGTTGAAATGGGCTTTTTATATCTCACTATTTGTGAAATATATAATAAATTATTCTGAGAGAAACTAAAAAGTGTAGCTAATTATTTAATTCACAGGTTGACTGTGTTTTCACAGCAAAGCCAATTAAATATTGCGTCACATTTGGTGTGAACATACAGGCCTTTAGATACCTCCAATTTCACACTGTGTCCAGGTGTGCACAATTTAGAGGAATAAAGACATCAAAAAAGATATATAAATAATTTGTGTCTCTTTTACATTTGAGTGTAACTTCCATCATAATTTGATCATTGAAACACACAGAAAGGCATGGCAATAAAACATGAAAGTGTCAATGACACTGTAGATCAACTTGTTAAGACATGTACATGTATAGTATGTGACACAGCAATGACAAACATCTAGGTAATGACCTGATAACAAAGGTACATATAAAGTATTGTGACGGTCTGTACATAAATACTGACCGTAGCCTGTAACAAATGTATAGGTAAAGTATTGTAAAGGTGGGCGAAAGTCAGATGCTAAACTAGAAAAGAAATCTTTGAGTCCCAGTGTGGGTCTGACTGAACCCCAAAATATTTGTTCTCATAGCACAGTGATAACAAAGGCACCCCAAAATACACTCGTTCCTGTCCCAAGGTGAAAACAAAGGAACCCAAGAAGTTTCGTGAAGATCAGTTCATAAATATGAGCTGTATAGAAGTTGTGACAAAACATTGATTGGACCTTATTTGTTACAAAATGGCCACTGGCAGCCATCTTGAATTTTGGACCACACCCAGAAACACTCGTTCTCGTCCCAAGGTGATAACAAAGGTACCCAAGAAGTTTCGTGAAGATCGGTTGATAAATACAGCCTCTAGCCCAAGTTGTATTGACATGTGCACTTACTGAGTGTAAGTAGCACTGAAAAAATCAAAGTTCATCTAATTTGCATAATTTCTGCACGAGAAAAAAACCTGTAATATATGTGATGTATCCCATGGTACTAAACATTCACACAAAAAATTATTCAAATCAGCGCTTTCATGTGGAAGTTCTGTGCAAAAATCTGATTGCACCTAATTTTTTACAAAATGGCAGCCATCGGCCATCTTGAATTTTGGACCGGACCGGACCCAAAAACACTCGTTCTCGTCCCACGGTGATACCAAAGGTACCCAAGAAGTTTTGTAAAGATCGGTTCATAAATACGGCCTCTAGCCCGAGCTGTATTGACATTTGCACTTACAGTGCTGAAAGTAACACTAAGTACATCAAAGTTAGTCTAATTTGCATAATTTACGCACGAGAAAAAAACCTGTATTATATGTGATGTATCCCATGGTACTAAACATTCATACAAAAAATTATTCAAATCAGCACTTTCACATGGAAGTTCCACGAAAAAATCTGATTGCACCTAATTTTGTATAAAATGGCTGCCAGCTGCCAACTTGAATTTCGGAGCGGACCCAAAAACACTTGTTCTCGTCCCACGGTCATAACAAAGGTATCCAAGAAGTTTCGTAAAGATCGGTTCATAAATACGGCCTCTAGCCCGAGCCGTATTGAATTGTTGACGGACAGACGGCCAGACGGACGACTGGCCATGGCATAAGCTAAAATTTGGCTTCGCCAAAGTTGAGCTAATAAAAGGATAAGGCTGTTATTTCTGGTTTAATGTGCCCAAATTAGGGCAAAATTGTGTGCCCAAAATAAATTAATTTAAAAGCCCGGAAAACAGTCGGCCTGCGAATTAATTAACTGTCTCGAGTGTTTACTAAGAGAAAATCAATAGGGATTTGAATGTATATCTTTATTGCAAATAACAAGAAAAGTTAACAGAAAATACAATAATATACAAACACGAACTGCATGTTATATGTTGCTTTATGACTCGATGCCTAAGTGTGGGGTTCTTATTCAATATTTTGGTATCCAACTCGTAATTGAATTGGATACCAAGGAAAACAGAATGCTCCCAATGCACATCACGAGACCATACTATGCATTTAGGTGCATAGTAAACTAAGCAAAACACTACCCTTGGGCACCCCTATCCCTTCGCTCGGCTGTAAGCCCAGTACGATGGTAGAGCTAAATTAGAAACTTTACAAAATTAATATCACTTCCCAGTATCGATGTAAATGAGGCCATATGTGTCCACACACTTGGTGAGCGCGGTGGCTCAGTAGGTAGAGGTGCAGGCTGCAAGCCGAGAGGTCCTCGGTTCGAATCCCGCCTGCGGCAACCGCGTTGTAACCTTGGGCAAGACACTTCATCTCCATTGCCCGCGTGGGGGCACGATGACGCCGTGTACTAAGGCGTACTGCACGTCGATGGTACGCATGTCTTCAACCAATCTAACCCTGTCTGTTCGGCAGTGCAGAGTTACGATGTTGGGGAGCTGGCAGCTGCTCGTCGTTGCTCGGTGGTTCTCTCCGGGTACTCCGGCTTCCTCCACCCTTAAAACTGCCGCGGTCATGATTAGCCATTGTGCATAAATATGTGACCTTAAAAATCAATAAATAAATAAATAATCCACACACTTAACTATCCCAACCCAATAATGCTCCGAGCTATACTTGCTAACATGTTAACTCAAGACAGCCTTTGTTCAAGTTTGCTGTCCCCTGTTACCCTTCTTTAGACACATTCTCAATGCAGGGCATATCCATATAACATTGTTAGGCTTGAATTGTTCAGTGAAGCAATATTGCCTTTAGCCTACAGGTGTGAGTTAACTCATCTATACTCGTACTCTTTGTCAAGACAAACTCATCAAAGAGGATTAGAGAGCAGACTATTTGCCTAGTAGAACAAGACTTCTTAGAATACTAATGGGAAAACGGGATGAAAACCTGAAGAATAAGTGGATGAAGAATGACATGAGGAAAGGGGTCAATTTTATAGTTAGGGAGACCTAGAAAGCGGCGTTGAGTTGGATATCAAGGAAAATATCAAATAAGAATCCCACACTACATAAGGCTACATACAGTGTTCAGGCATCAAAGCATAAGGCTACATACAGTGTTCATGCTCGCTCAATATTTTAATGTGCCAAACTGAGTATTTTTGGTGCCAAATGAGAATTTTTGTGCCAAATCAAATTTTTTTGTGTCATGTGTATTTTATGTGGGACAACTTATAACTTTTTTTGATATTTTATTTGAGAAAGATCAAAAGCATAAAATTACATAAATCAAACATAACATAAAATGGAATATAAAATAATAAAATATCTTTACTTTAGTTGTGCATAGAAATTCACACCTCGACAATCCATACAGTAACTGATTGACATGTGGATTGAAACCTTTGTCATTTTATTACTGAGTTAATCTTTGATTTTGGTCAATATGGAAAGTACAACCAACCTTTAGACAATTGATAATCTGGTCTATTGTTCGCTGGTGAAGAAACAAAGCATGCATTGTGTACACAACATACAACTTCTTAATCCAAGGTCACCGGTAAGGACAATTGATGGATGACTCTAGGTTTTTCAAAACTAAACTGTTGGAGCTTTCTCCACTTCTTTTTTGTAACCGCTATGGTCATATACCGGGGCCACTACCAAACCGGCGTTGCTGTTTGGTTTTCTTTTCTCTTCTTCCCTTAAACTTGCCATCGCACAACATTACATTCTGGCTCACCACCATGGTGGGACTCAAACCTCTACCATCGCCGAACTGGAACCGAATAGAGCCCACTCTCTAATAGTTTTAAAGGCGTTGAGGGATTGAGTATTGACCAGCTAACACTCCAAACTGCCGGGTATTCTAACCGCGTGCATACCTCCCTCAGACTCCATTTTGGGCAATAGGAAAGCTAGGCCTGTGTAATCCAAGTGAAATAAAATAAGGTTAACCGGTTCTCAAGGGATTTGTAAATCCGACATCGTCCCTGCGCGCCTTCGGCGCGCTAAAACCTTTCATTCATTCATTCAGGACAATTGGACAGTGACTGTTCATTGTGCACACAGTTGAACAGGATTACTTTTTTGTAAATAATGATGTGGGCATTCATATTGATATACTTATCATTTGTTCGCTTCACTAGGAGAAAATGAAATATTATATACCTGTTTTTTTGCGAAAATCACGAATATACCAGGTTTGTGATTTTGAATTTATGTGCCAAATTTTTGTGCCAAACGCTCACATATATGTTTCAGATTTTTTTAGTTCTGCGACTCATAACACTTTTTTTTCGGCTGGGGTGGAGGGGGGATTCAGATCTGACCCTTGAGTCCACGGTCCTGGGCCTCCCAAAGTTCCAAGCCTTGTGCTCACCATTCAGTCCAACTTTATTCAGTGATGACGTCAATATTTTCTCGACATGGGGGCTTGTGCCCCCTAACTCAGGGACTAGGATATTTCTCAATAAGCATACAATAAAGGAGGCAGTTTCCCCCGACTTTGGGTGACCCCTCGCAAACCCCTGACATTATCCCTGGCCCTGGTAGTGAATGGGGGCTAATATATGTGTAATACGAGTTTGCAATTATGTCATTTATATCTTGGGGTTGGGAGAGTCAGGCCTGACCTAAGTGTCCTGGGCCTTGGGGTCACTATCCTGCCCCACCCTAAACAGTGGTGACGTCAGACGTTACTTGACATGGGAGCTTGTGCTCCTATACGTAGGGGTTGGGGGCATCTCCCGACAAGAACACAATGAAGGAGGTTGTTTCCCTGATGAGGATGACTAATGGGGGGGGGGAGGGAGGGGGGTAGGGTAGCTAAGACTGCAGCCCTGACCCTATCCCGGTCCCTGGTAGTGAATGTTGACTAATATATGTATAATGATATACAAGCTTGCAGTTATTTCAGTGATATCTGACTGTCCGCTGAAACATCCCCCATCCATTTTAGATAGCAATTGCTTGGGTGGGGAGGGGGGTGCTCACGACGGATCCAAGAGTCTAGGGTCCTGGGCAAGGGCCTCCCAATGGTAACCCCAGGAGCCAGAACTTTTGGGGGCGGACTCAGTCCTGACCGAAGAGTCCAAAGTCCTAAATTTCCGGTCCATGCTCGGGCCTCCCAAACTTCCAGGCCCTGGGGTACTCAGTATCCTGGTTACAGGAAGATTTGACCTCGACAAGATTCGATCTCCGGAAAATTCGGTCTGGGAAGATTCAACCTTCAATAAAGAACAAAACATTCACACTGGTTCAACATAAACTTTTTTTTCAATTCAGTTTTTCTTATTTTTCATTCAAAGCAACAAGTATTATTTATTAAATAAAAAATAACAATTACATGATTGATACAATACAGTCACAATTTTTCAACATGTTGATAGATCTGTCAAATTGAATCCCCAAACCCATACTCACTGTTCACCTTGTAGTAGCAATGCATTGTTATTTCAAGTCATGTGGAGGCTCTGTAACAAGTTCAGGGGAAATTTACCATTATTATATCCCTGGCCTTTGTGGTGAATGATGACTATGTATAATACGAGTTTGCAGTCATTTCAGTAATATCTAACTGCCAGTTAAACCATCCTCCATTCAATATTTGAGATAGCAATAGCCACAGTTAACTACAACAGAGTTGGTTCTGTATGTGCCAGACGTGTGGAGAGGAAATTGAAAGGTTCAGGGTCAATTCGGCCTTGAGTCGATTCGGCCTGAGTCGATTCGGCCAAGTCGATTCGGCATTTGTTTAGGCCGAATCGACTCACTTTTTAGGCCGAATCGACTCACTTTGTGGAAAATATTTAATAATAAAACACAACTTACTTTTTATGTGATGAATGAAAAAACGACCAAAATTTACAGAAAACAAAACTGAATACATCCAAGGTACGAAATGAAATTAAAAAAACCAATTGGAAGTAAATAATCCATGTAAACATTAGAATGAAAAACCGTGAACGGAGCGCTTTTCCCACATTCTCTTTGCTAACTCCATTAATCAAGTTTTTGGAGAGATAATCTTGATAAGCAATATTCTTTGAGAATGTTTTAACAATTAACTTGACATTCAGGTAGGTACTCACTTTGAAGCAAGTTGCAAAGAACTGTGTTTTGACAGCAATAATGCCTGAAACGATATCAGTTCAGGTAGGTACTCACTTTGAAGATTAATTAGAAAGACTGTATTTTTCTTGCAATAAACAAGTACATTCAGGTAGTTTTGTGTTTTGATTGCAACTAAAGTGGGAACTCACTTTGAAGAATCTTCCAAAAGGGCTGTTTTTATAGCAGCTGTACATAAAATATGGCGTAACATTGGTTGCATACCCTCTCAGACCCCATTTGAGGCAATAGGAAAGCTTGGCCTGTGTGATCCAAGTGAAATAAAATAAGGTTAACCGGGTCGCAAGGGATTTGTAAATCCCACATCGTCCCTGCATGCCTTCATCACGCTAAAACCTTTCATTCATTCGGTTGCAACATTACAAATCCCGATGTGAGATTTGTAAATCCCACATCGTCCCTGCATGTCTTCGACGCGCTAACACCTTTCATTCATCTTTCTTCATTCATCGGTTGCAACATTCAGTTTTTAACGATATATTCTTGCACCAAATGTAATAGAGAGGTTCGACCGTGGCTGCATGTTGTTTCATTCGATATTTGTGGGCAAAGGCAGCATAGGAAATGTGAAACTAAGCTAAAGCTAAAAGAATGTGAAACTGGTATAAACTAGGATTTTTATATGGACGCAAAAAGGAGGAGGATTGACTTCCCATTAACATGATGCCTGTGCGCAGAGCAAGGGACCACTGACAATTCTTCTGAGCAGATATCAGAGCCCAACAGTGAAAGCAACACAGAAGAATAAATCGTGTCTGTAGAACAATTTTAATACATCTTCTTGTTTCCACTCGGTTATGAGAAAATGTACTAAAATCGAAACTAATACAAAATTACCACGTCGGGTTATAAGAAAATTAAAGTTAGTTAATGGAAGTTTCCTAGAAATCCGTCAAGTTACCCTGAAATATAGAAAATCGTCATTTCCTAATGACATAGAAATCCCTGTACAATGAAAAATAGTTTCGATTTTAATACAACTTCTTCACATTCTGTATTTATTTGTTTCTTTTATTACTGTTTTTCAACTTGTCTTTGTATATGTGTACGATATGGAATAAATTACAGATAAAAAATCAAGTGTTTGTGGCTTTTTGTCCCAACATGGTCTAAAGTAAAATCCCATTCAACTTACCTTGGGGCCCAATTGACCCGGGACCGAATCGACTCAGGCCGAATCGCCCCAAGGCCGAATCGACTCAAGGCTGAATCGACCCGATTCCAACTGAAATAACCTAATTTTGTACTATTGAAACCAGTCACAACAAGATAAACAACATATTTCTTCTTACCTTTTTTGTTCCTATCGGCTATTTACACAACATAAGATTTGTTGTCAGGTGCATGTGCAATTTCAATGTTTTGGGGTATTTCCTCAATCCTGCATGAAATGCTGGTTCGCTACTCATAAAAAAGTCTATAACCATTCAAATCACCACATCGACAAACAGGCACAGTGTTAACATTTGGAAACGATTCTTATGCCTGTCATTGTTTATCTTGTCTTCCAAGACATCAATTATTAGAATCTGAACCAAAATTGTGTTGGTTCTGTTCATTTGAAAAATGTTTGCACTAGATTAATGCAAACTGGTTCGTTACTAGAAAAATGGGAACGGGACAACCCGCCCCAGGGACAACCCACCCCAAACCAGGTGGGACAACCTGCCCCAATTTTTCTTGACTATGATATTGGACTAGGATTGGATTATGAGTACCAATAACCTGTCAATTCACTTAATTATTATTGTATTATGAGTAATAACATGTGAATAATTCAGAATGGATTATTTACCTGTTATTACTTATAATACGACCATAATAATAAATACGCGCCGGGATATAAGGGACAGCCTGACTGTCATTTGAATTATTGTATTGTAAATGATAACACGTGAATAATTCAGAATGAATTTTTCACCTGTTATTACTTATGATATGATCATAATAATAAATATGCGCCGGGATATAAGGGACAACCTGGTATAATTCAAAGAGAGGCAACATGATGATTGTTAACAGCTAAACAAACACATTTATTGTCTTAGTCTTAGATAAAGAAAAAGAGATCAACGCTGTGATGAATCCATATCACGCTAAAACAACATGTCCTATCATTTGATTTTTGCGCATCAAACAAAAATATCATTCCTCTTTGAGGGTACCCGACTGAAACAATATGTCTAAAACAACACGCCAATTCTGACTGGTGTCTACATGCTACCAATTCAGTATTATTAGTTTGATTCAGTTATTATGGGATGTGTTAAGAGGATTCTGGATTATTTTCGTTAAAATTGGATAATATTCGATAAAAAAGTGAGTAAAAATCTTTTTTATATATTACCATCTCCCCAATTTTTTTTTTAAAAATAGCATAAAAAAAATCAGTTAATTGTGGATTGTGGATAATTTTCGATTAAATTTGATAATTTTATATAAAAAAGTGAGTATAAATCTTTTTTATATATTACTACCCCCTCCCCCCCCCACCCCAAAGTCTTTGTCAAATATACAAAAAAATTGGGACAATCCGCCCCGAACAGTGGGACAACCCGCCCCAAAAATAGGCCTGGGGCAGGTTGTCCCTGATCCGGAAAAATGACTGTAATTTATTGTATATTTCACAAAAGGTGTGATATATAAAAAATCCATTTCAACTTATCCGGATTCATTTGGTCATTTCTGTTCTAATTTCTAAATAACAAACATTATGCAAGATGAATGATAAACAACCAAGAAAACTAAATTGGTAAAGGTGTAGAATAGGGGACTTTTCGTTTTTTTTAAAAAATAACGCTTTTCTCGCTATTTTTTCTCTGTTTTCTTAAAGTAAACTATATTTTGAACAAAATGACACAAAATGAGGTACCTCTATCATGTTTTAACATGTCAGAGAATAGATTTTAAATCCTGTTGAATTGCGAGTTTCTCAGTTGCCATTTGTTTCAACCGCTGAAAATTTCGCAGCATCTATTGTTTTCATTCATTGTTACGAGTGACGTCACAGGGGAGAAATCATTCTATATGATAGCAGGTGGGCTTTGCTTGTGTGCATTTTAGCAGGTGCGTTTCGCTTGTGTGCGTGTTCCTCGATTTAAGGTCAGTTCAGTTAGGACCAGGGTGAGCTAATCGGTAAGCTAACCTTGGCCCTTACTAGACTGACCCTAAAATTTGATCTAGGATCAGTTTAGTGAGGGGGCAGAGTTTGTCAGCCGACATTTCAATTACTAAACTCTCCCCCTATGATAGCGATAATGGAACGGAGCGATTGCAGTGAGTTCAACGGCGCGGTCACAATAAAATCGTTAATATTTCTTGAAAAAAACGATAAAAGTATGTGATTTTGTGTCAAAATCGCTATTTTTTTTAAAAAACGAAAAGTCCCCTATTCTACACCTTCACCACTAAATTTTCAGTGTGTCCCTAGGCTAGCAGTTGCGGTAATTCTATATTCATTTCACCAACTTACTGTAGTTTTCGACGTCACGTTGAGCGTCAACAAGCATAACTCTAAACAATTGGTTGGGTTAGTATTTGTGTCATAGTTTTCATGAAGAAAGAAGCCTTCACGTTGAAATAAGAGTAAATGTGCAGGAAGTCCAGAAAAGGGTTTTCAAACCACATTAATGGGGGACAACTGTTCAAGCTACGGTGGTTTTTTTTTTTTTTTTTTTTTTTGCACTGTAAATGCCTCTCACCAAAGCTGAAGGGACACACTAAAAGTGTTGTCCGTGCTGAGAAAATGTGCAATCAGGAATTAAAAACAGATGATTTTCTCCTCTGTTTCTCATCTATATCTCTCGAAATTTGGATTATATATTCAGTGAGTCATATTCAGAATACATTGAGAAGTAGAATTTCCTGGGGTTTATTTTTATAAATTTTATGACGAAGTTTCATTTTGAACCTCACTAAAACGTGCAATGGCCACTAATTAATTGGCTTATAAATGTGTGATGCGATATCGCCGTGCTGGCTGTAAGGTTGTCGAAAGAATCCTCACCAATCGACTGGGGGCACCTTGAAGAAACCGACTTCTTCAATAGATGGCAAAGAGCCTACAAGAACCTTAAAGAAGGCATTGAGCATGTCTACCGCCTTGTCATGTGGGAAAAACAGTGAAAAGGAGTGCCAGATGTGTAACGTGGGCGTGGTGGAGACCCTGGAACACTTTCTTATAGAATGCCCAAAATACCAGTCTAAAAGAACAAGATTCACGGGAAGTATAATGGAGAAGTGGGATGGGAGAATGAAGGACATGTAGTTAGAGGGCGACTCAAAGGAGAAGGTTAATATACTAATCGGAGAGATTGGGAAGAATGGGGCAAGGGAGGTCATCAAGCAGTTCGTCTCCGAGTGTTGGGAGGAGAGAAGAAGCGCGGGAATAGGGAGGCAGTTGGTAGAATATGGGTAACCATGGCCTTCTCATAGAGAACCGCGATAAATCAGCGGCCGGCCGAAGTGTTATTATTATTATATTATTTTACTCAGGCGGGCTCCCTGTGTCCCATCGCTTATCGTTTACCTTTCCCCAGTGCTTGACTAGTTCTGATACGACTTGATCTTGATCGTCTGTAACTCTGCCATCTACTTTAATACTCTGTGGGTTACTTCCTTTGTTACGTTTATTCACCCATTTCCAAAATACGTTCGAACTAGACCCCCTGTCGTTCTTATCGTCCTTATAAGACTGCTATTTCGTACTCTCCGATTATCGTCTTTAATCTTATTTACTTTATTTCGTGCGTGGTGGTATTCTTCCTTTGCTACTGTGGCCTCGTTGCTTTCCGCCCCTTAAGTTTTCTACTTCTCCTGTATGCAGCACATTTAGCTTTTCTTCCCTTTATGGCCCTTTTCAGTTCTTCATTCACTCTGTACCCAAGTTCCCGTGTTGGCACCCTGATCTGTCCTACACTTTCCTTCCCTGCCTCCACCAGGTTCGCAACTATGGCGTCGGCCATCACAGTGCCCCTCTTGGGTACGGTTGCAAGCTTTGCTTTCAGTTTTTTATTGAACTTCGCCCAGTCAGCATCCTTTTTGAGTTCCCAAATCTCCTTAAAAGCTTCCTTTGCTTTTTACTAGATTTTTGGCCCTGATCGTCACTGTAATCTAGTTATGATCACTATCCACCTCCATTTTACCCTCATCAGACACTTCCACCCCTATCGCCTCCCTCCATAAATTAATATCTGTGAGAATGCAGTCGATTATTGATTTCCTGTCTTTCCTCTCTCCTCTCCATTTCCCCTTACACCTCGCGTCCCCGTTCAGAATCTTCAGATCGAGCTCGTTTGTGAAGTTCAATAGCTTCCTTCCATTCCTGTTGACTTTCTTGTCCCCACCCTCTATGCCTTCTTCATTATTACCTATGTGGCCATTAAAGTCACCCATCAGAATTATACCGAGCCCCTTGTTTTGTAGTTCGGTGATATGGACCTTAGTGTTGAGTATATCGAATCATTCCACTCGGGTTTCCTTCCCTCCACCGCACACTACACAACCTCAAGGGCAATACTTTCGTTTCTCAGATTGATCCTTACCCATCCAATTTCTTTTCGATACCTCAGCCGGGGTGCTGACGTCTTACAGGTCTGTGATCAGCGACGGTTTTAAATCCTCTTTAATGTACATGCCTACCCCTCCCCCTTTTTTCTGGCCTTCCATTCGCCCTACACCTATCCACACGCACCCCCTTACTTGGTCTACCCGTTCCTCGTGTCTTACCCACGTTTCGCTTAAGCCCATGACGTCAAAATCCTCTGCCTCGATCAATGTAGCAATTTCACTTACTTTCCGGTGGAGACCCTGGATGTTGTTATTACCCACTTTCAGGGTATCAAGATTCATTGGCTTCCGCATACTGGTCCCATTATTATCTAGTCCCTGTATGTTTGTATATCATATTTTGTGTACCTGTGCTTTCCTTGGGAAGCTATTCCTATTAATTTGGATTTTTGGTCCCTTTTCCTTATCCCCCTTGTCCCATTTTTTACAAGTATGGTTCGTAACTCATTTCCGGTGTTCATTCCCTCTTCACTGTTTCCCCACCCCTCCCCATACCAAAAAAGGCTCCACCACCTGCAACATATTTCTTCCTAACACCCCTGTACCCCTTGGGCTACGATGGAGACCATCCCTTCCATACAGGTCCTTTCTGCCCCAAAATGATCCCCAATTGTCTACAAAGGGTATCCCAAGTTCCTTACAATACTCCCCCAGTTCCTCGTTGGTCACAATGATCCGCGAATTACGCTCGCCCTCACCACCTAGTACTGGGAGAAGCCCCGAAACCACTACCTGTGCATTCTTGGCATTCAGTTGAGTTATCAAGTTTAAAAACTCACTAAAAAGACAGAAAACCCGAGTTCAGCTGTGTAGTCAGCCGTAACTGAACACCACACAAATCCTGTGAAAGCCGATTTCAATTTGATTACTTGACAATCACATATCAAAACCTTGGCATTATAGAGAGTCAGTTTTTTATTATAATTGTTTTTTTACAGATTTAATTGTAACTAATTATTTATTAGTAACATTATTTTGATTACAGTTTGTGTTTGTTTTGTGAGTTCCAATCATAGTTAAAAAACTGATGAGTTGTATTTTCTTGTTTTTAGACGTTAGGCGATTACTTTTTGATTGCTCATCAGAAATTGTTATTTGTGAAAAAAATGTTTGTTACTGTGTACACAAACTTTACTATAAGAAATCTACCCATAGGTCGTCTTTCAACAATCAGAAATCTACCCATAGGTCGTCTTTCAACAATCACACAGCAGTCACAATATACAATAGCGGATGGGGAGCGCGGTGGCTCAGTAGGTAGCGGTGCAGGCAGCAAGCCGAGAGGTCCTCGGTTCGAATCCCACCTGCGGCAACCGCAACCGCGTTGTGTCCTTGGGCAAGACACTTTATCTCCATTGCCCACTTGGGGGCACGATGACGCCGTATACTAAGGCGTACTGCACGTCGATAGTACGCATGTCTTCAACCAATCTAACCCTGCCCGTGCTGCAGTGCGGAGTTACGATGCTGGGGAGCTGGCAGCTGCTCGTCGTTGCTCGGTGGTTCTCTCCGGGTACTCCGGCTTCCTCCACCCGTAAAACTGTCACGGTCATGGTTAGCCATTGTGCATAAATATGTGACCTTAAACATCAATAAATAAATAAATACAATAGCGGATACGTATCTTTCTCTCTACCTATAACTTTTCTAACTGAACACTCTCAAATTTTCTTGCAACACTCTTATCAAGAAGACGCATGGAAATGGTAGACAAAGCGTAGGAGGAATTGGTGCAACCTACCTTTCTGTTAACATACACAAGAAACCACCAAACACCAGGCAAGGATTGAAACAAGCTTGTCTGGCTGGGGACGAGTGTACATTTTATATAAATAAACATTTGAATAAAAATTTAACAGCCCTTTTAAGGGCTTTCGGGTGTGTGTGTGTGTGTTTTTTTTTTTTGGGGGGGGGGGGGGGGTTTGTGTTTTTTTTCCCCTCCAATCAACCCGTCATCTGTTCCCCTGAAGGCAGACCAGATGGCCAGCTTTCAAAAACACATATTGGTGGATTTTTTCCTTTTTGTAACCGTTAAGGATAATGTGCTGGGGCTGCTCCCAAACCAGCGACTGTTTGGATTTCTTTTTCTTTTTTTTCTAAAATAACCAACAAACTGCGGTTTCAGCATTACCATAAATTTGCCCACTTCTCTTAGCTATCGCGGAGCAGAACTCTTGTAATTATACAAATTCCTAGCCATTTTCCAGTTCGAGGTTCTCGGGGATCTCAACCCACTATCGTGCTGCCAGTCGCCCACTCAAAACTTAATAAGATTATTGGCTCTCGCACCCGACTCTCGTGGATTTATAAGCAAATAAAGCTATAAAGCAAATAAAATTATTAGGGTCGCAAGGGATTTCAATCCCACATCGTCCCTGTGCGCCTTCTGATCCTGGAAGAATTTCTTCTCTTGCACCAACTAAACCTAAAGGTGGAGAAATTTATTTAACTAACCTCAACTGAACTGAAGGACGAATCAATGAAAAGTTTCCGCGCTCCGGACTTTCTAAAACAGACAAAACGTCACGGAAAGGGGTATCGATCCATCTAAGCTGCTGTAAAGAATTGATGTCATCATGCATGCATTTAAGTGCGTTAACAATTGTAATGATGCACTGATTGACCAATACCTATGGATTAACAAAGGTAGTTGTAAATTACCGAATAATGATCCAGTGCTATTTCGCAGAGATTATAAACTTTAAAGATTTGTTGGCGACAAACTGGGCGATGATAGATTCAGAAGTGTGGTGTGCGTTTCAAACAAGAGTGAATTGACATTGTTGCATTATTTAGGTGGTGAAACTGTGAATGTCGAAAGGCCACATGGGAATGCTATTACAAAACAACAACCTTACAAAAGAACATTAAAGTCAGCTTTAGTTTCAATAAAAGGCCAGTGTGTTGATAAAGCCCCGGCAGTTGTGTCAACCTTACAAAAGAACATTAAAGTCAACTTTAGTTTCATTAAAAGACCAGTGTGTAGATAAAGCTCCGACAGTTGTGTATCGAGACAGTGTGACGATATCTGGCATATATGCTGCCAGTCAGGGAATAGTGAATGCCAAAAACAAAAAACAGGTGGAAAATCAAAGATATGCTGCAAATAGAAAAAATCGACTTTCACAAGACGAGGCCCACAGCACACTTGGCCTGGCATACACTTAACAAGACTTCGTGATAGAATTTGCGTTCTGTTAATATCAATGAGATGTGTATCTATTGGACAGTTTGAGAGGCACAGGCTTAGGTGTTTCTATGGAAATACAACTTGCAAAATTGTATAATAAAAAAAATTATTGTCTTACCTACTGTTCAACAACCAACTAACGCAGTTGGTTGTGGGCTATTTGCAATAGCACACCTCATAGATTATTGTTTAACTGGCACAATTAAGTATAGATGTTATGACGAAGGCAACCTGAGGTGTCAACTTGTTTCCTGTATAGAAAATGGTGTCTTTACAATGTTTTCAACAAAATGCAAACCAAGACTCACAATGAAAAAACAAAGGGACATCTTGGTGTATGAAATTGAGTCGGACTGTGCAAACTGCCGATTACCAAACCTTTTTGATTATATGGTAGGATGTAGTAATCCTCACTGTGGTAAATGGTACCGTATATCTTCCACAACATGCCTTCTACGTTAATAATAATAACTCTTTGGCAAGCCGCTGATTTGTCGCGGTCCTCATAAGAGAAGGCCATCATTCCCCATGCACCCCACCCCCTCTTCCTCTCCTCTCCTCCCAGCATTCAGATATAAACTGCTTAATAGTGTCCCTCACTTCCTCTTTTTCAATTTCTTCAATAAGCATTCCTACCCTCTCCCTCGTGTCCCCCTTCAGCCATCTATCCTTTGTTTCTTCACCCCAGTTCTACATTATTCTTCCAGTAAATTTTATTCTATGAGGTATATACTGTGGGCATTCCAAGAGAAAATGTTCCAGGGTCTCCACTACTCCAGAGTGGCACATTTGGCATCCCTTTTCCCCATCTCTCCCAATTTTTCCCTGAAGCTCCAGTGATCTTGATCTCAGTTTGAACAGCAGTGACCCTCCAAAGGTGCCATCTAGGTACTTCTCAAAAGCTGGCTTTTCTTTATATTGTAACCCTTGCAGTGATCTTTTCACGCTAACCCCTGCTCGCCAGTTTCGATTGCAATCTTCCATGACTCTCTCTTTGACAAACCTTTTGCCTTCTTTCATTCCTACTTCTATGTTTGTGACCTCTATAGAGTAATTGTCCATTAGTTCCCTCACATGTTTTGACCACCCCGTTTCTATATTAGAATTCCAAATGGTATCGAGCATCAATTTGCACCACCGGTTGTCAGGCAGGTTTCTCAAGTAGTTAAAGTAACACAGTTTTCCCAAATCTACCCTGTCCTTGATTTTCATCCACTCAAGCTCCACCCTTACTGCTTCCAAAGCTGCAGCATTACTCGACCCTGTTATCCATCTGCCGGCATCATTCTGAGTACTTTCCAACTTCTTCATAACGGTTTGGTTTAATGGAATCACGTCCGTGCCATACGTTATACTTGGTAAACCCACCCTCTCCCACAGTGTTTTCCCCACAAAGACCTTGTTGAAACTAGTTTTCCCTAAAAGTTTTAGTTGGTTCAGAATTCTTTTCCCCTTCAGAATCAGTTTGGCTGAGTAATTTCTGTACACCCCTCTTCCCGTTATATTTATGCTTACCCCTAGATACTCATACTCTCCCGTTTCTCCTACAGTGATTTGTTTGCTTTCCCCTTCGGGGATTGAGAACTCCCCCACTCTCCATCTCTTCGTCATATCTACCTTGCGTCCAACGGGTATTACCTTGCTTTTATTTTCATTTAGTTCGAGCCGCCAAGTGTTCCCATATCTACCAACAATTTCCAGCAATTTCTCTAGCCCCTGTTCAGTTCTAGACATTAACACCATGTCGTCCGCAAAGAATAAGCCTGGTATCTTTATGTCTCCAACATTTACCCCCTCCGCACTCTGAATTAGTTCGTCCCCTAAATCTTTAACATACAATGCAAACAAAATCGGTGAAAAGATACACCCCTGCTTGAGGCCTATATCCATAGGGACTCGTTTTGTAGTGATACTCCCTAGACTGAGTTGGCTTTGCACATCTGTATACAGTGCTTTCATGATTCCCACAAAGTCACCCCCCAGTCCGATGCCCTCGAGCTTTCGCCACATACCTTCCCTCCACACTCGGTCGTACGCTTTTTTCACATCTAGAAATGCCAGAAACATCTTTTTCTTTTCAGCCTTTGTTGATTCTATCAGTTGGGTGAGTGTAAATAGGTGATCAGTGACTCTTCGTCCTTTCCTGAAACCATTTTGAATTTCTCCTAAAAAACCTTTCTCTTCAATAACTGCCTCTAGTCTACCGTATATGACCTTACAGAATACTTTTCCGATGTTACTACTAACTGATATCCCCCTATAGGTATCTAGAACTTCCTTTAGTTCCTTATCCCCCTTTTTGTGTATGAACGACACCTTACTTTCCCTCCACTCTCTGGGGACCTCTTGCTTTCGCAGAGCCAGGTTGAAAAGGTTTGTCAGGACTTCAATAAGTGCCTCCCCTCCATTTTTGAGGAATTCGTTCGGAATTTCATCAGTCCCTCCCGCTTTACCATTTTTTAATTTCGAGACCACGTTCCGCACTTCTTCTGTCGTTATTTCGCTACATACACGATTGGATAGGTTCTCCTCCACCAGTGTATTTCTTTTTGGTGGGGACCCACTGCCCCATCGCCTATCGTTTATCTTTTCCCAGTGCTTGACTAACTCTGAAGCGATACGGCCTTTATCTTCTGTACTTTCCCCATCCACTTTGATACTCTGCACACTACTTTTCCCCCGTTTATTTACCCAGTTCCAAAATACGTTTGAGCTCGAACCCCCCGTTTTCTTTATTGTTCTGGCAAGACTGCAATTGCGCTCCTTCCTATTATTATTCTTTATCTCATTCACCTTTTTCCGTGCCAGTTCATATTCTCCTTTCTTTAGTCTCGTGTCATTGTTATCCACCCCTTTAAGCTTCCTACCTCTGTAAGCAGCGCATTTTACCTTCCTTTCGTTTATAGCCTTTTTCAGTCCCTCGTTAACCCTGTATCCAAGCTCTCTCGTTGGGACCCTCACCCTTCCTATACAATCCTTCCCTGCCTCTGTTAGGCTATTTACTATGCCATCTGAAATACTCTGGACATTTGCATTCCTAGGTATACATTCAAGATTTGGTTTTAGTTTTTCCCGAAACTGCTTCCAGTCGGCTCCTTGTTTTAGTCCCCAAACTTCCTTGAAGGTATTTCTGTCTCTATTCGTCTTTTTGCCCATAATCTTAACTGTTATCAGGTTGTGATCACTACCCAAGTCATTTTTTCCCTCGTCATCTATTTCTACATCTATAACCTCCCTCCATACGCTAATGCCAGTGAGTATATAATCAATTATTGTTTTCTTATCGTTCCTCTCCCAGGTCCATTTACCCTTACATTTCGCATCCCTGTTCAGGATCTTTAAACCAAGCTCTTTTGATAGGTCCAACATCTTCCTCCCATTCGTGTTAATTTTCCTATCACCTCCCTGTATGCCCTCCTCCTTATCCCCGATGTGCCCACTGAAGTCCCCCATTAGGACAATACTGAACCCTCTGCTTTCAAGCTCTGTGATATTCGATCTAAGAGTTGTATATATTGAATCATTCCACTCGGGCTTACTTCCCTCCACTGCTAAGTATACAACACCAACGGCAACACTCCTGCTTCCTAACTTGATTTTTGCCCAGTCTATTTCGTTGGATACTGGAATCTGAGTCCTTGCTTCTGTGAGATCTGTAATCAATGAGGGCTGTAATTCATCTTTAGCGTAGATGCCAACACCCCCACACCGTTTCTGACCCTCAGTTCGCCCAGCTCCTATCCACACGCAACCCTTCATCTGATCAACCCGCTGATCCCGTCGTATCCACGTCTCACTTAGACCCATTATATCGAAGTCTCCTTCATCCATCATTGTTGATATTTCACTTACTTTCTTGTGCAGACCCTGGATGTTGCAGTACCCAAACTTAATGAATCTTTTGGGTTTTTTTATGTCATCACTGGCACATTATTATAACCCTGGTATGTCCCCGTGTTGTGCATGTTTGTTGTTCTTCCTATGTTCCCAGCATTTGAGCCCCTCTGGGTTATCGGCTGTGGTCCCCTACCCCCCTTTTCTCCAAAAAAGGCCCAGCCACCTGTAAAATTTTTTGGCCCAACAGGTCTGTACCCATCCTACTTAAATGCAATCCGTCTCGCCCATACAACTCTCCTTGTCCCCAGAATGAATCCCAGTGGTCAATGAAATGTATTCCCAAGTCTTTGCAGTGCTCTTCCAGCTCCTCGTTTAGTGCCATAATCCGTGAGTTCCTCTCATTCCCACCACCCATAACGGGGAGCACCCCTGAAACGATGATCCGAGCATTCCTGCTAAGTTGCTTACTAATTAGGTCCTTGTATGTGTCCACCAAACGAACTGATTTCCTCTCCCTGATGTTATTGGACCCCACATGTAATACCACTACCGGATCAGGCCCCGACCCAGCTACAATACCGTCCACTCTATCCCTGAGGCCCTCCACTTTAGCCCCCGGAAAGCACAGACCTGTTCTATTTTTACTGTCCGGACCACAGACAACCTTGTCAATCCCCCGAACTATGCTACTTCCCGCAACCACCAACTTACTTTTGGCCCTCGCCCTATTTATCTCCTCTAGTCTCCTATTGTTACAGCGTCCTCTTCCTCTCCAACAGCCCCACTCGGAATCAATATCGGTATCGGTATCTTTGACCTAGGATTACTCCTATCCTTGTCCCTCCGTCTCTTTCCAGGCCCTGAACTACCTGGACTACTCCCCTGGTCTTCTCCCGGATCCCTCCTCCTTTTTCCTGGCCTAGACCCCAAGCTACTATCTGTTGCAACTACCTCCATCACCTCCTTCTGGTGCTGCACTCCCCACTGCCTTTGGACTTTACGCCCCTATCTACCTGCTTCTCTGGCTCCCCTTTCCTACCACTTTTGATAGACCACGCCAAACGCTTTACAGCATTGCTCCGGCCTGGGCCCCCCTCATCTGTCCTACGTACTTTTCTAGCAGCCCCCACCTCATCACCTACCTCATTCACATCAAAGGTTCTACCCCCATGTTTCCTCTTGGAACCACCGACAACCACCCACTTTTCTCGAAAAGCTACTTTCACAGGTGTAACTCCAGACAGCCCCGCCCTACCAAGTTTTCCCTTCAGCTCAGCAATCTCCCCCTCAAACTTAACAATTGTCTCAAGTAGGCGGAGGATTTCCTGACAGTTTGCACATACCTCTCCATATCCCATCGAACGACAGTCCCCATACATCATAGAACACTGTTTACAAACTTCAAGCCCAATATCGCCATCGGTGGCCCCACCAACCCGGCTCTGACCGACACCCCCAGTGACCTCTGTCTGCACACCAATACTTACCCCGTTGGCACCGTTGACCTGGACCGCGATATTACACGTATTTACCTCCATACTTACCTCCGTCTGAACAGACTTGCTCGCCATCATCAAGACAAAATTACGCGATCGGACAGGGAAAACTGAAAACACGCGACAAAAGGCAACACGACGAACCGTTCGACAACTTAGCGCTCACAGTTTTATTTAAGACCTCCTAACTTTGTCCCAGTTACTATACTAAACTAACTCCCCACAAAGTTGAATAAAATAACCTGAAAATGAAATATACATGATTAGTAAACAATAAAAATACTTAATTTCGATTCGTAGCCAAGGAGACTTCTTCTGTATACTTGCGGATCCATAAATCCATGACAGATAGTATTGTATTTGTGTGTGATGAGTGTTGTAAATAATTGTATGTAATGTGCAGTTTTTCAATGTGTACTCATTTTTTATATTTCTTAGAAATATTTAAATCCAAAACATAGCGTATGACCCCTCATTGCAATGAGTTTGTTCCAATGTAGAATCATAAGCTATGTTATGGAAGTAAATATTTCAAATAAATATAAAACGTTTGGAGTATGTAGTCTTTCAAAGTGTACTACTTTTTACATTTCTTTGAAATATTTTCATCCAAAACATAGCATATGTTCCAATGAGGAGTCATTAGCTATGTTTTGGAAGTAAATATTTCAATGAAAATATAAAATATATATAAGTATGTAGTTTTGAGTATGTATTTTTTTCTACGGGAAAAAATTATCCCAGTAATACGGGAATCATGTGAAAATTAAGCTGATTATTTATTTGTTTATTTATGTGCATTTTGTATATAATTACCTGAAACATTTAAACTTTTTCAAGGTGAAAAATAAAATATCCTGACTTTTAATAAATAAACTATTATGACTTCAACAGTGTTTATTCTTTTATTTTATTTACGAAGTATATCTTGATAAATATTGGTCAGAGAAACACACTAACATGTGTATAAGAAAATGAGCGCTGGATAATACATTTATCTTATGCCGGAGTTCATTTTCGTATACAGTTTTTATAGTGTTTCTCGCCGTTATTTGTTTATTAACGCCCCCCCCCCCCCCCCCCCAAAAAAAAACGACATTAATTTCCCAATTTTGCAATGAAATGATTCCCTTATATATCAGCAAATAATGTATAACTAGAGTGATGTCACGCATGTAGCCCGACTGTCCCAGGAATGGCAATGCTTAGATGCAAAATAGTCGAAGCCATTTTTGTTAACAGTTTACCTGTGGTAAGTGAATACTACTCACGAAGAGAAGAAGGAAAATTTCTGCTCGGAACTGTTTATAAGTATTTTTTTTTAATATTAGTTTTATTTCAGGGAAGTTTTTATATATTTAGTTTTGCAAGTGTGTTTGGGAGGACAGTAAGGTGTAATAAGGAGGTTTAATTGATAGGTTTTTCCGGTTTTGTTGTTTGTTTGCCTTAGTTCCCTTTTTCGTGTGTGTTTGTTGCCCTGGTGTTTTTGTCGTTTTCGGTCATTGGATTCTGTATATTATTTGTAATCATGAATGGTAAGTGCACGACGGGTGTTCAGACAGAGGTAAGTATGGGTGTTAAGGGAGGTCTGGGGGAGGTGAGTTGAGGGGTGCAGGTGGGGGAGAGTGAGGATACGGAGGCGTGCAGACAGTGTAATATGAGGTATGGTGGTGGTCGGTCAATGGAGAGTAGTGGGGTATGTGCGAATTGCAGGGATATTTTACAGTTGTTAGAGAAGTGTGTTGGATTCGAGCGGGAGATTGCAGAGCTGAGAGGGAGGTTGGGAGAGCCGGTGTATCTGGAGTTACCCCGTTGAAGGTTACCTACGATGGTGAGGTTGAATGTGGGTGGAAGGTCGTTGTGGACTCAAGAAGGAAATTGGGAAGCAGGAAACGTGGGGGAATAATGCTTGATGTGGGTGGTGTAACTGAGGAGGGGGATTCTAGCAGGAAAATTCGGAAGGTGGCGTCAGGTCAGGGCTGCGTCGAGTCCGGAAGCCAGAGTCGGCGTAAGGCTGCCAAGGTTGCTAGGCGGTGTTTAGAAAACAGGTTTAGTGTTTTAGACTCAGACGCCCCTGGGGACGAGAGTGAGGGGGAAAGTGTGGGTGGTGAGATGGTTGTTGATGATGATAGGCCGGTCGGGGTAAGGAGGGCGGTCAAGAGAAAGAGGGGGCCAGGAGCTTGCAAAACGAGAGGAGGTGCAGATGATATAGGAACTGGGGCCAGAAGAAGAAGATTAGTTGTAGCGGGGAGCAGCATTGAACGTGGGATTGACAATGTAGTTTGTGGTCCTGATAGTTCCAATCGAACAGTCTTGTGCTTTCCGGGGGCGAAGGTGGAGGATCTCAGGGACCGGGTAAATGGCATTGTGGCAGGGTCAGGACCGGAACCGGTAGTGGTAGTCCATATGGGGACCAACAATATCTGGGAGAGAAGGTCAGTAAGTTTGGTGGAGTCGTATAGAGGCTTAGTCGGCAAACTGCTAAGTAGGAATGCAAGGGTAGTCGTATCCGGGGTCCTTCCTGTCCTTGGAGGTGGGGATGAACGGAACTCAAGGATTTTGGCCCTAAATGAAGAGTTGGTGGACATAGGTGGGGTAATCAAGAGTGAGGGGGACAGAATAAGTTTACCAGGACTAGCGCCAGAAAACAATGGGTCCAGTAGGCGGAGGCCAATGAACCTCGGTACCCTGAAAGTGGGTTATAGCAACATCCAGGGTCTCCACCGGAAAGTAAGTGAAATTGCTACATTGATCGAGGCAGAGGAGTTTGATGTCATGGGCTTAAGCGAGACGTGGGTAAGACACGAGGAACGGGTAGACCAAGTAAGCGGGTGTGTGTGGATAGGTGTAGGGCGAACGGAAGGCCAGAAAAAGGGGGGAGGGGTAGGCATGTACATTAAAGAGGATTTAAAACCGTCGCTGATCACAGATCTGGAAGATATCACCACCTCAGCTGAGGTGTCAAAAGAAATTGGATGGGTAAAGATCAGTCTGAGAAACAAAAGCATTGCCCTTGGGATTGTGCACTGTGCGGTGGAGGGAAGTAAACCCGAGTGGAATGACTCGATATACTCAACACTAAGGTCCAATATCACTGAACTAGAAAACAGGGGGCTCGGTATAATTCTGATGGGCGACTTTAATGGACGCATAGGTGATAAGGAAGAAGGCATAGAGGGTGGGGACAAGAAAGTCAACAGGAATGGAAGGAAGCTGTTGAACTTCACAAATGAGCTCGGTCTGAAGATTCTGAACAGGGACGCTAGATGTAAGGGGAAATGGACCTGGGAGAGAAACGACCGAAAATCAACAATTGACTACATTCTCACAGATATGAATGTATGGGGGGAGGGGGTGATAGGGGTAGAAGTGGACGATGAGGGAAAATGGAGTTGGATAGTGATCACAACTTGATTACAGTGACGATGAGGGCCAAAAACCTTGAGAAAAGCAAAGGAAGCTTCAAGGAGGTTTGGGAACTCAAAAAGGATGCCGACTGGGCGAAGTTCGAAGGAAAACTGAAACCAAAGCTTGCGGCCGTACACAAGGGGGGCAGTGTCCAGAAGATGGCCGACGCCATAGTTGCGAGCCAAGTGGAGGCAGGGAAGGAAAGTGTAGGAAAGATTAGGATGCCAACACGGGAACTTGGGTACAGAGTGAACGAAGAACTGAAAAGGGCCATAAAGGTTAGAAAAGCTAAATGTGCTGCATACAGGAGAAGTAGAAAACTTAAGGGGGTGGAAAGCAATGCGGCCATGGTAGCAAAGGAAGAATACCAACAAGCACGAAATAAAGTAAACAAGATTAAAGACGACAACCGGAGAGTGCGAAATAGCAGTCTTATTAGGACGATAAGAACGACAGGGGGGGGGGGGGGGTCGAGTTCGAGCGTATTTTGGAAATGGCGAACAAACGTAACAAAGGGAATAACCCACAGAGCATTAAAGTAGATGGCAGAGTTACAGAAGAGCGAGATCAAATCGCATTAGAACTAGTCAAGCACTGGGAAAAGGTAAACGATAAGCGATGGGGCATGGGGAACCCACCAGAATGTCCGAACCAGGTCGAGGAAAATCTATCGAACTTCGTGTGCAGTGAAATCAAAACTGAGGAGGTGCGAAGGGTGATCTCGAAATTAAGGAATGGAAAAGCGGGAGGGGTGGACGAAATTCCTAACGAGTTCATTAAAAAAGGGGGAGAGGAACTCTTGGAAAGCCTAACTGCCCTATTCAATTTAGCCATAGAAAAACAAGAGGTCCCAAAGGAGTGGAGGGAAAGTAAAGTGACATTTATTCACAAAAAGGGGGGAAAAGACGTCTTGGATAACTATCGAGGGATCTCTGTCAGCAGCAACATTGGAAAAGTCTTTTGTAAAGTCCTGTATGGGAGATTAGAGGAGGTGATCGAAGAGACGGGTTTTTTGGGAGAAATCCAGAATGGCTTCAGGAAGGGAAGGAGAGTCACTGACCATCTTTTCACGCTATCCCAAATGATAGAATCCGCGAAAGCAAAAAAGAAAAAGATGTTCATGGCCTTTTTGGACGTTAAAAAGGCATATGATAGAGTATGGAGGGAGGGTATGTGGCGCAAGCTGGAGGCTCTGGGCTTGGGGGCGAGTTTGTTGGGATTATGAAAGCACTATATAAAGATGTACAGAGTGAACTTAGCCTGGGAAACATTACAACAAAACGTGTGCCTATGGAGATAGGCTTAAAACAGGGGGTGTATCCTTTCGCCAATTCTTTTTGCATTGTACATCAAAGGTTTAGGAGATGAACTCCTGCATAGCGACGAGGTGGTTGCAGTTGGTGACTTGAAGATCCCAGGGCTATTTTTTGCAGACGGTATGGTGCTAGTGTCAGAAAGCGAAGAGGGGCGAGCGAAGATGCCGGGAATTGTTGGGAAATATGGGAGCAAATAGAGACTCGAACTTAATGAAAGCAAGAGCAAAGTTATACCTGTGGGCCGCAAAGTGGACCCCACTCGAAGGTGGAGAGTGGGTGAGTTCTGCATTCCGGAAGGGAGCAGCAAACTTCTCAGCGTGGGAGAGACAGGTGATTACGAGTATTTGGTGGTAAATATAAACATTACAGGAAGAGGCATCTACCGGAACCACACAAAAAAATTGATTATGAAGGGGAAGCGAATCCTTAACCATATGAAACTTATAGGGAGAAACAGTTTCAATAAGGTTTTCGTGGGGAAAACCATTTGGGAAATGGTGGGTCTGCCAAGTTTAACATATGGTGCGGAAGTGGTACCCCTAAACCAGACGGCCAAAAAGAGCTTGGAAATCCTGCAGCATGATGCAGGCCGATGGATAACGGGGTCGAGTAATGCCGCGGCGCTAGAAGCAATCAGGGGTGAGCTTGGGTGGATGAGGATCAAGGACAGGATAGACCTGTTGAAGCTCGGTTATCTTAATTATTTGGAAAATCTCCCCGACAGCCGATGGTGTAAAGTAATGTTCCTGAGAATTTTCAACTCAAATATCAAAACGGGGTGGATGGTCCAAGTGAGGGAGCTAGTAGAGAACTACTCATTGGAGATCTCGGACCTGGACGATGGGGCAAACCAGGGTAAAAAAAATCGTCAGGGAAAGGGTCATGGATGATTGTAACCATAATTGGCGAGAGGGGGTCAAATCAAAGAGGTCTTTGGGTGGCCTGCGTGATAAAGAGAAGCCATGTTTTGAAGAGTACCTTGATGGCACCTCTGGGGGGGGGGGGGGGTCACTGTTGTTCAAGCTGAGGATGCGATCCATGGAGCTGAGGGGAAAAATTGGGAAAGACAGTGAAAGGGAGTGCCAGATGTGTAACTTGGACATGGTGGAGACCCTGGAACACTTTCTTCTAGAATGCCCAAAGATTCAGTCTAAAAGAATGAGATTCACTGGGAGTATAATGGGGAAGTGGGGTGGGCGAATGAAGGACATGTGGTTAGGGGGAGACTCAAAGGAGAGGGTTAATATGCTAATCGGAGAGATTGGGAAGAATGGGACAAGGAATATCATCAAGCAGTTCGTCTCCGAGTGTTGGGAGAAGAGGAGAAGCGTGGGAATAGGGAGGCAGTTGGGAGTACAGGGGTAACCATGGCCTTCTCGTCCGAGAACTGCGACAAATCAGCGGCTGGCCAAAGTGTTATTATTATTAGATATGTCACGAGAATATGTCTTCAGACAGCCTACAGAGATGGAGGGCCAGTGCACGACTTTGTCCGTCAAATATTAGCCTTGCCATTCCTACCAGCTGCTCACATACGGGAGACTTTTGAGGCATTATACAATAAAACTCAGCCCGAGACAAAACTCAGGGATGGTTGATGGTCTTTTGTGAATTATAGTAATTTTCAAATAATATAGAATTCTATAAATTTATTTTATATCTGTGAATTCACATGAAAATGGTCTTTTCGGACCATTTTCATGTGAATTCACATATATAAAATAATTTCCAACGAACAGGTGCATTCTGTTCCCCTTCGTCTAAGCACGATCTGTAAAAGAGTAAATTTGCTTGAAAATGTATTAATTAATTAATTATTGTCATTGATTTCAACAAACCGTCTGTCACTCTGATTAATCTTGTTATGTTAGTAACTATTATTTCATATGTTATATTATTATATGTTAATATTGAACCTGTCTTGTTATATAAATCATGAGTATTAATAAAGATAATTTAATCCTATGCCGCGTTTTACTTATCAATTACTACTCCACGGCGACTTTTCCCGACGGCGACTTGTCCCGACGCCGACTCGCCCCACCTCGGGTACGGCGAGTTGTCCCAACGGCGAGTTGTCCCGTTCCCAACTCCACCGAGTCCAGAGCTATGAACTTTGGGTTGCTTTCCACGCCCCGCCCCCTCCCCCACCTGTGATACCCCAATTAAACTAGTCCAAGAGTGCGCTGATATTCCCACTATAAAAGACCGACTAACTACTCTAGTGACCAAAAAAAAAAAACCGCGACTGCCTCAAGGACAGCAAACTAATATCAGAACCAAACGACATCTGTGCCAGCCAACAAAAAACAAACAAGTGCAACACCAAATGCCAGCGATCAGGCAATCGTCCACCACGGTAGGTGGATTACTGTGAAATATATTGCTACTTCCTCAATATACCCCAAACAAATATGGATATCAAAGGAACAACTCAACAAACTAGTCCCAATATTACCCATATTTCTGTGGTTTTACTGGAAGCATCCAAATACCTGTAAAAAAGTTAAGTAAGGCTAACTTGCATAATTTATGCACAAGAAAAAACCCTGTATAATATGTTATTTATCTTATGTCTCTTCCCTTCAAATCAGAAAATTTGAAGCAAAAGCATGAAAGATGCAGGTGGTAACAGTTCACAACATAAGCACAAAAATAGAAATCTGAGAAAAAGGTTAAGTAAGGCTAATTTGCATAATTTATGCACGAGAAAAAAACCCCGTCATTTATCTTATGCTGCTAGATCTCCATATAAAAAGTATTGAAATCGGAAATGTCGTTCAGAAGTTTTGAGAGTATAACGAATCAGACACAATTTTCAACAATGACACTGTAGCTCAACTTGTGTAAGACATGTACATGTATAGTATGTGACACAGCAGTGACAAGCATCTAGGTAATGACCTGATAACAAAGGTACATGTAAAGTATTGTAACGGTCTGTACATAAATGCTGACAGTAGCTAGTAACAAATATATAGGTAAAGTATTGTAAAAGTGGGGTGACAGTTAGATGCTAAACTAGAAAAGAAGTCTTTGAGTCCCAGAGTGTGTCTGACTGAACCCGAAACTATTTGTTCTCATAGCACAGTGATAACAAAGGCACCCCAAAACACTCGTTCCTGTCACAAGGTGATAACAAAGGTACCCCAAGAAGTTTCGAGAAGATCACTAGCACTGAACAAATCAAAGTTCATCTAATTTGCATAATTTCTGCATGAGAAAAAAAAAATGTATTATATGTGATGTATTCCATGTTACTAAACATTCCTACAAACATTTATTCAAATTAGAACTTCCATACAGAAATTCTGTACAAAAAACTGATTGCACTAATTTTGATACAAAAAGGCTGCTGAAGCCCCAATCCTTGAGTCCCTAAGGAGTGACAAAAATAATCTGGGCATCATGCCTTTTTTTCAGTTGATCATAAAGTAAAATGTAGAGCTCCACTATGAAGCCCCTTGATACAACCTATGTGGATTAATCTTAGTTACACACCTTTAGAGGGTACTGAATACAAAATTTGTAATTCTTCAGCAAAATTGCCAATTCCGGCTCCCATAGAGAGCCCAAATATTAACCCAGCCTCTTGATTTGAAAACAGTTGAATCTGGCTTCCCTATAGATATGTTGTGCACCAAATATGAAAGCATTCTGACTGTTGGATCTGAAGAAGAGAAATTGTAAAGAAATCTCTTCGAACTGCACTAAGTTCAAATTTGTGATACCATAGCAAGCCCAAATATTAACCTATGGTTCCGATTTGAACAAACTTGAATCTGACCCCCCTAGAGATGTTGTATACCAAATGTGAAAGCATTCTGACGAGTGGATCTGAAGATGATTTCTGAAGAAATTCCCTCATATTGTACTAAGTTAAATTTCATGTTCCCATATGGAGCCCAAATATTAACCTAGGCACTCGAATTGAACAACCTGGAATCTGACCCCCCCCCCCCCCCCCCCCCCCAGAGATGTTGAATACCAAATATGAAAGCAGTCTGACTGGTGGATCTGAAGAAGAAGATATTATAAATTACCCTCCATATTGAAGAAAGATAAAATTTTGGCTTCCGTAGAAAGCCCAAACATTGACCCAGGGACTTGGTTTGAACAATCTTGAATCTGACCCTCATAACAATGATGTATACCAAACATTAAAAGATTCTGACTGGTGGTTCTGAAGGAGAAGAATTTTAAAGAATATTCGCCATATTACCCTATGTTAAAAGTGCGGGCTCCCGTAGAGAACCCAAATATGAACCAATGAGCTTTATTTCAACAAACTTTTATCTGACTCCCCTATGAATGCTGTATACCAAATATGAAACGATTCTGACAATTGGTTCTGGAGAAAAGATTTTTAAAATTTTTGCAAATATGCTGACTCAGCATTTTTTCGATGCCCATTACAGAACACCCCAACATAACCGATGGTAATTTTTTTACCATTCAATTCTACTGGTCCTAAGGATACTACATATCAAATAACAGCTCTCTGTTCCGTGTGGTTTGGGAAATATGGGCGTTTGAAAATATTTCTATTTTTATCTCCCAGGGTTCCCATGGGGATGCGGGAATTTTTTTTTTTTTGCATGGGTCAAGTACTTATGACCCAATAATATGACAAACCAAATTTGGTTCATACCGGACCATCGGTTCGGAAAACAGAAATTTTGGGCGGGGTCAAAAATCTTACCCCTCCTATTACAAAGCCAATTATTACTTCACGAACTTCATTTGAACAAATTTGATTCTACACCTCATATGGAAGCTCCATAGCAAATATCAAGTCATTGTACATACTGGTTCTTGAGAAGAAGATTTTAAAAATATTTTGGAACATTTTCCCCCACTCCCTCCCTATGGGGCTGGGCATGTTGAGTTGAACAAAAATGAAATGCCCCTTTGGGTCCATCACTCACACAAACTTTCACTTGAATTGGCCCAGTGGCTTTGAAGGAGAAGACCAAAACATGGTGTTGATGGACGGCGGACGGGTGGCAGACGGACGACGGACAGAGAGCGATGAGATTAGCTCAGCTTGACTTTGTCAAGATGAGCTAAAAACTGATTGGACCAAATTTCAGTACAAAATGGCCACTGGTAGCCATCTTGAATTTTGGACTGCACCCAGAAACACTCGTTCTCATCCCAAGGTGATAACAAAGGTACCCAAGAAGTTTTGGGAAGATCAGTTCATAAATACAGCCTCTAGCCCGAGCCGTATTGACACATGCACTTACTGTGTATAAGTAGCACAGAATAAATCAAAGTTCATCTAATTTGCATAATTTCTCCTCGAGAAAAAAACTTATATTATATGTGATATATTTTGCACGAGAAAAAAACCCGTATTATATGTGATGTATTCCAAGTTACTAAACATTCATACAAAAATTTATTCAAATCGGAACTTTCACACAGAAGTTCTCTCCAAAAAACTAACTCAAGTACAAAATGGCTGCTGGAGCCCATCTTGAATTTCGGACCGCACCTAAAACCACTCGTTCTCGTCTCACGGTGATAACAAAGGTGCCCAAGAAGATTCGTAAAGATCGGTTCATAAATACGGCCTCTAGCCTGAGTCGTGGGTACGGCGCCAAAGATGAGCTAAAAATGGCCGCCACTCAAACATCTTGAAATTTTTTTTCGGAAAAAAATTGACGTGCGGTAATTTTTCCTAATGACCCATCAAATCTGAAAATTTGAAACAAAAGCTCCAAAGCATCTCTGAGAACAGGTGGTAACAGTACGGACGGACGGACGGACGGACGGACGGACGGACGGACGGACGGACGGACGGACGGACGGACGGACGGACGGACGGACAGACAGACAGACAGACAGACAGACAGACAGACAGACAGGCAGACAGACAGACAGGCAGACAGACAGACAGACAGTGTGCAATCCAATAGTCCCCTCCACAGTGAAACCATAGGGGACTAAAAATGCCATAAAATAATCAACACAACCAAATACAACTATCCTAGGACTGGCCTGGTTGGGAGCAGTTCTGGACAAGCCAGGCCAGGAGGACATGAACCTATGCGAGTTTAGGACCGTCTGGCCTGGCTGCTCCTGTTCAGGGTGGCTGTGAGGTCTGTACTTGACCAAAAAGCCCTAAAATAATAGACACGCAACTAAGTAAAACCCATGGTGGAAACAAGCAGCAAACACCCTTGGGTGTGGCATATGAGGATTGTAGGCTGCTCACCCCGCATCTCCTCCATAAACTATCAAATAAGCAAACGAAAGACATCTCTCCTTAAACCGATCCTCCATTAAACAAATACAAAAACATCTGCGGATGCATGGAAGCAGCAAACACCCTCAGGTGTGGCATATAAGGATTGTAGGCTGCTTTCCTCTCATCTACTATCATATGAGCAAAAGAAAGACATCTTCCCCCTTAAAACTAACCCTCTATTAACCCTTTACCTAACATGAAAAGCAGACAACACCTGCAAAAAAAAATTCTTGAATAACTATTTTTTTTCATTTTTTGTCTCAAAAACATAGGTTATGACCCCTCATTGGAACGAGCTCGACGAGCTCGTTCAAATGAGGGGTCATAATCTATGTTTTTGACACAAAAAATGAAAAAATAATAAAAATTCATTGGCGATTTTTGAGAATAGCGCTGGCCGGTTTTGGCCGTTACGTTAGGTAAAGGGTTAAATAAATACAAAAACATCTCAGGCAACACAGATGTGCAGAAGCAACAAACCCCCTCGGGTGTGGCATAAAAGGATTATAGGCTGGTCTCCTCTCATCAGTAAAGGCCCTCTGCGTGCCCGACGGTGACCTCAAATTAGACCTGGCAGAGAAGCGGCATGCGCCGTACATGTATCTAGGAATAGTGACTAGACTACCAAAACTAAACGCCCACTGCTGGGCCAATACACTTCTTTTTCTATTGTTTTTCTTCTGTCTTTCTCTTTCCCTCAATAACAGTTACAGAATTATAATAACTGCTTTGGATATTTAGTAACCGTATGAATTCTGATCATCCTTCACTCCATCCCTAGAGGTGGCCACCCACCTCCAGGGAGGCAAGCGTTGGACCTGCGTCCCCTCTACTGACCTTTTTGTAAATGCCAATAGTGCATATTTAGGCCCCGGCCAAATAGGTTAACATGCAGGCCTGCCTCCAAACCAGGGAAGTGAGGGTCTCTCTTTGGGTGGATCCTGGAAGGGGCCGTTGATTTTGTACATGTCTCGGTTTACTCCAGTGAATGAAACCTTCCTACAAAAGATAGCTCAACACAGCCAGAGGCAGACTATACTTGCCAATGAAGGCGGCAGAAACAATACCCAACAAGAGGCCCCTAGGGGCTTGAGAGCACTCACCTGACACTGACAACTACCAACCGAGGGTCCTGATTTGGTGAAACTTGCATCTGCCCCATTAACGTTCTGACGGGTGGATCTGAAAATGTTTTCCTCATATTGAACTAAGTTATAATTCGGGCTCCCACAGGGAGCCCAAATACGAACCCAGGGTTTTGGCTTGAACAAACTTGAATCTCACCTCCCTGAGGATGCTGTATACCAAATATCAAAAGATTCTGGTTGGGGGATCTGAAGAAGATTTTTAAAGAATATTCCTCATACTGCACTGATTTAAACATTTGGGCTCCCATAGAAAGCCCAAATATGGACCTGGGGATTTGATTTCAACAAACATGTGAAACAATCTTCCAAAGATGTTATATGTGAAATTTGAAAGCTTTTGGAGCAGTGGTTTGGGAGAAAAAAGAGTCTTAAATATTATCCCCATTACCCACAATGTTAAAAAATGCTGACTCAGCATTTTTTCTAAGTCACGAAAAAGTACCATATGATAAAACCGACAGCATTTTTTCTTTTACCATTCAATTCTGTTGGTCCTAAGGAAGCTTCACACCAAATAAAAATTCTCAAGTGTAGTTTTAGAAATATGGGCATTTGAAATTTGTTATATTTTTAGCACCTGTGGTTCCCACGGGGCATTTTGAAAAAATCTTTTTGGCATAAATCAAGTACTTGTGACCCTTTAATACTTCATATCAAATTTGGTTCAAATAGGCCTCTCAGTTTGGAAAATATAAATTTTGGTCGGGGCAAAAATTCTTGTTCCTCCCGTAACGATGACAAATATTGCCCCTCAAACTTCTCTTGAACAAACTTGAGTTTACACCTCAAAAGGAAGCTGTACACCAAATATCAAGTCTCAGCTACAGCTAGTTCAGCAGATTTTTAAAAAAACTGACACATTTTGGCCACAACCCCTCCTCAATATGAGCATAAACCCAATTTGAAGAAAAACTCAAATGCTCCTATATAACCACTACTCCTAAAATTTCATTAAAACGTGGCCAGTGGTTTGGGAGAAAAAGGCCCAAACACCGCCTTCACAACGGACGATGGACGACAGACAATGGACGACAGACAAAAAGTGATCAGAATAGCTCACTCTGACTTTCAGGCAAGTATAGTCTGCCGCTTTTTAGCTTACCTGAGTGAAGAAGACACATCACCCTTGGGAGAGGGAGTACCTTTTGTCGAGAGGCCCCCCTCTCTCATAGGTCCTCACCCGAGGGAGGATAACACCTCAACCAGACCAACACAACGAACACCATAGCCTCCTCACTTGGCCTTTCCACCTCTTTTGCTTCCTGACATGGTTGGCATCAGTGAAGAAATTCATCTAAATACCTCAGAGAAAGGTTGAAAGGGGCTTGCCCCAAACCATCCCTGCACAACATCGGAGCACAAAACCATTGGTTCATCAGCTGTGCTGACGATTTGATGTTGCTATATTGGTGGGTCAGATGAAGGAAAATCAAACATTTGTTTTTATTATTTCATTTGATAAATATGAACTTAATTGACACTTAATCTGTGATCATTGGCACATTAAAACAACAATTTAACAAAAAATGAAAAAAAAAATGTTCATAGGATGTTGCAATTGGCAGGCAAGATAGAGGAATATCGAACATTTGTTTTTGTTTTTTCATGTCTTTATTTTATAAATACAAAGTTTAAATTTACTGACAATTAATCATTGATCATTGGACACTAAAATAACTATTCCTATAAAGAAAAGCCAAAAGCGTTTTGAGATTGAAACCATCTCTACTGCTGACTGCTTTGTGTTTTCACAAAGAGTTTTTTCTCACATCTGTTGTGGTCTCTATATAAAATGTTTGGTGGGAATTGACAGGCACAACCAACTAGCATTGAATGATAATAATTTCCATCATTTATCATACAAGCAACACACTGCTGAAATGTCGGGATATAATCTCGATCTTCAGTGATCCAGACAGAGAAACTATCCACAACTCCACCATTGCAGCCACAGGGAGGCACAATTTTCCTCATAAACAAGAAGACCGATACAAACTGCGATCAGAACCAATGGGTGAATGTCAGTGGGCAGGTGAATGCAGAACCTGTCTACTTCCGAAGAAGTTACAAGATGAAAACAAATGTTGGCGACAAAAAGGGTGACGACTGGTTATGGGGGATTGTTTACACATCAATGGCAAAAGATCATGTCCTTGTTCAGTATTTAGGCGATGTGATTCTTCATCCTGGCAGACCAAGCGGAAATTCCCAGACAAAGCAGCAGCAATAAAAATGAAAACTTTGCTATCGACCATGCAGCAGATAGTCTGATTGTATCAACAAAGAGCTAACAGAAGTGTATCGGGAGAGTACCACCATGACAGATGTGTCTGCGGTAGACCAGGTATATAGGTATCACATAACTAAATATTTTCCCATAGGTGATTCAGGGTAAAAAAAAATATGATCGCATCACTTTAATTTTGGCTTTCAAATATCTTTGTGAAGTATAGCCCTTCAGACAACTTTTTCAGACCCCAAAACAGGGAGTCACACAACAAATAAGAGAGAAAATTGACAGCAAGGGAAGTACCGGTCACGTGCATATATTTTTCAGGGAATTCCCTACAAAAACACACCAAATGTAAATTGTATTTTTTAGGTGCAAAAGTAATCAAATCACCCTCTTTTTTATCTGGAATATTCATCAATAAAGCAAGATGTCAACAGAATGCTTCAAACGTTTATTGAAACAATTTATTTTCCCAAGGCTGTATATTTTTAGAGATTGCATCACATCCAAGGCGGGTATTTCTAATTCAACTATTTAGTTCAGCGATACCTATATTTCTAAGATGTCGAGGTATACCCTGTCATACTAAACACAGAAGGATACCGATGTGAAGGAAAATAGGGGTGGGAATGGGATGAAAAGGGTATGGGCTGGTGTGCTGTGAGTATATAAATAGATTTAGGCAGTATGTGCATGGTTTTAATGTAATTTTTTAGAATTAAGGCGCTAGAGTAATAGCGCTCGCTGAAAAATCCTCACCTCGTTATTTAGTAGGTAGCTTGTTAATTAGTGTTTACAGCCACTGCACCTCAGTAAGCGACAATGTAAATTGTTAATCACATTGTGACTTGTTAATCAGTTGTTTTTTTGTGGCTGGCGGCAATTGTCTTCTTCCTTATAACAGTAGAATTGTTATGGCCCAACATCATGACATCAGGAATTGTAGTTTCGGGTTTGGTCATTTTTCCCTAGCCAACAATTTAAAAAAAACTTGCCGTATGACACGAAACATGGCCAGCACTCATGGCTAACAAATGGGACTGAAGAATTAAAAGGTTACTGACTTATCTTTCCGACAATTCTAAAAATCAAACTTCAACTGACGGCTGTTTGACTACACATTAAAATGGCAGTACCGTAGATTGGGGTGACTTTGGCCCTAGGGGGTGACTTTGTCCCAAAATAAGTATTTTGTGCTTTTCCCCTCACACTTTTTGAAAATTTTGATAGAGAAGGTGAGTCATGACGCATTTAACACTAGATGATCTAAGTTCACTAGAACTAATAGTTACTTTGGCTTCGCATGTCACATTGTTTTGGAACTACCCAATGTTTCGTGTCATGACAGGTCTTAAATTTTGAACCCAAATCAACTCATCGGAAAAATTTGTCTAGCTCCAATGCTGATGATGCATGTCTGGTAGGCTTGTTCATGCTTTTCTGCTTTAAATATACTCAAGAATAGTTTGGAGATGAGAGATTCCTGTTTTTCTGTCCCCTTTACGAAATCAAGGAGTCTGTCAGAATGACATGATTTTCTCTCAAAAGTGGGGTGACTTTGGCCCAGACGGAACGAGGGTTAAACTCGGAGATTAATGCTCATGCAGCTCAAATCTGTTTCCCTGTCGAATTATGGAACAGGATATACTTTACAATTTATATGTCAGATGGTTGGGAGTGAATACCATCTACAGTCTGAATAAATGGGTGTGAGGGAGGGGAGGGGGGAAGGGGGGGTATTAAGTTTGGGTCATGATGAGGAAAAGATGGGGTGGGATTTGGTCAGGCTGAGGGAAGAGTAGGATGGGAGTTGGTCATGGTGTGACAGAGGTGAAGTGGGATTGGTTGTGATTAGGGTAGACTGGGGTTGGTCATGGTAGAGGGAGGGTGTTAGTAGGATGTGTTGGAAGCAAAGCTCTACTTATAACCTCAGTGTTAACCCTGTGCATGATAAATTTGTGATGTCAAATATTCTCCAATATCACTCAGACTGCTGGCCAGTCTGCCCCCTCTTCAACCACCCTTGTCTTCACCCCCAACAAATTACCCCAACACTATGTAGCAGTGTCAAGACATTTGCTACATTATTTATGTTCAAGTTGATGCTGGCTAAAATGTTACAGTGTAGTCACGTCAAGCTTGGGATGAGCCAGTTTTGATACCTGCCTCTCAGTTTTCTCTCTGTTTTGGTGAGTTGTGCATGGTCAAGTAAGATGCCTCGTTTCTACAAGAGAAAACCTGGAAGTTGAACTTACTTGGATTACACTGATGAAACCCTGGAACAAGCATTACAAGACATTCAACAGAAGAGGATGACACAGTGAGAAGCAAGTACTCACTACAGAATACCCAGAAGCACATTAAAGAATAAGCTGAAAAAGGATCACATGAAAACAGTTGGAGGACAATCAAGCCTGTCTGAAGAAACTCAACAATCAATAGTACAGCATTGTATTGCCTTGAGTGATTATGGCTTCCCAATAGATCAGTTCGATCTGAGGTGTATTGTCAAAAAGTGTCTGGATAAACAAAGTGTGCAGCACCCAAATTTCGTGAATAACTTTCCTGGATGTGATTGGGCACAGACCTCCATAAGAAATCACAAATCTCTGACATAGCCAGCAATATTAAGAAGAAAAGGGCAGCAGTGAGCTCCAACACAATAAATGAATACATGGATAATTTGAAGCGGGAGTTAGATAATGTTCCTCCAGAGAATATATGGAATTATGATGAGACAAATCTCAACGATGATCCAGGCTCCAAACGGGTTATAACCAAAAGAGGATGTAAATATCCTGAGAGAATTATGAACACTTCTAAATCATAAACATTGCTGATGTTCATTGGAAATGCTACAGGGACACTCCTTCCACCTTATGTAGTATACAAGGCAGAAAATATGTGGAGCACATGGACTATTGGAGGACCCACAGGAACCAGATTCAACAGAACCAAATCAGGATGGTTCGATGCGGTGACGTATGAAGATTGGTTCCATACAATTGTACTGACACATCCGAGGCGCCAAGAAGGACGAAAGATTCTGATTGAAGACAATCTATCTTCCCATTTGAGTTTCGATGTCATAAAGGCATGATAATAATATAGGGTTCATATGTTTATCTCCGAACTCCGCTCACCTCACCCAACCATTGGATATTGCTTTCTACAGGCCAATGAAGATGAAATGGCAGGAAATTTTACGTAGTTATAAAACTAAGTATAACCAGGACAGCATGCCCAAGGACCAGTTTCCAAGATATCAAAACAAACTTTGTAATGCTTTGATGGTCGATGGAAATGGTTCTGAGAACCTTAAGTCTGGATTCAGAAAAGCAGATATTCACCCTGTGGACAAAGATGTACTTTTGAAACGCTTGCCAGCCAGCTATGAAACAAGTGAATTTCTCAGCGCTAGCTTTGTAGAACATCTCACCTCATTGAGAGGTGATACCACCAAGGAACCAAAAAGAAGAAAACCAACATACACCTCTCTTAAGAAAAGCATATACCAACTAGATGAAGCGATTGTGTCCACACAATACACAGGATTTTCCTTCTATTTTCAGTTCCTGCACTTTTATGTCACAAAATTGAGATAAACGCATAAAAAACAGAATTTTTTCCCCAAACATAATATTTTCTGCCTAAATTTTTTTTTTTCTCTTAAAATGCATAAAAAACTAATTTTGGTCTAAAATTTTCTAAGTCCCACCCGGACCCCAAATTTTCAGTGTAAAAAAAAATTTTTTTTTTTCTCTTAAAATTGACCAAAACGCATAAAAAACCAAAAAAATTTCAGGATTTTGGTCCAAAATTTTGTAAGTCCCAGCCGGACCCCAAATTTTCAGTGTAAAAAAATTTTTTTTTCTCTCTTAAAATTGACCGAAACGCATAAAAAGCAAAAAAAAAAAAATTTCCAGATTTTGGTAAAAAAAAAAAGTCCCACCCGGATCCCAAATTTTAAGTGTAAAAAAAAATTATTTTTTCTCTTAAAATTGACCGAAACACATAAAAAACAAAAAAAAATTTTTTTCAGATTTTGGTCCAAAAAGTCCCACCCGGGTCCCAAATTTTCAGTGTAAAAAAAAAAAATTTTTTTCTTAAAATTGACCGAAACGGATAAAAAAAGAAAAAAAAAATTCTCGGTTTGGAAAATAGAAATTTTGGGAGGGGCTGGTTCATGAGAAGAAGATTTTTTAAGATTTCAGCACACTTTTTGGGTGTGGCCCTACCCACGGGCGAGGCAACTTGATTTAAACAACATCAAATTGCGATGTCATAACAAACTGTTATCTCAAATATCAATTAAATTGGTTCAGCAGTTTGGGAGGAGAAGATGCAAACACCATGTTCACGGACGACGCACGACAGACGTCGACGGACGGTGAGTGATCAGTATAAAAAAAGCAATATGCACAACAGAATCTAAAAAGTAGGCCAAAGTCACCCCAATCTACAGTAATTATAAAACTAGAGGAAGTCCACCAAAGGGTGGCTGATTCCCCCGAAAAAAGCCTTGATAGCCATTCCAACCTTATTCGCAACACACCCTCTGGTTGTGGGCAATAATAATACCAAGTATCATTAATATCCTTGAAGGCTGTAAGAAGTTATGGAGCGGACATGAATTCCATCTACGCCCGGACGGACAGACAGACAGATGGACAGACATACGGACAGACGGATGACGTCACGGCTAGATTCCCCCGAATTTTTTTCGGGGGAATAAAAAAACATGGTCAGGCAAAGAGGGTGAAAACCTTGAAAACAAAAGGTGTCACCAAAACCCAAGGATAAATTAAAGTTGTTGACACTGAGCTGTAATGTCTAAAGACAAGAGGCCCCAGGGGTGCCTGAGGGCGCTCACCTGACATGGTAGTCTAAATATCAAACCAGGGACTTGACTTGATTAAGCTGCATACACCCCTTCTAAGAAAAGCATATACCAACTAGATGAAGCGATTGTGCCCACACAATACACAGGATTTTCCTTCTATTTTCAGTTCCTGCACTTTCACGTCCCAAAATTGAGATAAACGCATAAAAAACAGATTTTTTTTTATTTTTGTTCGGAAATTTTCCAAGTCCCAAACAAAATATTTTCAGACTAAAATTTTTTTCTTCTTCTTAAAAATGACCAAAACGCGTAAAAAACAAAAAAACTAATTTCCGGATTTTGGTCCAAAATTTCAAAGTCCTACCCGGACCCCAAATTTTCAGTGTAAAAAAAAAATTTTTTTTTTTGCCTTAAAAGTGACCCAAACGCATAAAAAAACCAAAAAACTGATTTCTGGATTTTGGTCTGGACCGGGACCCCCAAATTTTCAGCCTAAATATGAACCCAGCCCCCCCCCCCCCCCCCCACCCCCCTAAGCATGCTGCATACCAAATATCAAAAGATTCTTATTGGTAGATCTGAAGAAGAAGATTTTTAAAGAATATTCCTTATACGGCACTAATTTAAACATTTGGGCTCTCACAGGGAACCCAAAAATGGATCAAGAGATTTGATTTCAACAAATATGTGAATCAATGTTCCAAAGATGTTATACGTAAAATATGAAAGCTTTTGGAGCAGTGGTTTGGAAGCAAATGATTCTTTAATTTTTTCCATTGCCCACAGTGTTAAAAAATGCTGACTCGGCACTTTGTCAAAGTCCCCCAAAAAGTCCATTATGACCAAACCGATGTCAATTTTTTTTTACCATTCCTTTCTGTTGGTCCCAAGGAAGCCTCACTCCAAATAAAAATTCTCAGTGCCGTGCAATTTTGGATGTTTTCGTTTTTTTTTCTATTTTTGGCTCCTGAGGTTCCCACGGGACTGCAGGAAAAGTTTTGTTGGCATAAATAAAGTACTTATAACCCAATAATACCCCATATTAAATATGGATCAAATTGGCCTCTCGGTTCAACAAATAGAAATTCTGGGGGGGGGGCAAAAATTCTTGCCCCTCTCAGAACAAAGGCAAATATTGCACGTCAAACTTCTCTTGAACAAACTTGAGTCCACACCTCAAATTGAAGCTACATACCAAATATCAAGTCTCTGCTATGGATGGTTCATGAGAAGAAGATTTTTTAAAATTTTGTGCATTTTGGCCCCACTCCCCTCCACAATATGAGCAGAAACGCAATTTGAAGAAAAACCCAAATGCCCCTATATAACGGCTACTCATGTGAATTTTCATTGAACTGCAGCCAGTGGCTTGGGAGAAAATGACCCAAACACCACCTTCACGACGTGACGGACAAAAAGTGGTCAGAAAAGCTCACCCTCACTTTCCGTTAGGTGAGCTAATAAAAAAGTTAAGAGAACGGTTTAAAACACATAGGGTGAGGGTTAAATAGTGGCAGAATGATAATAAGCACCATATAGAAGCAATATAAAGGCCATGGGATGAAAAGGGTGTCGGCAGCTGAGCTGAATAGAAACCTTAACACGCTGAAAATGTCTAAATGTCGGCAGCTGAGCTGAATAGAAACCTTAACACACTGAAAATGTTTTAGTGTGAGCTAAACAGAAAACTCAACTTTCAAAAGTTGAAGGGAAACTTGAATTGAAATTCCCCAACCCATGGTAGAATGATAATGAAGAACATATATGAGGTATATAAGCACCATGGGAAGAGAAGGAACACAGCAGGTGACCTAAACACTAAGTTAAACATGAAATTCTGAGCTAAACAGAAAAGTAAACGTAACTAAAAAATGTTAAGAAAATAGGCTGATGAAATCGTCAGATGTGTACCCATACGCGCAACTAGTAGAAAGCTGTATGATGGAGGGCCATCACGGATGCCGACATTATGTACACAATACATGGTATGGGTACATATAGAAATGGATTGGAGGAGTGTCTAATTTGATGGATAAAGGGTTAATATCTCCAGATCAAATTATCAGATTTACATAAAAAACTATACAGCACAGCACATCAGTAGCTTGAATAAATATATAAAGTAACATGACAATCGGATTGATATTTTTTTTGAGTTATCTCATGCCAAAGGGATTGGAGGAATTTTCAGTTTGAAGGATAAAGGGTTAATATCTCCAGATCAAATTATCAGATTTACACCAAAAACTATACAGCTCGGCACATCAGTAACCTGAACACAAATATAAAGTAACTTGACAATCCAAGCAATATTTTTCAAGTTATCAAATGCCAAAGGGATTGGAGGAATTTTCAATTTGAAGGATAAAGGGTTAATATCTCAGGATTAAAATAACAGATTTACACCAAAAACTATACAGCTCAGTACATCAGTAACCTGAACACAAATATAAAGTAACTTGACAAGCCAAGCAATATTTTTCAAGTTATCGAATGCCAAAGGGATTGGAGGAATTTTCAATTTGAAGGATAAAGGGTTAATATCTCAGGATTAAATTATCAGATTTACACCAAAAACTAGACAGCTCGGCACATCAGTAACCTGAACACAAATATAAAGAAACTTGACAATCCAAGTAATATTTTTCAAGTTATCGAATGCCAAAGGGATTGGAGGAATTTTCAATTTGAAGGATAAAGGGTTAATATCTCGGGATCAAATCATCAGATTTACACCAAAAACTATACAGCTCAGCACATCAGTAACCTGAACACAAATATAAAGTAACTAGACAATCCAGGCAATATTTTTCAAGTTATCGAATGCCCAAGGGATTGGAGGAATTTTCAATTTGAAGGATAAAGGGTTAATATCTCAGGATCAATATAACAGATTTACACCAAAAACTATACAGCTCGGCACATCAGTAACCTGAACACAAATATAAAGTAACTTGACAATCCAAGCAATATTTTTCAAGTTATCGAATGCCAAAGAAATGGATACGGATGCCGGATGGACAGATGGATGGACGGACAGATGGATGGACAGACAGATGGACAGATGGACGGACAAAGGATGGACGAACGACGGATGGTCACCCCGGATGACGGCATTATGTGTACCATACATAGTATGGGTACACATAAAAAAGGTTTAAAATGCACTGGGTGAGAATGAAACTAGAAAAACTGTGAGCACTGCTCACTAAATGATACCACCCACTCCAACCAAGAAACATTTTACAACAGCAAAAGTGTGTTTAATGTAGACAGTACAAACACTGACACCACCCCACACCCCACCTCCACCCCAAAGCTTGAACTGACAAAGCCCATTTTTCAATATGTGAAACAGTAAAAATTCAAGTATCTGAAAACAAAATAGAAGGTACACATATTCACTGTATGTACAAGAATGTTGGAAGGTTTCAAAGAAATCCATTCACTAGTTTCAAAGGGATCGTGGATAGCAGTAGCAGATGTCAACAACCCCCCGCCCCCCCCCCCCCCCCACCCACACACACACACACCCCATGCAAGCTTGAACTGACAAAGCCCATTTTTAAATATGGAAAACTCTAAAAATGAAAATATTTGTGAAAACAAAATAGGAGGTGCACATATTCAATGTATGTGAAAGAATGTCTGAAAGTTTCAATGAAATCTGTTCAATGGTTTAAGAAGAGTTGCAGATAGCAGATCTGTACAGAATGTCAACTGAATTTGACAAAGTTCATTTTTCAATATGGGAAACTGTAAAATGTATGTTAAAGAATGTCTGACAGTTCCAATGGAGTTTGTTCAATGGTTTAAGAGGAGTAGTGGATAGCAGATCTAAACCTTTCCCTACTAAAACCTGAATTGACAAAGACCATTTTTGAATCTGAAAGTTTCAATGAAATCTGTTCAATGGTTTGTGTATAGCAGATGTGTACCCCCCTAAAGCGTAATGGATGGATGGACGGACAGATGGCCAGACGGATGGAAGGATGGATGGATGGACAGACAGAAGTATGGATGGATGGATGGACAGACAGAAGTACGGACGTACGGATGGACATAGTGAACACTATATATCACCCACTTGAATAATAATGGTAGAATGATAATAAGCACCATATGGAAGCAATATAAAGGCCATGGGATGAAAAGGGTGTCGGCAGCTGACCTAAACACAAACTTTTAACACACTGAAAATGTCTAAGTGTGAGGTACACAGGAAACTTAACATTAACTAGAGTCACGCATGCAGCCTGACTGTCCCAGCAATGGCAATGCTTAGACACAAAATAGTCGGAGCCATTTTTTGTTAACCGTTTACCTAATGAATCTGCCATATCTGCACTCAAGATATACAAAATTTGCTATTCAAATTTTATTTTTTCATTTCTCTACTCCAAAACATACCTCATGACCTATTAATGGAACAAGCTTGATGAGCTTGTTCCAATAAGGACTAATAAGCCATGGTTAGAAGTAAATAAAAAATGAAAAAATTTGATGTTTCAGAAAAATAATTTGTACTGTTGGCCTCAACTTGTGTTAGGTAAAGGATTAAAGATGCAGTACATAAAGCAATGTTGGGCTATAGGACTCAATTTTCTTATTTGCATGTAATAACTGCCAATCCTTCAAAATGCATTTTTGGAAAAACTGCCTAAACAACCATCTGGGGGAGGGTGGGGGAGGAGGGGGAGGGGGTATTGGGCATGGGGAGGGGGGGTGGAACCTATATTCAAACCTGGCCTGTATTACTAGCTGGAAAATACACATATCAACTTTGGTTGAAAGCAAATTATCCAATCTGGAGTTATCCGTTGAAAACCAATTGTTTACAGACAGATAGATGGACCAACGGATGGACAGACGAAAGTCATGACTATAGCCCTGACTGTAAACAGTCAGGCTAAAAATGCATTTTGTACTAAAGAAAAAATATTGCTTAAATGGCCCTGGGTGTGGAGGAGGTGGAAGGGGGTGAGGAGGAGGTGGAAGGGGGTAGGGGTGTTAGGGAACCTATATTCAAACCTGGCCTGTATTACTAGCTGGAAAATACGCATATCAACTTTGGTTGAAATCAAATTATCCAATCTGGAGTTAGTGGTCAAAAACCAATTGTTTACAGACAGATAGATGGTCCGATGGAACAGCGGTTGGATGGACAAAAGTCATGGCTATAGCCCTGACTGTAAACAGACAGGCTAAAAATGCATTTTGTACCAAAGAAAAAATATTGCTTAAATGGCCCTGGGTGAGGAGGAGGTGGGAGGGGGGTGGGGGGGGGGGGGGTGTTAGGGAAGTCCATTTTTTTTCTGCATGTTGTCAGTCTAAATCCTTCAGAATGCATTTTGAGCAAAGAGAAAAACAAATACCTAACTGGCACCGGGGGGTGGGGGATGTTTGTCTGGGTTTTTAAACACAAACTTCAAGCAAAACTGTAAAAATGCATGTAGTGACTGTAAATAGTTCAAAATGCATATTGGAGGAAAGAAAAAAAAATGCCTAATTAGCGGGGGCAGGGCAGGGCAGGGCAGGGCAATAACTTCAACAATTTTCATTGGATAATTGTGACCTAGAGACATGTACTGAAAAGAATTGAAATCTGTTAATTTTTGTTTAAGTTATGTTTAAGTTATGGCATAAAGAAAGTTTGGATAGACTGACGGACAGATACACGGACAGAGCAAGCTCTGTGCTATATCCCTCGCTTGTGGGAGGGGATAAAAAGTAACAAAGTATGTGGTAGAAGCCTAATTTGAAATTTAGAGAAACTAAGTTCGAAAAGCGATCTGAAAAGAGTTAAATTAATGCCAATATTATTTGAAACCATTGTGTACAGCTTCAGTAGACCTTGCCCCAAATGAAAGAAATAAATGACACTGTAACAGAGTGTTTGGAGAATGAAAGGTCGACCCTTGAAAAGCAGAATTTTAATCCAAAACTTTAAGCTGGGAATACTAAGTAAAATTGATTGGCAAAAAAGGGTTAAAAATTTCCTAAAACCGATAAAAGAAATCATTGATGTAAATGCAATCATTAAGTTGTATTGACCATGCAAGAATTAGAGTAAGAAAGTATGTGGCAAAGTCTAATTTCAAATACAAAGAAAGTAAGTCTGAAAACATGTTTAAAAGGGGTTAAAATCATGCTGATATTAATGAAAATCACTGCAGAAATGTTCAGTAGATAGTAGACATTGTCCCAAATTAAAAACAGTGACATTCCACTAAACTATTTGAAGAATTAAAGGTGTAATTTTAAAACACACCACCCCCACCAAAAAAAAAAAACTTTAACCAAAAAATTTAACCTGGAAGTTGTAAGTTAAAATGCCATACAGAAAAGGGTTAAATATTTCCTAAAATAACACGAAACCTAAAAAAAAAAAACATAATGAGAATGATACAATCAATAGTAATATTAATTTAGAAGAAAAAACAAAACAAACAAGAGGCCCCCAAGGAGCCTTAATTGCTCACCAGCCAAAGTGGTTCAAAGAAGTATTTGGGGTCACATTCAGTTAGACATGGTTCATCAACATTACAAAGGAATGCAGTCATGAGAGACAAATTTTATGGAACTAGGGACATGGCTTGAACAAACTTGAATCTTACCCCTCTAAGGATGCTGCATACCAAATATCAAAAGCATTCATCTGCTGGATCTGAAGAAGATTTTTAAAGAAAATTCCTCATTTTGAACTAAGTTATCATTCGGGCTCCCACAGTGAGCCCAAATATAAACCCAGGAACTTGACCTGAACAAACTTGAATCTCACCCCCTAAGGATGCTGCCTGCCAAATATCAAAACATTCCGACTGCTTATCTGAAGAAGATTTTTAAAGAAAAATTCCTCATATTGACTAAGTTATAATTCGGGCTCCTACAGTGAGCCCAAATATGAACCCAGGAACTTGACTTGAACAAACTCGAATCTCACCCCCTAAGGATGCGGCCTGCCAAATACCAAAACATTCCGAGCGCTGAATCTGAAGAAGATTTTTAAAGAAAAATTCCTCATTTCGAACTAAGTTACAATTCAAGCTCCCACAGTGAGCCCAAATATGGATCTAGGGACATGGCTTGAACAAACTTGGATCTCACCCCCCTAAGGATGCTGCATACCAAATATCAAAACATTCCGACTGCTGGATCTGAAATTGGGCTACAGTCGCATTGAGGGTACAACAATGTAAGTAAAAAGGAGCCCAAATGTGAATCCATGGGGCCGATTTGAACAAACCTGAATCAGATCCACCCCACAATGTTGCATACCAAATATCAAAAGATTCCGCCTGCAGGATCTGGAGAAGATTTTTTAAGAAATTTGCCTGAAGTTCGAATTTGGGCTTCTATAGTGAGCCCAAATATGAATCCAGGGGGCCGATTTGAACAAACTTGAATCAGATCCACCCCATAATGCTGTATACTGAATATCAAATGATTCTGCCCACTTGTGCGGGAGAAGAAGATTTTTTTAGTAATTTCTCTAATATACATAGGGTGCTATCGGAGTTATGCACCCTATGGAGCCCCAAGTGGGCATATCCCTTTCATTTGAACAAACTTGAATTGACATATGGTAATGAACATCCATACCAAGTTTCAAGCAAATAGACCTGGTGGTTTCAGAGGAGAAGTCATTTGAAAAATGTTCACAATGCCGGGTGATAAGTTTATCTCCCTTCAGTGAGCTAAAAACTTTAAGGTTGACTAAAAAACTTTAATCACAAACTTTAACCAAAACTCCAAATGTTAACAGATGGACAGACGGATGGACAGACAGACAGACGAAAGTCATGACTATAGCCCTCACTATAAACAGTCAGGCTAAAAATGGGATGAAAAATTTGAAGAAATTCACTGGACAAGGGTTAAATGATGCTAGAATGATAATGAGAAACATAAATGATGGAATATAAGCACTAAGAGGAAGAGACGGAAAACAGCAGTTGACCTAAACACGAACTTAAACATGAAATTCTGAGGTAAACAGAAAAGTAAACGTAATTAAAAATGGTAAGAAGAAGGTTTAAAACACACTGGACGAGGGTTAAATAATGGTGGAATGATAATAAGCACAATATAGAAGAAATATAAAGGCCATGGGTTGAAAAGGGTGTCAACAGCTGACCTAAACTGAAACTGTAACACACTGAAAAAGTGTAAGTGTGAGGTAAAAAGAAGAGTTAACGTTTGAATTTGATGAAAAATTTAAAGAAATTCACTGGAGAAGGGTTAAATCATGGAACAATGATACTGAGCAACATGTATGATGAATATAAGTGCCATGGGAAGAGAAGGAGCACAGCAGCTGACGTAAACACTAAGAATAACATGAAATTTGGAGCTAAACAGAAAAATAAACGTAACTAAATAATGTCAAGAGAAACATTTAAAACACACTTGGGTGAGGGTTAAATAGTGGTAGAATGATAATAAGCACCATTTGGAAGCATTATAAAGGCCATGGGATGAAAAGGTGTCAACAGTCGACATAAACAAAAAATTTAACCCACTGAAAATGTCGAAGTATGAGCTAAACAGAAAACTAACCGTTCAAAATTTGAAGAAAAATTTTAAGAAATTCACTGGACAAGGGTTAAACCATGGTAGAATGATAATGAAGAAGATGTATGATGAATATAAGCACCATGGGAAGAGAAGGAACACAGCAGGTGAGCTAAACACTAAGTTAAACATGAAATTCTGAGCAAAACAGAAAAGTAAACACATCTAGAAAATGTTAAGAAAAATGTTTAAAACACATTGGGTGAGGATGAAATAATGGTAGAATGATAAGAAGCGCCACATAGAAGCAATATAAAAGCCATGGGATGAAAATGGTGTCGGCAACTGACCTAAACAGTAACTTTAACACACTGAAAGTGCGTAAGTGTGAGCATTAAAAATTTGATGAACAATTTGAAGAACTTCAGTGGTCAGGGTTAAATCATGCTAGAATGATAATGAGGAACATGTACGATGAATATAAGCACCATGAGAAGAGAAGGAACACAGCAGCTGACCTGAACACAAAGTTAAACCTAAAATAAACAGAAAAGTAAACGTAGCTAACACTGGTAAGAAAAAGGTTTAGAATGCACTGGGTGAGGGTTAAATAATGATAGAATGATAATAAGCACCATATAGAAGTAATATTATGGCCATGGGATGAAAAGGGTATCGACAGCTGAACTAGAAACTTTAATACACTGAAAATATGTAAGTGTGAGCTGAACAGAAAACTTAACGTTCAAAATTTGATGAAAAATCTGAAGAAATTCACTGAAGAAGGGTTAAATCATGGAACAATGATAATGAGGAATATGTATGTGGAATATAAGTGCCGTAGGAAGAGAAGGAACATAGCAAATGACCTAAACATAATGTTGAACATGAAATTCTGAGCTAAACAGAAAACTAAACGCAACTAAAAATGTCAAGAAAAATGTTTAAAATGCAGAGTATGAGGGGTTAAATAATGGTAGAATGATAATAATCATCATATAGCAGCATTATAAAGGCCATGATGTGGAAAAAGGGCGAGTAAGTGACCTAAACAGAAACTTTAACATTATTGGAACGTAAGCTGACGTCGACGCCGAAGCTAAGGCCGACCGATCAAGCCATGCCATAAGCTCACACAACTAAAGTTGGTGAGCAAAAAATGCCGATAGGATCACCGATCCAATGTCGAGTTGTGACAGCACAAAAATGGGTTTAATTATTATCAACTTGTCATCCGGAAACCAATTGTTTACAATTTACTATGTGAAGGGTCACTGTGACCTTGGCCTTTGACCTAGTGATTCTAAAGTAAATAGGGCTCTTTCTTGCACCAATGCCAACCGGCCTAAGAAGTTTCATAAACCTGGGTGGAACCATTGGCAAATTATCATCTGGAAACCAATTGTTTATGATTTATTATGTTCAAGGTCACTGTGACCTTGATGTTTGACCTAGCAAGTCCAAAATAAATAGGGACCTTCCACTCATCTAGGCCAACCTACCTATGAAGTTTCATGAAGGTGGTTCGAACCATTATCAAGTTATCATCCGGAAACCAATTGTTTTGATTTACTATGTTCAGGGTCACTGTGACCTTGACCTTTGACTTAGTGACTCCAAAATAAATAGTGTTCGTCCTCTCATGCGGCCAATCTACAGATGAAGTTTCATGAATGTGTGGGTCGAACCCTAGTCAAGTTATCATCCAGAAACTAATTGTTTACAATTTACTATGTCCAAAGTCACAGTGACCTTGACCTTTGACTAAGCAAGTCCAAAATAAATAGGGTTCTACCTCTCATCGATGGCAACCTACCTATAGTTTCGTGAACGTGGGGCGAACCAATATCAAGTTATCATCCGGAAACCAATTTGTACATCCGTCCCCCAACCTTCACCAACTATAAGTCGAGTTTGACTTCATCACAACTCGACTAAAAATGTGTATTTGACAGGTTATTCAGAAAAAGTTGAAATTGCTCACAGTCATTCTCTTTTCCATTGAAAAATTGGTTCCATCAGAAATTCGCACAGCAATTGGCATTGGATTGGAAAGTTTTTCTTTGTCAGAAGGGGGTTAGATGAAAACATAAATCACAAATATTAGGGTGGATAAGAATGGCAGGCCTTCACTGTAGGATGGCCGACAGACAACTGCAATATTTTGACATTTACTCCAGAAATAAATTAACTCAAATTGTTAATAACACCAAATTAATGAAGGATACTGAAAACTGTTAACTACGCTTTTTAATTTAATTCAGACATTCAAAAATCATTAAAGACCCACCTTCCCAGGTGAACATGAAACTTAAAAAAATTTTTTGAAGAATATACCTTCTGTGACCAAGAAGAACACTCTAACAATGAGCAATGATAAATTTCAAATCCACTGCACTGAGTTAAATTTAAAACCAGGCATTCTTCAGTAAACTAAATCATTTTAATATCTATGAAAAATATGGTCCATGGTTTACAGAATACATTACATGGTTAGTAAAAAGGTAAAAATAATGCAGCACTCTACCAGTTATTATTTATTTATTGGTGTTTAAGGTCACATATTTATGCACAATATCTAATTGTGACAGTTTTATGGGTGGTGGAAGCCGGAGTACCCGGAAAGAACCACCAAGCATCAACAAGCAACTGTCAGCTCCTCAACATTCTAACTCTGTTCAAGTTCCACTCATGCAGGGTTACAGCGATTGAAGACATGTGCACCATCGATATGCAGTACGCCTTAGTACACGGCATCATCGTGCCCCCATGTAGACAACTGGGATAAAGTGCCTTGCCCAAGGACACAACGCGGGTCCTCCCGGACGGGGATCGAACTAGGGACCTCTTGCACAGAAGTCCAACAGTCTACCAATGAGCCACTGCAATGAACTGTGCTCCAATGCTGCTGAGTCCCATGAACACGCTGATGTACCCATTCCATTCTGACAGTATGAGGTCGTTGGGTAAGGATTGGTCCATTGTATGGATGCCTACTGCGGATGCTATGTTCAGCGAGTCTGTTGCAGACAGTTTGTGCACTGATTCTATTGTTAGTTCTACTAGGAGTAATTGCTGCTGTCCTCGTTGCCGGAAGGAAGTGATCCCGCAAGTGACATGTCCTGATGTGTGGATCTTGTGCAGGGGTCATAACTCTTGGTCGACCTAAACGCGGTCAGTCAGCAGTAGATCCAGTGGTTCTATACCTTCCAATGAGACAGTAGATAGTGGCCACAGTGACTCCGAACTCAGCAGTGAGCTCATCTGGAGGTATCCCAGCCTCATGTATATCAATGGCACGCAACCTGATTGTCAGTTAACCTTGGCATTTTTTAAAATGTCAGAAGACAAAAACTAGCATGTTTTCTCAATAACAAAGGCTCTCTTGCCCGACATAGCGCAAAGTAAATCGATGGTCACCCATTTAATTTGACATTTTCGGATAGCATGTGCTATTTTCAAATCTGTAGCTATTTTTTCACATTTGTTTCTATTATACTTTCTTTTTTGACTCAGTATATATTTATACTTTCATCAAAAAGACAGTTGAGGCATTGCACTGTGATTTCAGCAATAGTTGGGTGTCTGACAAGCACACATTCCACACACTGAGCTGTAGAAGACATGGATGGTTAGTCAGAGAATTTACCACATTCAGTCCAAGACCTCAATACCTTGTAAATCCTCCTCAGTTCACGCGACAAGCGCGGATCCGACATGGCATACTCCTCACCAAACGTCCAATATTCCATTCCTCCTGCAGTGCTGCGGCAAGTTCCTGGACATTGGTAGGGGGCTGTTGGCGTTGTCATAGGTGCCTGCCAAGCATATCCCAGATGTGCTCGATTGGTGAAAGGTCTGGACTTAGTGCTGGCCAAGGCAGTGTAGTGATATTCTGCTCCTGGAGGAACTCTGTAGCGACATGAGCCCTGTGTGCTCTTGCATTGTCATCTTGGAAAATGAATCGCCGGTTGTGATGTCACGCAAATGTCACTACATGAGCTGCTAACATGTTGTCATGGTAGTACTGCTCTGTGGCACGGCCCTTGGATGACATGTGATACTGTTCTGCTTGTCATGGTTATGCCTCCCCACACCATAACTGATTCATCACCAAAACGATCGTGCTGCCCAATGGTTACGTCATGATATCGTTCGTTCTGCCATGGCCACACTCTGTTTCGCCTGACATGGAAGTCGAGAGTGAACCTTGATTCATCGAAAAACAAGACGTTGCTCCACCGATGAATGTCCCAGTGAAACCATGCTAGACACCAATTACAGCTTGCTGTGATGTGACGTTCAATCAAACGTGGAATTATTCGAGGTCACCGAGCATACAAATTCTGGATGTGTAGGCGATTTCGGATAGTGTGACCATTGACTCGCACATCTGTCACTCAGTGCAGCTGCTGTCCAATTTCTGGGGCACTTTGATGGCGGTTATGTAATGCTGTGGTTCGGCTGAAACGATCCTGGTTCGTAGTTGTCACCCTTGGACAACATGACAGACATCTGTCATCAACATTGCCTGTCTGACGGTAGCGTGACCACAACCTGTTAATCAAAAATTGAGTAATGTTGAGAATTTGAGTCACTGCAGTCGGACTGTTGCCAGCTTACAACATGCCAAGATGATGTTAACGTTCATCATGTGTCAATCTTCGCACACCTCAAAAGTTATGTTTCGACCAGAAACTATTGATGAACGAGTTTATACCAAGAAAAGAATGATGAGACCACAGAAAAAGCCTGTCAAGTACAAATGAAAACTTCAAAACATACCCCACAGGCATTAATGCGGCACTCGAGCGAAAAACCTGCATGAAGTCATCGTGGGCCGGTGACATTCATGATCCACACTAAACTTGATAATATATTGATGTTTCCAATCACGCGTATCCAATACCATTTTCTGAAAATATCAACATCAGTTTGGGTATCCCCTACTTTTTTTAATAGTATATTTTGGATCACATTCAGTTAGTCATGGTTCATCAACACTACAGAGGAATGAAGTCATGAAATTATTCATAACTCTAGTGTCCATGTTAGAGGATTATTATCCTAGGTCTTCCTGACTGCTTCCAATTTTATCAGCTGTAGATTAGCACTGCCAAACTTCCAAGGGTTGTCACTGTCCCCGATCAAATAGAGCACAAATATTAACCCAGGGACCCAATTTGAATGAACTTAAATCTTACACCAACAAACTAACACCCCCTCCCCCCCCCCCCCCTCCCAACCCTCCACGATAAATATGAAAGCATTCGGGTGGTGGATCTGAAGATTTTCAATGAAGTTTCATCATATTGCACTAAGTTAAAATTCGGGCTCCCAACTGTTGGGAGACCCAAAATTTTCAGACTAAATTTTTTTTTTCCATCTTAAAATTGAACAAAACACATAAAAAAAAGTGAGAATTTTTTTTTTAAATTTTGGTCCAAAATTTCTAAGTCTGAACCAGACCCAAAATTTTCAACCCAGGGACCCGATTTGAATCTGACCTCCTAGAGATGATGTATACCAAAAATATGAGGATTCTGACTGGTGAATCAGAAGAAGATTTTTAAAGAATATTCCATGTATTGTACAAAGTTAAAATTTGGGCCCAAATATTAACCCAGTGACTCAATTTGAACAAACTTGAATCTGACCCTCCCCCCCCCTCCCATCCTCCCCTATAGATGTTGTATACCAAACATGAAGATATTCTGACTGGTGGATCTGAAGAAGATTTTTAAAGAAATTTCCTCAAATTGCACCAAGTTAAACTTTGGGCTCCAATAGAGAGCCCAAATACTAACTCAGGGACTTGATTTGAACAAACTTAAATCTGACCAAACCTCCCCCCCCACCCCCCCCCCCCCCTTAATTCTTTCCCTACCAATGATGACTATAGTTAACAGGCTCTGAATTCCACATGGCATCAAATTACTAATTTGAAGGGGAGAAGCCTTTAAAATTTGAAATGTATGGCCTGGAGGCAGCAGATTTCAAATTTCAGATTGTTCATGTGAAAGTCAGTCTACTAATCTACCTCATAGTGCCATTAAATGACCTGTAAGGCAAACATTTAGGTTTTTTCTGACTTCTCTCTCATGTCAACTGACTTCTTCCTCCTGGCCCCTGATTTCTCCCTGAAGTCTCTGAACAGAGAAGTCACTTTTCCTTAAAATCAGGTAGACTGACTCTTGTGATGATCTATCTGGTTCTGAATTGGAGCCATTTGACTCAGATCGAGTGTCACATACTGTCATAACCTGTGTGTGATCCAACATTGATGGGAGTGCATGCACTGTCTTGCCTTGTAACAAAATAAATATTGTTAAAAACAACATGATCAATAACAGGAGGAGGTGGTGATACTGATGGAGCCAACAAAGCCTAGAAGACATAAGAATGGACTTCACATTGGACCACATCTTCTAAGTCCAAATGCCACAGATGGTACAATGTAAATCTCGATGGCATCCGTTACAAGAAATGCAATAAGTATGATCATCATCAACATGTTTCTTGAGTAAAAAGTGGAACCTAAAATATATGAGCACAAAAGATTAGGTTACACATGAAACAAAGATAAAGTGATAAAATTCTCACTGAAAACCTACTAATACATAATTATAAATTGGCCTGAAACAACATTTAGGTAGCAATATATAAAAATGAAAAGGATAGAAAAGTGTAACCCTACCCCAATCACTTACCACATCATGAGAACAGACTAACTTCCATCAAGGTGGTCTCAATGGCCAAAATTGATTCAAAAAGACATTTTTGACAAACAACATTGTCCCAAAAATGAATTGGATAATAACATACAAATAAACATATGAAACGGCAATAACATTAATGTAAATATGTATGATGATACCTAAAACATATCAACAGTTCCTACTTTGGGGGGTGGGGGAGGCATGGTACAAGTTACGTCAAAGAAACAGATTTTGAATACCCTCACATTTCTGCAGTGTACACTACAGGTGGCAGTGTTTCTGCAGTGGTTCAGCAGTGTACACCGCAGAACCACTTCAACCATGATAGTAAGGTCTGCACACTGCAGAAACATTCTTTCAACACACTGTAGAGTCACTGCGAGAACTTTGAAAATACTTTGAGTACACTGCAGAGACACTGCCTTGGCTTAGAAAATATTTAGGAACACTGCAGAAACACTGCAAACAAGAGGCACTCATCTGACGAACGTTATTTAAGAAGGGTTTAATTACCATATATGGCTAGTTAAAACAACAGAGGAATGAAGTTATTTAATTATTTATAACTGCTGTCCATGCCAGATTTTTTTCTTGTTTTAGAATGCTACAACAGACACTAGAGATGGTCTGTCGCCCGGTATACCCCTACCGTGGCATACCGCCTAGTGTGGGTGACTGAAAAGGGGCATTCACTTTTTCTAAGTAATAAAAAAAATCCAATATGGCCACCAGTCAGCCATCTTGAATCCGATTGGGAAAAAGATTATTCATGCACTGTTCCTCATTATGTTGATCATTTGGTGAAGTTTCCTGAAAATGCAACTGAAACTGTGGAAGTAGTTCGCTCCACAAGTATTTTGCAAAATCCAATATGGCCTCCAGTCAGCCATCTTGAATCCGATGTGGAAAAAATTTATGTCACACACTGCACCTCATCATGTCGATCAATTTATATTGAGTTTCATGAAAATGCAGCAAAAACTGTAGAAGTAGGCTCGCTCCTCAAGTATTTTGCAAAATCCAATATGGCCGATCGGGAAAAAGATTATGTCACACACTGCTCCTCATCATGTTACTCATTTTGGAGAAGTTTCCTGAAAATGCGACTAAAACTGTGGAAGTAGTTCGTTCCACAAACATTTTGCAAAATCCAAAATGGCCACACCAGTTGGCCATCTTGAATCAGATCTGGAAAAAAATTATGCCATGCACTTCCCCTCATCATGTTGATCATTTTGTGAAGTTTCATAAAAATGCGACTAAAACTGTGAAAGTAGTTCGCTCCACAAGTTTACATGTGCAACGAATGGTGATGACAACAGACCAACGGACAAGTTGACTCCTATGTACCCCCTAAACTTGGTTTTGTAGGGGTATAATAATGCCCAGATTTTCCATAATGGAAAACTAGGGAGTCCAAATATCAACCTGGGGACTTGACTTGAACTTACTTGAAGGATATTGTATACCAAATATCAAAATATTCTGACTGGTTGTTCTTTCTGGAGAAAATGATTTTGAGAATATCACCAATTTTGCACTATTTTAAAATTTGCCCCTCCCCCACCATAGGGAACACAAATATCAACCCAGGGACTTTTATATGAACAAACTGAATCTGATAAGGATTCTGACTGGAGGATCTGAAGAAGACGATTTTTAAAGAAATTTCCTCAAATTGCACAAAGTTAAACTTTGGGCTCCAATAGAGAACCCAAATACTAACTCAGGGACACAATTGGAACCCCCCCCCCCCCCCCCCCCCCCCCCCCAGAGATGTTGTATACCAAAAATGAGAGTATTCTGACTGGTGGATCTGAAGAAGATTTTTAAAGAAATTTCCTCATATTTCACCAAGTTAAAACTTAGGCTTCTACAGAGAGCCCAATTGTTAGTTCAAATACTAACCCAGGAACCCAATTGAATCTTGAATCTGATCCCCTAGAGATGATGTATACCAAATATCAAAAGCTTCTAATTGATGGTTCTGGAGAAGAAGATTTTTTTAATTTTCGAAAACAATATATGGGTCCTATCAGAGTAATGCCCCTTGTGGTGCCCCCTGTGGGCATGGCAACATTATTTGAACAAACTTGAATTGACATATGATAAGGAACCTGCACATCAAATTTCGTTTAAATTGGCCTTGTGATTTATGAGGAGAAGTTGATAATGTAAAGTTCACGCCGGATGGACAACAGGCGGACAGACGGACAAATGATGGATGAAAAGTGATCACTTAAGCTCCAGTCAAGTGAGCTAAAAAGGGGATGGTACTCAAAAAGTTGCATGAGTGATTTTACTGAATGAGTTGTACATGTATGACTCTATATGTTTTGTTGAACAGTATTTAAAACATTTAAAGGTTTTAAGTCAAATGCATACAAATATAGAGTTGAAACAGAGCATTATACTTGTATATGGGAACAATGGAGATTACTTATGATGTATCAGTGACTACTTCTATAGCTGACCAAGAATTCCTTGATTAGAACTTCCTATTTAGGATGTGAATATAGGGATGGGGTGGGGGTGTGATGCTGGTAATCACTGTGGTTGTTATTTAATGATTTGTGTTACACTACTTGAATAGATATACATGATTCTGTAGATATTATGATGGACAATAGAAAAGCATATTAAAATGCTCACAAAAACATTCATAAGTTCCTAAAATAGTTATCTTTTACATTCAACTTTAAAACAATAAGTTCAATTCTGTGGACAATTCCATCTTTTTAAAAGCTTCAGATCATCTATTTTCCTATATATTATATACCCTTCCAGAAGTTGTGTTACTTAGTAAATAACCAACTGCTTATGATGCTTCTTCTGTAGTATATGAACGGAACAACAAAGCAATGATATACCCTACCCACCACCACCAGCACCGGCACCAAGATTTCTTCAACAAGGAGGCCTGTGATCCCTGACACATCGCTGAGAATATTCTCTGACAAGCCCACATAAAGGATGCATTTTCCTTGACAGGGTTTGTCTTGACCACCCGGCAGGGGGCTTAAGCTCCACCCCCATGAATTCCCCAACCACCTCTGACCACTACCACCACTCTTTGTAAAAGGTGGATATAAAAAAACAATTGCCACAAAAAAAAGGGATGTACTAAAAGACAAAAGTAGTCAGTAGAAGACCGTACAAAATGTAAGGGGGTTACGGGGAAAATAAAAGCACAAAAGGATTGTTACTGACCTTATAAACCTATGTGTGAAATATTATAATGATTGGATTTGTTTATCCCATTTTATAATGAAGAATTTTGTTCCATGAGCAGATATCTATGGTAGTCTTTGCCTACAACACTAAAAAGATCGAGATGTTAAGTGAGGCAATCTGCGAGCATTATTGATTAACACCTTTGAGATTATAATTCCATTGATGATCCTTTTTTGACACCCCAGGTGGAACCTTCAGGTTATGTTTGTATGTGTATTTTCTGATTAATAGCCCATATGGTAATAATCAAGAACCACTCGAATTTGGAGTAATGTTATTAAACCACCTGGCATACTACAGAGGTCTGAATAAGGACTAAAAATTTTATAGATGTTCCTGTCCTGCTTAGAAACTTTTTTGTTTTTACATATAATCCACATTAAATGTGCCAATTTGTTCCTGTCTTAGGTTGCCAATTTTTTTAGTCTTACCCGTCATTGGAAGCAAACTGTGTCACATTAGTGAAATCACTTAAGATTTTTCAAAAAACTTTTTTTCTCTTTCTAGTGGCAAATGTGCCAATTTGTTCCTGTCTTAGGTCGCCCAATTTTTTGAGTCTTACCCGTCATCAGAATCAGACTGTCACATCAATAAAATCACTGATTTTTCAGGCCCTTTTTTTCTGTTTCCAGTATCAAATTTGTTCCTATGTGCTAATCACTTTGGATTTAATTTTTTTTAAGCTTAACATTTTTTTTTTATTATCTAATTTTTTATATTTATTAACTAACATCTGTTGTTAGTTTCTGTACCTGAGGTATCTACTTTCTGCATCTTTACCCCAACAAAAAACTGTTTTGCATGCTCAGACTCTCTTCCTCTGTCACACAGAGATTTATAAGGTCAGTAATAACCCTTTTGTGATTTTATTTCCTCCATAACCCACATACTTTTTCTACAGTCATCTATGCTCATCTACGGTCATCTTTTAGTACGTCTGTGTTTTGGTGGAAATTCTTTTGTTATATCCACCTTTTACAAAGAGTGGTGGCAGTGGTCAGAGATAGTTGGGAGATTCATGAGGGTGGGGGCTAAAGTTCTTTGTTGGGCAATTAACACATACCAGTCAGGGAAACTGCATCCTTTATTGTGGGCTTGTCAGAGAAATTGATATTCTATCCCATGTGTTAGGGAGCACAGGCCCCCTTGTTGGGGGGAAATCTTGGTTCCTCCCCTGGTGGTGGTGGGTAGGGTATACCATCGCTTTGTTTGTCCTTCTGTCCATATACTACAGAAGAAGCACATTATGCAGTTGGTTATTTACTGAGTAACACAATTTCTGGAAGGGTATATAATATAAAGGCAAATAGATAATGATTTCTGAAGCTTTTGGATATGGAATTGTCCACTGGAATCAACTTATTGTTTTAAAGTTGAATATAAAAGAAAACTATTTTAGGAACATAAGTTTTGCGAGCATTTTAACATACTTTTCCATCATCCATCATAAAATCGACAGAGTCATGTACATCTATTTAAGTAGTTTAACAATGACAGTGTCAGTGACACTGTAGCTCAACTTGTGTAAGACATGTACATGTATAGTATGTGACACAGCAATGACACAAATCTAGGTAATGACCTGATAACAATGGTACATATAAAGTACTGTAACGGTCTGTACATAAATGCTGACCGTAGACTGTAACAAATGTATAGGTAAAGTATTGTAAAGGTGGGCGACAGTTGGATGCTAAACTAGAAAAGAAATCTGAGTCCCAGAGTGGGTCTGACTGAACCCTAAAATATCTCTTCTCATAGCACAGTGATAACAAAGGCACCCCAAAACACTCGTTCTCGTCCCAAGGTGATAACAAAGGTACCCAAGAAGTTTCGTGAAGGTCGGTTCATAAATACAGCCTCTAGCCCAAGCCGTATTGACATGTGCACTTACTGTGTATAAGTAGCACTGAAAAAATCAAAGTTAATCTATTTTGCATAATTTCTGCATGAGAAAAAAACTGTATTATATGCGATGTATTCCAAGTTACTAAACACTCATTCAAAAATTTATTCAAATCAGAACCTTCATATAGAAGTTCTGTACAAAAAACTGATTGTACCTAATTTCGGTACAAAATGGCCATTGGCAGCCATCTTGAATTACGGACTGCACCCAAAAACACTTGTTCTTGTTCCAAGGTGATAACAAAGGTACCCAAGAAGTTTCGTAAAGATCGGTTCATAAATACAGCCTCTTGCCTGAGCCGTATAGAAGTTGTGTACAAAAAACTGATTGGGCCTAATTTCGGTAGAAAATGACCGCAGGCAGGCATCTTGAATTTTGGACCACACCCAGAAACACTCATTCTTGTCCCAAGGTGATAACAAGGGTACCCAAGAAGTTTCGTGAAGATTGGTTCATAAATACAGCCTCTTGCCCGAGCTGTATTGACATGTGTACTTACTGTGTGTAAGTAGCACTGAAAAAATCAAAGTTCATCTAATTTGCAGAATTTCTGCACGAGAAAAAAATCCTTATTATATGTGATGTATTCCATGTTACTAAACATTCAGACAAAAATTTATTTGAATCAGAACTCTCATATAGAAGTTCTGAACAAAAAACTGATTGCACCAACTGAGGTACAAAATGGCTGTTGGTGGCCATCATGAATTTCGGACCGCACCCAAAAACACCCGTTCTCATCCCACGGTGATAACAAAGGTACCCAAGAAGTTTCGTAAAGATCGGTTCATAAATACGGCCTCTAGCCCTAGCCCTATTGGCATTTGCACTTACAGTGCTGAAAGTAACACTAAATAAATCAAAGTTAGTCTAATTTGCATAATTAATGCACAAGAAAAAAACCTGTATTATATGTGATGTATCCCATGGTACTAAACATTCATACAAAAAATTATTCAAATCAGAGCTTTCATATGGAAGTTAAAAATTCTGATTGCACCTAATTTTGTACAAAATGGCTGCCGACGGCCATCTTGAATTTCGGACCGGACCCCAAAACACTCTTTCTCGTCCCACCGTGATAACAAAGGTACCCAAGAAGTTTCGTAAAGATTGGTTCATAAATACAGCTTCTAGCCCCGACCCGTTTTGAAGGCGCGACAGACGGATGACAGACGACGGGCCATGACAATACCTCAAATTTGGCTTTGCCAAAATTCAGCTAAAAATCATTAAATAACAACCACAATGATTACCACCACCACACTCCCACCAAACCCACCCAACCCCAAACCCATATTCATATCCTAAGCGGGAAGTTCTAATCAAGGAAGTCTTGGTCAGCTATAGAAGTAGCTATTGATAGATCATAAGTAATCTTCATTTTCCTATATATGAGTATAATGCTCGTTTCAACTCAACTTGTTTCAATTTGTATGCATTTGACTTTAAATGTTTTAAATACTGTGTAACAAAACATATTTATTTATTTATTTATTTATTTATTTATTTATTTATTGGTGTTTAAGGTCAAATACTTATGCACAATGGCTAATCGTGACCATGACAGTTTTACGGTTGGAGGAAGCCGGAGTACCCAGAGAACCACTCAGCATCGGCGTGCAACTGTCATCTCCTCAACATTCTAACTGTTCAAGCACCACTCAAGCAGGGTTATAGCAGTTGAAGACATGTGCACCATTGATGGGCAGTACACCTTAGTACACGGCATCATCAAGGCCATGTAGGCAACTAGAACAAAACATCTTGAGTCAAACATGTACAATTCATTCAGTAAAATCAGTAATGCAACTTTTTGAGTACCATCCACTTTTTTATACGCCTGTTTGAAAAAAAGTTGTTTTTTGTAAATGGGTTGTCCGTCCATCATCCATCCGTGCACCCATTTCTTTTGTCCAGAGATTTTCTCGGCTGTTCTCGGGCCATTTCCTTTCAAAATCTGGTATGCATGTTCATCACCATATAATTGTGCAATTATAGTTTTGGTCAGACTATTTTTGCCAGAGTTATGCCTCTTTTCGGCTTAGAATAATTTACCTCATCAGTCTGAATTTTGGAAGGAGATTTTCACGGGAGTTTATTCATTTTAATTATTTATTTTCAAAACTTGGTGCGCATGTTCACCACCATGGAACCTGTGCATGTGCGATATTATAGTTCCGGTGGGACTAATTTTGCCAGAGTTAGGCTCCTTTTCAACTTAGAATAATTTGCCACATAAGTCTGAATTTTGTCTGAAGCTTTTCATGGAGGTTTTTAGAGTGATTCTTTCAAAACATGATATGTGTGTTCATCACCTTGGAACCTTTGTACCTGTCATTATAATGTTGGTTGGGCTATTCTTTCCAGAGCTATGACCTTTTCGACTTAGGAAATTTCACACTTTAGTCAACATTTCAGATTGGAGGTGAAAATTTGAGTTTGAATTTGTCAATCGGCGCCAAACTTGGATTGTGTTTCAATCACACTAAATTATAAGTTCAGTTCAAATTGGGATTCCGTCCAATGTTACTGTTAAGTCCTTTGCTCAAAAGAGTAGTTTTTACAATTCGAAAAAGCCTACCGGGTGTATTATGCAATGCTATGCGGAGCTCTTTTTAGGGTTTGTCTTGAAAGAGTTTCATTGAAATTTTAACCCTTTACCTAACATGAAAAGCAGACGACACTTGCAAACAAAATTCCTGAGTAACTAAAGTTTTTCATATGTTGTCTCAAAAACATAGGTTCTGACCCATCATTGGAACGAGCTCATCAAGCTCGTTCCAATGAGGGATCATACCTATGTGTTTGAGACAGAAAATGAAAAAAACAAAAAATTATTTGACGATTTTTGTGAATAGCGCTGACCGGTTTTGGCCACTACGTTGGGCAAACTGTTCAAAATGGAGGTAAATGTTACATTGTTGGAGAAAATCTGTGTTGGGCAAAGGGTTTAATAAGCTTTGTCTTTTAATGGTACTGGTGCCATTTGATGATTTGCCCTAGGAGGGTACTCAAATAAAATCTACGTTTCTTTGATGTAACTTGTACCATGCCCACCCCACCCCCCCCCACCCCCCATCCCCACCAAAGTAGGAGATGTTGGTAGGTTTTAGGTATCATCATACATATTTACATTAATGTTATTGCTTTCTCATTATCCATTTCATTTTTGCGACTGAGTTTTTATCAAAAATGCCTGTTTTGGGATCAATTCCAGACACTGAAAGTTTCAGTTAATAGACCACCTTGATGGAAGTTAGTCTCTTTTCATGATGCAGTAAGTGATTGGGGTAAGGTTACGTCTATATATCATTATTATTATTATATATTGCTACCTTGCTTCAAGTCAATTTATAATTATGTATTCGATTTTCAGCGAGTATTTCATCACTTTATCTTTGTCTCATGTGTAACCAAATCTTTTGTGTTCATATCTTTCAGGTTCCATTTTTTACTCAAGAACATGTTGATGATGATCATACTGATTGCATTCCATGTAACAGATGCCACTGAGATTTACATTGTGACATCTGCAGCATTTGGACTTAGAAGATGTGGTCTGAAGTGAAGTCCATTCTTATGTCTACTTGGATTTTCCGGTTCCATTGGAATCGCCTCCACCTCTTGTTATTGATCATACTGCTGATGTTAACAATATTTATTATGTTACAGGACAAGACAGTGCTTACACTGTCCATGTTGGATCACACAGAGGTTAAGAGGTATGTATCTGACACTTGATCTGAGTCAAATGGCTCCAGAACAGAACCTGATAGATCTTTCTTGGTTCTCGAGTGTCATCGACCCATGATACCCTTTTAATAGATAGTGCTGCTGGATCCGAACCAGGAAGGTCTGTAGGGCCTTCAGTGGAGCTGTTGAAGCGGATCGTTCTTTAATGACTCACTTGCACTATCTCATGTAAACTTGACATCTGTGAATGTTTTCCATTCAGGATCCCTGACCAACGTTGTGTCAGGGATCACTGGAAAAGAGAGCTTATGAGTTTGGAGTCGAAGTCTATGGAAATTGAAAGTGAGCATTATGTCAAGTAAGGAGGTAACATATGAGAGTGTTCACTATACAAATTCTTCTCAAACATATAGGAACACTCAAACTGAGGTTCATAATCACTTGACTTTCTTTATATACTATTAAAAAAAAGTAGGGATATCCAAACTGATGTTGATATTTTTGGAAAATGGTATTGGATACGTGTGATTGGACACATCTATATGTTACCAAGTTTAGTGTGGCTCATGAATGTCACCAGCTGATAAAATCTTCATGCAGGTCTTTCACACAAGCGCTATGTTAATGTCTGTGGGGTACATTTTGAAATTTTCATTTGTACTGGACGTGCTTTTTCGGAGATCTCATCGTTCTTTCCTTGGTATAAACTCGTTCATCAATAGTTTCTGGTCGAAACATAACTTTTTTGGAATGTGAAGGCTGACACGTGACGAACGTTTACATGCCGTTGGCATGTTGGAAGCTGGCAACAGACAGATTGCAGTGACTCAAATTCTCAACGTTACTCAATTGGTAATTAACAGGTTGTGGTCACGCTACCGTCAGACAGGCAATGTTGATGACAGGCGTTGTTCAGGTCATCCAAGGGTGACAACTGTTCAACAGGATCATTTCATCTTAACCACAGCATAATGTAACCGCCATCAAAGTGCCTCAGAAATTGGACAGCAGCTGTGCCGAATGACAGATGTGTGAGTCAGTGGTCAGACTATCCGAAATCGCCTACACATCTGGAATTTGTAAGCTCGATGGCCTCAAATAATTCCATGATTTGACTGAACATCACATCGCAGAAAGGCATAATTGGTGTGGAGCATAACAGCACTGGGACAATCGTTGGTGGAGCAATATCATGAGGTTCACTCTCAACTTCCACCACAGGCGAAACAGAGTGTGGTGACGGAATAAACGATACCATGACATAACCGTTAGACATCATGATCATTTTGGTGATGGATCGGTTATGGTGTGGGAAGGCATAATCATGACAAGCAGAACAGCATCACATGTCATCCAGGGGCATGTTACAGGGCAGTACTACTGTAACTACATGTTAGCAGCTCATGTGGTGCCATTTGCACGATGTCACAGCCGTCGATTCATTTTCCAAGATGACAAGGCAAGAGCACACAGGACCGGTGTCACTAGAGTTCCTCCAGGAGCAGAACATCACTACACTGCCTTGGCCAGCAACAAGTCCAGACCTTTCAGCAATCGAGAACATCTGGGATATGTTGGCAGGTGCCTATGACAACGCCAACAGCCCCCTACCAATGTCCAGGAACTCACCGCTGCACTGCAGGAGGAATGGAATAACATCAGTCAGACTGATATTGGGCGTTTGGAGAGGAGTATGCCACGCAGGATCTGTGCTTGTCTCACGAATCGAAAAGGTTTTACAAGATCTTGAGGTCATGGACTGGATGTGGTAAATTCTCTGACTGACCGTCCATGTCTTCTACAGCTCAGCGCGTGGAATATGTACTTGTCAGACACCCAACTATCGCTGAAATCATTCACCAGATGTCATAGTGCAATGCCTCAACTGTCTTTTTGATGAAAAGATGAATATAATTCTTCACATATCCTCTACTTTTTTTAATAGTATATTTATTTATTGGTGTTTAAGGTCACAAACTTGTGCACAATGACTAATCATGACCGCGACAGTTTTACGGCAGGAGGAAGCTGGAGTGCTCTGAGAGAACCACCGAGCAACGACAAGCAGCTGCCAGCTTCCCAACATTGTAACTCTGCAATGCAGCATAGGCAAGGTTAGGTTTGTTGAAGACATGCACACCATCGACATGCAGTATGGCTTAGAACACGGTGTCATCATGCCTCCATGTGGACAATGGGGTTAAGTGCCTTGCCCAAGGACACAGCATGGTAGTTCAAATCGATCAATCAGATGGTCACCCATCCGAGGACTAACCGGGCTCGACTTTGCTTAACTTCGGTGATCTGATGAGAACCGATTACTGCAATGCCACCGCAATGCCACTGCACCCCCTCAACTTTCTTTGAAAGCAAGTCTTCGGGTATATCCATAGGTTCTTCTGACTTTCATCTATTCATAGTTATCATCCATCCTAAGTACTCTCAATTGGATGCATTGATACCCAAAACTCAGGGAAAGCACAGGTAAGCAATCAGGTTGCTCCTGGTCCTGGTGCTTTGGATTTTTCTTATCCCACAGATTCCCATACACCCAACGAATAGTCAACCTCTCAGTATGGATCAGGTCATAAAGATATCATTGCACACTATACTAGATCACAGTGCTCCGATTCTGATCTGTATTCTGCTAGCAATGCTGATGATTCTTCACTATTCTAAATATCATACAGTGGACTCTGGGAGTAAGTATAGATCTATTCATTCTACAGTCAGATCTGTACCTCCTACATACGATACTCCCTTGGAACATAATCCATCAGCGACTGTGTGCCATTCTGTTTCATTCAGTACCTGCACCTTTTGTGCACCATGTGTTTATAAACAGTTGTCTCAAGCGTTCTCTTCTTTTGCAGAGACGATTTCTTCCACAGAAGCGACTAGCTGTGCATTCAAATTCACCTGAACCTAAATGGAGCTGTGACTCGAGTCATTCAGGCACACCAACTGTCACACCTACGTCAAATGCTGTCACTTAGTCTTCTCATAATATTAATTACATTACTTCTGATGAAGACACTGAAGGTGAAGAATATTATGACAAGCTATATGGCTTTTCACATTGCGCTAATAACATGCCATGTGGGCGATATTTGCGCCACATTCGTATCTGAATATCGCATTTTTTTTATAGGAATAAAGCGTCGGTTGTTATTTGGCTAGTCAAACACACTAAGATGACGAAGCCTCAAAGAGCAAGTTACAAACAGTACAAAGATACATATTTAAAAACAACATATAGCTTAATTATTAACAGTAATCATTTCTGTTAAAGAAAGCAGTTCAAAGAATTAGTGAAGTCATATCAATTCTAAACAGTAAACAAACATAAACACTTGAATAATTGTTAACAACAATCATTTCAATGCAATTACAAAACAAACAGGTACACAAATCCATGTTTTAATAAGCACGAACAGGGGGGGGGGGGGGGGGGGGGGGGGGGTGTATTGGCAGTAGAAAATTTGCAAACGTCATGTGATCATCAAAGGGTGCTTTTTCCATTATACTCATTGTTTATGGCGCAAGACACAAAGCACCGGCTTACAAACTGAATATAAAGAAGATGAGGAAGTTCGCAGACTTGTAAGCAGGGCTGCCATTTTGCTATTAGTGCTGGAGGAACTAGTTGAAGACGTGTGGTTTTTTGCACAAGACTTTTGAATGGAGAGACAGACATTTTACAATATGCAGACCATGCTTCAGATCTGTTACATTTAGAAGGTTAAATATTGAATGAATGAATGTATAATTTATTATTGATATTCAATATAATATAAATAATGCTTTCACATTACTGAGTGTTTTATTTGTGAAAATTATGGGTGCACAGAATAATATCTTGAAACAACCAGCAAAGTTTTAGCTCGTGGACGCGTGTATTATGTATTATTTATATTATCTGAAACAACTAGCAAAGTTTCAGCTCGTGGACCACCGGGTTGTACCCAGTGGTCCACAAGATGAAATTTTGCTAGTTGTTTCTGGATAATATAAATAATACATACTACACGCGTCCACGAGCTGAAACTTTGCTAGTTGTTTCTGGATAATATAAATAATACTTTCACATTTCTGAGTGTTTTATTTGCTGAAAATTATGGGTGCACAGAATAATAATATCTTTCAACAACTAGTTAAAATTGTGCTAATTATTTCAAGATTTTTTTATTTTATGCACGACTAATTTTCAGCAAATAAAACACTCACTAATGTGAAATAAACTATAAATCAAAACCTTTCATCAAACTGCTTAACAAGTAATTAAAACTTCCCGATTGTCCCACTTTTTTATTACGTTTTAACTACCTGAATTAAGAAAGTGGGACAAACGGGAAGTCACCATCCCACTTTATTCTGAAGGTGATAAGTAAGGGATTAGCTATTCAAACAACCCAATAATCTGTGATTATAAACTGTCTGACAACTGGGGTGTCTGACTAATGGGGGGATACCGGCGGTAGAGACAGAAACTGAATGTAGGATTACTGTACTGAACACTTTGTTTTTAAAAGATACAAAAGTTGAAATTACTATAATGCCCCTATGTGCTTTCCAAATACCTGTTCCGTGCATTTTTTTATCAGAGTACAGTTGCCTCAGGCAAGTTTTTAGTCAGCTAAAGTATCCTAGTTCAGGAGTCCAGGGATCAGCTTCATGTTGGTTTTAGTTAATTTCAACCATTTTAGCAGACTATGGGATAGAGATTATACACAAACTTTTGGATGCTCAAACCAATATACCGATAAATATTGTAGCGGAACATATATGGGTGCACTTTGTGGAAAAATATGTCATGAAAAGTCGTTTCAAAGGGGGTGGGTCTACTTTTGGCGGCGGAAAAAATGTGGAAAAAGAATTTGTGTGGCACATTTTGAAAGGATTTTGGCCACTCTCAACACATTTACAGGGCAGATAATGAATCTTTGTAATGCCAGGTTTCCAGGCAGAAAAATCTCTAACTTATTTCCATATCTAATATTTCCAACATAGTTAATCACTCTTTTCATTGTTCACCAGAGAGGACTTCGCCTACACTGGACCATGCTATTCAATCACAACTGTCGATCAAACAATATAATTAAATCTGAAAAGATCTGGTTAACTATATTTCACAGCTACACTGCTACAGTGACTACAATGATGGACGGTATTGGAAGTTTGAGTTTAGTAGAAGTTTTGGTATTTATAGGGAGGTAGACAGTGGTATCGGTTCAGTATTCGGTATCTTACTTGACAGAGATAGTACTAAAGGGGAATTCACATCAAGAAAATACAAAATAAGTTGTTCTTGTGTCATTCTACCAAAGCACCACAAATGCCACTGCCAAAGAGCTCAACATTTGGCATTCTTTTGCCAAAACAAATCATATCGACAGTAATTCTGCGGCTTGTTCCAAACACACCTTAGCCTTTAAAGTCTATTTTTGGCTTCTGCAATCTTAACAATTAATTAATTTGTCCTTAACATGCCATCATTAGGAGGTCCTGCTGACAATAGATAAATCACTTGGGCAATGATTTCTAGTCAAGACTTGGCTGTCTTAACAGGGGCAGGTAAGACTTGAATAGAAATCACTGCTGAGCAACTGGACATGTACAGGTTGTTGTCTAGAATTATTTATTTATTTATTTATTGATGTTTAAGGTCATATATTTATGCACAATGGCTAATCATGACCGTGACAGTTTTATGGGTGGAGGAAGCCGGAGTACCCGGAGAGAACCACCGAGCAACGACGAGCAGCTGCCAGCTCCCCAACACAGCAGGACAGCACAGGCAGGGTTAGATTGGTTGAAGACATGCGTACCATCGACGTGCAGTACACCTTAGTACACGGCGTCATCGTGCCCCCACGTGGGCAATGGAGATGAAGTGTCTTGCCCAAGGACACTACGCGGTTGCCGCAGGTGGGATTCGAACCAAGGACCTCTCGGCTTGCAGCCTGCACCTCTACCTACTGAGCCACCGCACTCCCCTGTTGTCTAGAAGGAATTCAGGACAATTGCTCAGGCAATTAAGGCCCTAACAAAACTGAAATGAAAATCGGATAATTCTTAAATGTAAATGAACATTTCAGCTTCTATGAAGCCTCAGTATGCAGGGGCTGCTGAACCGGTGGGGGGGGGGGGGGGGGGGGAGGGGGGCAGGAGCCCCCACCCACACACCCTTTTTTGGACATGAAAAATTTTATAAAGGGTATGTTTTATATGGAGGAAAAATGGTGTGATTCCCACCGGGTGATTAAAAAATCAAATACATAATTATAAGGGGTTGACCAAGTTAGCACATATCGGAAATACACCATGTTTGGCATTTTTGCCCATTTCTTCTATGAGAAACAAACAATAAGTACAGAAAAGTTTTATTATTCAGTTTGTAACAGTTTACTAAAAGGTGTTTATAGACTTTCTCTAGTGAATGGTACCATCATGGCATGAGAGGCTATAAATCAATATGCCTGGTTGTTTGGTAATATATTGAATCATTAACCAGATTAGGTTAAAAGGAAGAAACATAAATTGGGGCTCTATCATTTATGTGTCTCACATTCACCGAGAAATATACACTCAACGGAGACAGGGCATCCACCTAAGCTGTTCCCACCTCTACCTCAAGTAGATGTCAGAAATGCTGTGGCTACTTCCTCCTATCTTAACCCTTTACCTAACGTAGTGACCAAAATGAACAGAAAAATAACCAAAACATGTCTATCACAATAAAAGATATTTTACAAACTTCTCAACAAAGCCATACAAATATGGATATTATTAGAATTGACTCGATGAGCCGCATCCGATGACATCCATATCTGTACAAGTGAATTTTTTTTTTTAAATTGTAATATTAAATTTATTGTGTAAAATGCTGTGTTACGTAAAAGGGTTAACCCTTTACCTAACATAGCCTTAAAAAAATGGCTAGAAAATTAACCAAAATAAGCCTACCACAGCCACAAATATTTGACATTTCTCAATGAAACCATATAAGCAGGGATATCATTGGAACTGGCTTGTTCAGCTGGTTTTACTGATATCCATATTTGTATGGTTTCATTGAAAAAATATGAGATTTTTTAAACCCATATTAGCTAAATGCATGAAATGTGCCCCAATAGTCTCATTTATATGCACCTCTAATACAGCAGACTAGCTTTTAAAAATGCCTAGTAGACCTATCAGATATTTGTTAGAAGTCATGTATTACAGGCCCGTCGGAACCGGGGGGGGCTGGGGGGTCTGCAGCCCCCCCAATAATTTGCTCATATTTCGTTGTTAGTTTATCCATGATGGGAGCAACTGATGTAATCTGAATAAAACTGGACATTACATTATTGAACTCAGATTAGAACAGTGGCGTAGGAACCGGTGGGGGTGGGGGGTGGGTTAAGGGAGATATTTCCCCCACCCCCACAAATTTGTCAAAAGTAGGCTTTACTGGGCTGGGTTGGTGGTTTCTCCACACGGGATGCCCACTGGTTACCACATTCCGACATTACTGTTAATGATTACTGGACTGAGTGGGTTCCATGTGGGCTTTCTTCCACCAATAAAACTGACAGTCGTGTTTTCGCCTAATTGTGGAAAGCGATGTTAAACCCCAACCAACCACAGGGTAATTCATTGCATGTTCACTATTCCTGTCATTCTGCTCGGAAATCACGCTGAATTGATCAGAGAGTTGACGTATTTCCTTATTGACGATGTATTTACTCAGAATCACTCAGAATGCATATTTGTACATCTTAAATTAAAAAAATTTCCCGGGGGAGGCCCCCCGGACACCCACCAACGAGACGGGGAGGTACCCCCTCTCGTGCTCACCACCACTTGCCTTTTCGCGGTTCGGATGACGCTTCGCGTCATAGGAATATACAATTTATTTGCCCAGAATCAACTAGAATTCATGTTTTTACATCTTAAATTCGAAAATTTTCCCAGGGGAGGCCCCCAGACCCCCCCCCCCCCCCCCCCCCCCCCCCCCCCCCCCCCACACCAACGAGACGGGGGATATCCACTCTCGTGTTCACCTCCACTCGCCGCTCGGATGACGCGTCGCGTCATGGGAATATAGGTCCTACCCCTCCCCCCCCCCAATAAAATTAGCTTACTACGCCCCTGGGTTAGAATTGTAAACGTATCACTGAATGTATAACATGCACCTGCATATGTTGATGTGCAAACGTTTCGAGCAATTCCTTTCGCAGCTCAGAAGACCATGACAGCCGTTGGCGTAATGATAAAACTAATGAATCCACCCTAAGGCCTGACTGTTTTTTAGCATGACGGAATACGGCCACGGCCTGCAGGTGAGCCCGGTGTGAGAACCGTCCCCAAATGTTATGAGGTTCTATTGGGATTTTTGAAACATTTTGTTAAAAAAACAACTTTTGCCTTTTAAAAAAATCAAGAGGTTTTTGCTTCAAAAGCTACCAGAATGCTTCCTTGGATTGACCTTTTCAAAAAATTGTCTGGGGGAGTAAGCCCCCCCCCCTCCCCTCCCCCCTCAAAAAGCTCGTGCCTTCAGGCATTTGGATACCCCATACCCATTTAGTATCAGCCAGTTCACCCAAATTAGCAATATCAGCCCCCCCCCCAATATAAATTTCGTTCCGACGGGCCTGTATTACCTTGACATTATTTTTACAAAAGTAGCAAACAATTTTAAATGCGCTTTGTGTGCCAAAATGCTGTAAATGCGTTCTAAGAGCCTTCTTTTTCAAAAGTTTCTTGAGGGGGCCATGCCCCGAGGCTCTCCTACAAATGGCCAACACTTTGTGTTGGCCATCTGCCACAAAGTGGCAGAATCCTTGCATAGTATAGTACACCACTTTAATTTGGCTTCCACGTCCCCTGATATGGTCTTAAAATTAGAAAATGCAAGAAAATTTTAAAATACAAATGGTTTCAATATTCAATGATCGGTTCCATTCGGTTTTCGGTGTCCACATGATTATCGGCAATGGTTCGCTTTTTTGGTATATAGCTCATCTCTGGTGACTACTATTTGAAGTATTAGTTCTGCAATGATGCAAGTCCATGGATACTCTACACACATCCATCTACTAATAATTGGACTCTGTGCATCAGGTTCAAACAGATTTTGATTTTAAACTTCTCTGGCTATCACTAGTTTGATGTATAGCTATATCACTCCTATATGCATCCATTAGGATTTGTATCATGGACTGGACTGGATGCTTTCTAGTTAGAAATAATAAATTGACTGTAAATATGACTGATTTGTATATGGTTTCATCTGCAGTTGTGCCAGCTCAATATAGGTATACATTTGAAGGCATCTGATTAGAAAAATCATGGGAGTCGCTGGGGGATACTAACAAACCCCCATTTACATTTCGTTCAAGAATCGAGTATGCAAATAAATCGCGAAAAGTACTCCAGATGAGCTCCATTTGATACTAAATTTAAAAGTTTACCCACCCCCTCCCCTCCAGTATTCCTGTGCCCTCGGCACTTACAGCAGATTGCTTTGGCATCTGCCCAGCATACCTCCAGTGTACCTTTTTCATCAAAGTTGAACCCCTTTTTAAAAATCCCGGCGACACCCATGAAATTGATAGAGCTGAAACGGGTAAGGGGTTTTCTTGAGCGTTAACCAATTAATCACTTGTCCAAATAGATATCGGTTCGAATCCCACCTGCGGCAACCGCGTTGTGTCCTTGGGCAAGACACTTCATCTCCATTGCCCGCTTGGGGGCACGCTGACGCCGCGTACTAAGGCATACTGCACGTCGATGGCGTGCATGTCTCCAACCAATCTAATGCGAGTTACGATGTTGGGGAGCTGGCAGCTGCTCGTCATTGCTCGGTGGTTCTCTCCGGGTACTCCGGCTTCCTCCACCCGTAAAACTGTCACGGTCATGATTAGCCATTGTGCATAAATATGTGACCTTAAACATCAATAAATAAATAAATAAATAGATATCTGAATAATTGCCTGCAGCATGAACCCTTTATCCAATGTAACAAACAAAACCGACTAGGCCTATATACAAAAATCTCCAAATTTATTATGTTTTCGATTTTTGTCTTAAAAACAGCTTATGACCACTCATTGGAACGAGTTCATTGAGCTCGTTCCAGTGAGGGGTCATAAGCTATGTTTTTGAGACAAAAAGTCAAAATTTTTAGTAATTCATGAGTTTATTTTGCAAGTACCGTCTGCTACCCACAATGGATAAAGGGTTAAGAATGACCATTTCCAGCTACTGATACAGTATGATCAAGCAAGTAAACAAGTATGTCAGCAAGTAACTGGTATGCGTTACTCTGTCTCATTTAATTTATGAGTCAGCGTGACAATGTTTACCTGTTTTGAAGCAAGTTTGTTCCTTTATTAACCCACATAAAATACAGTAGTTCAAAAGTAACAGTTAATTGATCAATTACTTTGGATCGGTCAAGATGTTGATTATTGATTAACTGATTAATCAGTTAACCATTTCAGCTATAGAAATTTATCAAGATTATCAATATCCCCCCAAGATTTTTTCTGATTTATTTATTTATTATTTATTGGTGTTTTTAAGGTCACATATTTCTGCACAATGGCTAATCATGACCATGACAGTTTTACGGGTGGAGGAAGCCGGAGTACCCAGAGAGAACCACTGAGCAATGGCGAGCAACTGTCAGCTTCCCAACATACTAACTCCACACAAGCAGGGTTAGCATTGGTTGAAGACAGTTGCACCATCGACGTGCAGTACGCCTTAGTGCACAGCGTCATCGTGCCCTCACATGGGCAATGGGGGTGAAGTGTCTTGCATAAGAACACAACGCAGTTGCCGCAGGTGGGATTCGAACCGAATTTTTTCTGATTTTCAGTGGAATATTACAGGAAAGAGTGGGTGGATGTGAAAAACAAAAACTGGTTCCTGTGCATTTAAGTTTTTTCCTAAGTGAACGGGGTGGTATTTTACTCCCCACCCCCTGCACAAAATGTTTAATACAGGCCCCACCTCGTGGGGATGCCTTTCTTATCCAATATCCGCTCAGATGCATGGAAATGGGGTGGGGGGTGGGGACCTTGGAATTTAAAATTTCGTATCACGGGCCGAACCATGGTCGGACCATGATACCCACAACCATCCATCGCCCGATCCAGCCCCCCCTCCCCCCCCCCCCCCCCCCAACTTCGAAAATCGTTCTGCCGTCCCTGTAAAACATCATTTTAAATTGTCCAGTTTGAATCTAAATCACTACTAATTAAATTTATGTTTAAATATCTTACACAATCACTTCAGAAGTGATGGGAATGGTTCTTGCTCGAGGTTTGGGGATTGAACAGACTGAGAGCTTCAGCCCGGAGAATCTGGCAGTCCACTTCACTTGGAATAACTTGACACGCAGTGCAGATGAAGTAAACTTTTACTTTCTTACAGATATGCAATAAATTGTTATAACCAACTGTTTCCATCGATTAATTGTGTTTTCAGCTGAATTAAAAACGTGGCTGATTGTTGCTGAAACAGGAGCAGCTAACAGAACGCCATTTTTAAAGGTGTTTTCACGACACATCAGGTCGTGCTGAAGGCAGTGAAGTCAATCAAGTGGAACTTTTTGATCAATTTGGCCAGCTCAGTGGAACAGACTGTTCCAGAGACGACGCGTGTTCGGAGAATGATCATGCGTAACTTGTACTCACGCCATCAAAGAACTGCGTTGGAAATACAAATCAGGCGCGCAGATATGATTACACAGCACTCAGTCGGGTGTGCCGAGGCATGATTTTCTGAGGTGCGCGAATGGGGGGGGGGGGGGGGGGGGGGGGGGCACAAACACGACATTCCGAAGGCCGTTGTAGGTATTCATGAGTAAAATGGGCGATTCTCCAGAAAACGTATGAATCGTGTAATTTGTCGTTTTCTCCACCAATCGAGAAAACATTCTCCATTGTCTCCAAATTATTATGTGCCTTGGACCTGCTCAGAGTCATACATGACCGTGAATAGATTTTGGTTGGGTCCCGGTGATTAAAAAAAAATATGACTGGCTTAAACATCCCCATGTCAACGGTGTTTCCTGTGCAGATAGCACTAAATTGTAAATTATAAGCTCACGAAATACTAAATAATGCTGTCATGCAAACAAAACAATTTCAGCTTTTCAAACTGTGAGTATCCAGGCTGTCATAATTATGACGCGGCAGAATTTACGCAGAATATTTTCAATTTTTTCACAACAGTGGGAAGCCGATCTGTAGCAAAAACAAAGTCAGTGGTGTTACCTTTTCCGTTAAGATCTCTTTTGCATTGAGCTTGATATTGGAGTTTTCTCCCTTGCATCAATCTTTCCCAGGGTTTTGCTTCAGAGAAAAGAAGCGGATTTTTTTTTTGTCCTTGGAAAAAGGAAGAAAGCAGACAATAAAGGTAAATTATGTCGTATATAATTTTTGCACGTCAGTGGTGTTAATGGTAGAATCTGTATGCTTACTTTTTAATATTAAATAACATTATCCAAATAAGTAATTAGCTGGAACTCTAAAATTCAAACTAGCAAGCAGACAACAACTTTTTACAGGGAAAGGAGAATAATCCAATAATATGAGAAGTCAGTGGTGTTACCTGGTCAGTGGTGGTACATGATGAAGTAACACCACTGACCAATGGGTAATACCACCGACACAAATTGCTTTTGAACCTTAAATATTTCCTAAATATTTCCATTTAATATCATGCTATTAGATTAAATGTAACTTGTAAGAAACTTCATTATTAAAGCGTGCCCAAGTGTGAAAATTAAAAATTATTATGTTGCGCGGTACCTCAATGGTTGCGCGTGCGCTCTTGTAATGTCTTCACACCGAGTTCATGAGTTCGAGACTTGTCGTCTGGATCTGAAAAAACTATGTTAGTGGCCTTAATACTGGGTTAGTGACATTCTTGAGTAATACAGTGATTATCGCGGCGCACTGGGCCGTAAACCGAGTAGCAGGGGTCAAGACTACAAAACTTCTGCTCTTGTGTATTTATAATTCGGTACATGTTATTCAAAACTTTGGAAACAAAAATATATATAAATATCTATATAAATTTTGCTTGAAATTTAGGGGGTAGTGACTACTGTTTTAAAGCTCATAAGTTTTTTATTGAAAAAAAAACAAAACCAAAAAACAGAGACAGCGCATTTTTCGACTGGCCCGCCCTACAGGAGAGACACTCGGCCCCGCCCATAGGGCGGGGGTTCGATCCTGATTTTTGTCGCAAACGCATTTGTGAGCGAAAAAAAATTGCCCATCCACACCCCCACCCGGCACCTTTTTTTAAACCGCACCATTAGATTCCTGATAACAAAATTACTCCTAGTAGACCCCTTTGAAGACCTATATCAGGGCAAAAAATGTTTGATCATAACTTTTGGTGTCCATCCCCACCCCCACCCCGGTACTTTTTAAACCTGACGATGAACTACGCACAAAAAACACCCCCTAGACCGGCCCTAGAAGACTCATTTTTGGCACTCTGGATGACCCCATATTCGTTTCTATTGCAGGCAGGCAGGCTTCTAAAATATAGTATAGATTGGAGAGTCGAACATCACATTCAAAAGATTCAAAAGATATAAAGTACTGGAGCTCGGGAGTAGTATTGATAATTTTCCACTTTGTACTTTTATTTGGTATTCAAGAATGTTGCATCTGAAATTATAAGATTATTAAATTATTTATTATTTTGTTTAACAGTTTAGAGACTATCGTGGCTTCGGTCCACGGTTTTCCAGTCGGCCAGGCGCCTAGCATCGAGCTGACTAGCCTCTGCAACTTTGTCCAGCTTGAGATAAGTGCCCTGATAAGTACATCGAAGTTTTGTATTCTATATCTCACGAAAAGCCGTTGCCGCTTGTTTATATACTACTCAAAGTTTGCTAAGCACCACATGTTTGACACATCATTGTGACATTTTCTTGTGACACATTTGCGATATTTTTGCTGGATATGACTGAGGAATGTATTGAGATGGTCCCCAGTGTTTACATTAGCTCTCTTGGCAGGCAGACTTTTCGTGACAGTCATGGAACGCATGTACCCCTTGATGTCCATGATGTTTTCGTGTACTGTCCACATTACGTGAGATGTATAGGATATTCAGTCTTCATTTCAACACAAACCATTGTGATTTAATGACTGAATATGGCGAATGCAAATGTAAGGCGACATTTGCCTGAAACCGAAATGTGGTGGGCTGTAGGGATGGTGGAACAAGGGGCTACCATCGTCACGTTCGTGAAGCCCTTGGGGTGCACCATACGGTGATCACCAGAGCCTGGGCAAGATTTCAGCAGTATGACACACCAGTCAGACGACATGGTGGTGGCAGAGACGGGGCAACATCTGCAGCTGAAGACCGGTTTTGATCCTTCAGGCCCATGGGAACCGCTTTGACACAGCAATCCAGCTTCGCAGTGACCTTCAGAATGCATCCGAGGTAAATGTTTGGTCGCAGACTATCCGGGCAAGGTTGCACGAAGGTGGTCTCCGATCGGGAAGACCAAAGTATTCGCATTCAGCTATCCCAGAACCACCGCCGGGCACGATATGAATGGGCCATGGATCACGTTGGATGGACCAGAGATGATTGACGACCTGTCCTTTTTACAGATGAGTCAAGGTACTGCCTAAACAACACAGATAGGCGTTCTAGGGTATGGAGAAGACCAGGAGAGCGATTCCATGCAGCCAACATTGCTTGGCATGACCGCTATGGTGGAGGGTCAATAACGGTCTGTGGCGGCATCACCTGGGATGGACGTACAGAGCTATGTGTCCTTGACCGTGGTACATTGTCTGCACAGCGGTACATTGATGAGATCCTGGATGCCCACGTCAGATGGTATGCAGGTGCAGTGGGTGATAGATTCATTCTGGTGGACAATAATGCCCGTCCTCATGTTGCCCATGCTGTCCGGGAGTACCGTCAGAGGGAGGGGATTGGGCGTATGGATTGGCCAGCAAGATCCCCTGACCTCAATTCAATCGAACATGTCTGGACTGAGTTGCAGCTTGCAATTTCAGTCTGTCCAGTCCAACCAAGAAGTGTCCAGGAGCTTGGTGCCATGCTGGTCCAAGAATGGAACAACATCCCACAAAGGACCACCTGGAACCTGATTGGGAGCATGAGAAGGCGTTGTCGAGCTGTAATTAACAATAATGGGTCTCATACTCGATATTGAACCCACATCAGTTCTCTCCGTCAACTTTTTGGCAAATTTGAAAAAAATCCCCTTTTACCAATAATATCCATTTTCCATGGTTATCGTATTCAAAAGCTAAAAAATAATGTCAAACACAAATGAAATCTTAATTTCTGTACTTAAATCATTAATGATATAATTAAATATAAAATATATACACTTTTCTTAACAATATTTCAACTAAAACGTAAAACAGGTAGTTGGATATACTTGGTGCGTAGCTAACTTTGAGTAGTATACTTGGATATACATGTATAGCCAAGCTAAAAATTTGGTATTAATTGTCAATAGAATTAGATTATGAACAGAGTGTTAATCCCGATAAAGGTATTTTCTATTGGACAGTCTATGAGAAAAATTATTAACAATGACCAGTTGATTAATGCAAGTTTATAAGGTTTTATCATAACAAAGTTCTATAATTGTTTAATGTTGATAAGTTACTGTACCTATATAAGTTTGTTGTATTCTTGTGTAGAGAGACACGGATAGCCGGTTAGGAAACTTATGACGAAGGTTTGGCCACCAACCCTTGTCAATCTTTGTACTATATATTATTAAATTTGTTCAAGAGTTAAGACATTTAGTTTCAGTATTTCATAAAGCGAATTCCCCAGTTCAGAATTTATCCGTGACCAGTTCCCCGTGGTCATATATGATGGAGAATCCGGACATACAAGTGACTCTTTAGCTCACTTTGAGGTATTGGAAGACATTTCCGAATCAAAAATGTGTAGTGTGATTCCCCTGAATACAGTGAACCTATTACGGAGCTTGAGCGTCGAGAGATTAGAACTGTTTTGGGATCTCCAAGTTGAAACAAACGAGACCCGTCTTTTACTTAAATGGAGGAAGCCTTCATCTTGTTTCAAGAAGCCAAAGTCAGCAGCAAGACTTGCCAGAGACAGAAAACGTCAGGAAGAGTTCATTATACGGAAACAAAGAGAAAAGTATGTGCAAAATACCGAAGAAACTGTTCATAAGGAACAAACTGATCATATTTCTATAATGGAGGAAAAACCTGACGTGAGTACGAAAACTTTTCTTTTATTGAAAGCTAGCTCGGATGTGTCAGTTAACCCCACTGGCACCTCTCCCGAACAAGTGGCATCTGTTACGTCATGCTGTGTGGCAGAAACATTCAATGGCCATGAGAATACCGGAGTTCAGAAACGAGAGACTATGAAATTGTACACAATCAAATCAAAGGAGGTGTCGATTAAAAAGGTTAAACATTTGGAAAAGGACCCTTTTACAAAAAAGATAATGCATTCAGCGAACAACAAAACTTTTAACCAAATCTTTCGGCACAGAAACATTCGAGGCAAGAATGACGAATCATGCATGAGCTTGAAATTAAATTCGTCGAATGAACTGAAAACTCATAATAGCAATCTGGTTCACACAGATGTGCCAAAACGTCAGAACATTAATTCTCGTGGCGACATGCTGAACGCATGTACCAAACGATTCCGAAATTCCAATGAATTGGTTGACATTTTATCTGGATATATATCACCTCAGGGTTTGAAAATGTTCTGTGTTGAGTACCGCGATGGTGATGTTGATGAAATACCAATCGATGAAGTGCCATCCGCATTAAGGGACCGATTAGATCCACATTGGTCAAGTTGGTTCTGTAAATAAAACGATTTGTTCTCAACAAATTGTTGTGTATAAATTTACTGTTTGTTTGTTTTTGCACATTGCATGTGTTAGAGTGTACATATTATAGTGCTAAAATAGCCCAAGAACATTAGGTTTCACTAGGGAAAAAAATCGGAGAAAGCTGATTTTTTCAGGGAATGTCGAGTACATGTCACTGAACGATTAGACAAAAGTCCCCTAAAATCCCAGTTGAGCTTTTTTTTCTACAGCCTTTTTTCGAAAACGCGTTTGAAAATTTTTTTTAAAAAATCGCACGAACTTTGTAACCTCGAATTGATCCAACTGTATTTTTTGTTTACGCGTATTTCGAGCTACATAATGTCTAATATACATTTACCTAGAGGAAAATGTGCATTCTGTGACAATTTCTGCGAAAAATTATTGAAAATTCACAAAAAAGTATCGGATTTACGCAAAAAATGACGATTTTCCTAACGGATTTGCCCAAAGGGTCGTAGTACAGAACGGGATGTTAGTTGGACAGACGATAAAAAATCCACCACCATTTGAAGACTTTTATCATTGCTTACAAAATAGACATTATGGAAGACCCCCTCTGCTTCTGGCCGAGTTCCCCTTTTGGCATAAAATTCGTCAGCATGAGAACTCAACTATTTTCGGGCTTGGGACCGAACAGACACGTCTGTGTCTGGCAGCATTAGATCAATAAATAATATTTACAGAATGTACAAAAATCAATAAATAATATTTACAGAATGTACAAATCAATCAACATGGATTAAGTTACATTGACTATTATCAACGCTATATACAGAAATGACTTGACCTATATACATATTATTCATCGAACTCAGAAATTTCCGACAGGACAGTGTTTCTGTGATTGTTACAAGAATCCGAACTGCAATTACACAAACCTGAGCAAGAGAGTCCTGCCTTCTTACACCCACACCTTTTTGTACAAGCACTCTTGCAACCACAACTGATCAGATTCAGTAGGTTATCGGGGGCACATGGCTTTGTGGCTGCAGTCGGTACAAGAAGTCCATTGTCTAGCGACCACCCCCAATCAGTCGGAGGAAGCGAAGTGCCCAGCCATTGTTGGACCTGGAGATAACATCTGTAGACATGTTGTTGTGCAGCATCGCTACTTGGTGGGAGTGAGGCTTGGTCGATGGGTTTATTCAGTTTAGATTTTGCTACATAACGCTTGTAAGTGACATATCTATATTGGTCGAGAGAGGAAACAGTTTTACTCCCGTATAAGATCAGGAGAAGTTGTTCCCCGGCAGCGGCTATTGCACTTGGTGTACTGTCATCCGCCAAAATTGTGTTGACATACTGTTGTGAGTCGCTAGTAACATCGGAGACAATTGTACTGAATACTTTCTTCTTACCAACTCGAAAGAGTGCAGAAGTAGTGTCACAACCACTTATAGAATGTGCTACAAGGAGGTTGCTTCTATGGTCACCCATTTTGGTTGCTATTTCACTAACTGAAACTAGTAAGTTTGGGGTAATGGAATACATCATGTGAATATTACATCCCGGTTGAACTCGAGAGGTAAGAATGACTAACAAGTCTGTGTCTGTTCCCACAACGACAACATTGTTGTCATCTTGAGCGATGTCAAGTGCAGTTTCGGCTATCAGTACATCAGCATCAGCCTCGGCCTGCTTGGACTGAATATTGATAGCAGATAGCTCCTGCATTAGAAGATCGATCAGTTGGGTTTTGTTCTTGGCATTTGCAAGGAAATCGGATTGGGGTGTGGTGGCTGGTAACTCGGGTGAGATATTGATATCAATGGAATACCTGTCTTTAGATCTACGGGCTTGTTCCATGCCCTTTGTCGACATTGTACAAGCATAACCATCAAAAACAACCACGACGTTCGCCCCAAAATGTCTCACTAGATAATTGGAATATGATGTACATATGTCCTTATATGACGACTGTTTAGGCCATACAACTGCCCTCAATAAAAATCCACCATCTACAACAAACAGAGAATGTTCTGGGATTTTAGTTTGCTCGGAACCGTATGTTTTGAGGATCTTACCGAGCGTGCTTTTCTGTGTCTTCCTCATTCCATCAGAATCAAACAATGCTGGTGGTTTCGAGGCGAGTTCATATTTGAGATACTCTTCCATCTCTGCTTGTGACTGAATAACACATGTGATGCGGTTGAACAGAATTGTGGGGTCAATCACTACCTTACTTCCACGGACTTTGATGCTATTTGCCATCGATGCGAAAGACTTCACAGTGTCAACACGTCGTAGTTTGATGCTGTTGAACGTTTTGCTTACAACATTCGATACGCAACATTCACCAATTTTGCGAACTTGGTCACAGTTCACAGTTTCGTCGGCCACAAGCCCGGTCGCTATAGAGACTAATTGTAGTGGATCTCTATTCTGAAAGGGGGAATGCACTCTGAGCCAGTTCAATAATTTGGTGATATCATTGGCGTCAGTCAATTGTGAACTTTGACGGAGATCCCGATGTTGTTCGCCATGACCAGTGTGAACATGAACAAAATTTTCGAGAGCATTACATATCGGAAGGCAAAGAGGTAGTCCATGTACCCATTTCGCAACAGTGCTATCGGTTATTCCCCTGCCATGTGTGAGACCACCAGGGAGCTTGAACATTCTCATTAAACACTGCTCTATGGTCTGATCAGAATATATCCCGTCCCAGAATTTATCTGAGCGCCTTATGGTAAAGTAACCTTTCTCAGTGAACAACTTCAAATCATACTGTTGCATTATTTCTGTTAGCTCATTCATCTGCTGCAAATAGAGATGAGAACTTTTTGCGTATGCAAAATGACCACCTGCGTGAAATACTGGAATCATATTGCGAACACAATATGTGTGGAGTTCCCAGTCGCCTGTGCGCTCTGCTCTCAAGAACAACTGAAGAAGACCTATTTGCTCGTAGTATTGTACCCAAAGCTTTCCTGTGCGTCCTACGGACGCATTCTGGAGCAGTTCGTGTAATTTTGACAGTAGATGTTTATGAGTACACATCAAGGGTGTGCACACATTACATGCCAATGCATCTTGAGTGTAGGCGAACACCACATTATGTGATTTAATCGAACATGGAAATTGAAACAATGATGCTATAATACGGTATTTGAATGAGAAAAGTCGATGCCGTTTGAATTTGAGTTTAGGGGGTATGGTTAATATTTCACACGTTTCACCAGTTCATTATGGAATAAATGACTATTGTTATATATCATTATAAAGCCACTGCTTTTCTGCAATTTTTGATATATAATTTAACTCCCAAAGTAGTCGTAGATTTGATTTAATGGACGTTGTGTACCGTTGTGTGTACGAAAACAATAAAAAATTTTTCGTAATTTTGTACATTTTCGTGAATATTTCACCATTGAGTGTGAGGATTGGTACAAAGTTGGCATTTTCTGTTGGGGGTATGTATTCTCAATATAATTCAGCACGATATTTATGATTCTCGCCCTACTAAGGCGAATAAGAATGAGAAATATGGAGCTGGGTCGAATTTTTTTTAAATTTTTTTTTTTCATCAAAAAAACGCTATAACTAAAAAAGCTCAACTCGGATTCGCGGGGACTTTTCACACTTTATCCGCAATTTGTGTCCCGGAAACATATAAAAAAATCAGCTTTCTTCGATTTTTTTCCTTACTTTCTCATTTTTATGTCTAATGTGCCTGGACTAAAAGGTTAATCCTTATTGAAATAAAAGTGTATTCATTACAATGCCAGAATGATGGCATCATTCTTCGGGAGGCGAGAGGTAATATAGCCAAGCTAAAAATTTGGTATTAATTGTCAATAGAATTAGATTATGAACAGAGTGTTAATCCCGATGAAGGTATTTTCTATTGGACAGTCTATGAGAAAAAATTTTAACAATGACCAGTTGATTAATGCAAGTTTATACAGGTTTTGTCATAACAACTTTCTATAATTGTTTAATGTTGATAAGTTACTGTACCTATATAAGTTTGTTGTATTCTTGTGTAGAGAGACACGGATAGCCGGTTAGGAAACTTATGACGAAGGTTTGGCCACCAACCCTTGTCAATCTTTGTACTATATATTATTAAATTTGTTCAAGTGTAAAGACATTTAGTTTCAGTATTTCATAAAGCGAATTCCCCAGTTCAGAATTTATCCGTGACCAGTTCCCCGTGGTCATACATGAGTGACTCGTTGTCAGAAGGGATATTATGAATGTGCCTAAATATGAATAGCTGTATGATATAGGTCAATGGATCATGGAATAATTGCATGTGAAGATAACAGAAAATTCTGCCTACTGTTCTACCCATGTCAGAGGTGTTCTCTGGGTGCCAGTGGCGTTACCCAAATGTTAGCGGTATTACCAAGACTTTATTGGTCATAATTATTTCTTTCTTTTTAACTGATACTTGTAAATTTACCCAACATTATAATCACATCCAGTCTACCTGACTGATTTATTTTGTTTCTGAAAACAGAAATAATCAAAACAAAAAACTAAATAGACATTTTGCTAAAATGCTCATTATCAACAATTGCCATTTATAATTTGCTTTTTTCTCTTGCATTTGTGCAATTCACAAGACATTGACAATTATTTTCAAAATGCACACCATTGCTCCATTGTATATCACGCAGCTATTCACATTTGAGCACGTTCATAATCTCCCTCTGTTTTACATTTCGTGGGTAACACCACTACCAACCCATCATCGTATCCTGAAGCCTCAGGTGCTGAAAACAAAAAAAAATGTAAAGCTGAGGGATCTTCCCTGTTGTATTTCTAACTTATGGTATCACAGAACAAAAAATGCCACATACTTGGCAGTATGATAACCAATTCAATTTTTTCTAAAAATCAAAAATGAAATCATACCTTCTCTGGAGAATCACCCAAATACCACTCTATCACATATCCTCCCACCACACCCAACCCCCACAGCCAGCAAATTTCTTGAAACGGATGGAGGGGGCACTCATTATTCTCACAGTAAGGCCTATGCTACGCAGTTAGTTCAGCGATCTGAACGTAGTGGCTACCCCACTACGATCAGATCGCTGAACTAGCTGCGCAGCATCAACCGAGCCGCTCCAGTTGGAGGAGAGGACGAGGGGGCTGTCTCCTTCTCGTTAGTGTGGGACCGAGGATCCTCCTCGGGAAAAAGTTTGAAAAATGGAGGGGAGGGGGGGGGGGTGGCTCGTGTTTTCTGCGATTCTCAGGCTGCTGTGATCGACTCCCCAGGATGTATAAGTTATTATAACTATTTATAAATCCCATGATTACGGCCCTTGTACTCAGTGACTGACTGCTAATCAGTCTAATCATGTTCTGCCTGGGGGTTTCAACTTCACAAACGAGCTCGGCCTGAATATTCTGAACAGGGACGCGAGGTGTAAGGGGAAATGGACCTGTGAGAGGAGCGACAGAAAATCAATAATCGACTACATTCTCACATATATTAATTTATGGAGGGAAGTGATAGGGGTAGAAGTGGATGATGAGGGTAAAATGGAGGTGGAAAGTGATCACAACTTGATTACAGTGATGATCAGAGCCAAAAACCTAGTAAAAAGCAAAGGAAGCTTTAAGGAGATTTGGAGACTCAAAAAGGATGCTGACTGGGCGAAGAAGAAAAACTGAAACCAAAGCTTGCAACCGTACCCAGGGGGGGGGGGGGGGCAGTGTCCTGGGGATGGCCGACGCCATAGTTGCGAGCCTAGTGGGGGCAGGGAAGGAACGTGTAGGAAAGATCAGGGTGCCAACACGGGAACTTGGGTACAGGTACAGAGTGAATGAAGAACTGAAAAGGGTCATAAATGGTAGAAAAGCTAAATGTGCTGTATACAGGAGAAGTAGAAAACTTAAGGGGGCGGAAAGCAACGAGGCCACAGTAGCAAAGGAAGAATACCAACAAGCACGAAATAAAGTAAATAAGATTAAAAACGATAATCGGAGAGTGCGAAATAGAAGTCTTATTAGGACGATAAGAACGACAGGGAGGTCGAGTTCGAACGTATTTTGGAAATGGGTGAATAAACATAACAAAGGAAGTAACGCACAGAGAGTATTAAAGTAGATGGCAGAGTTACAGACGAGCAAGATCAAGTCGAATTAGAACTATTCAAGCACTGGGAAAAAGTAAGCGATGGGGCATGGGAAGCCCACCTGAGTGTCCGAATCGGGTCGAAGAAAACCTATCGAACATCGTGTGCAGCGAAATTAAAACGGAGGAGGTGCGAAAGGTGGGCTCAAAATTAAGGGATGGAAAAGCGGGAGGCATGGATGAAATTCCTAACGAGTTTATCAAGGGGGGGGGGGGGGGAATCGTGGAACTGCCTTATTCAATCTAGCCATAGAACACCAAGAGGTCCCAAAGGAGTGGAGAGAAAGCAAATAATAATAATAATAATAATAATAATAATTTATTTATATAGCGCCTTTCCCAGCGAAACGCTGCTCAAAAGCGCTGAAAACAAAGGTGACGGTAACAATGTTATAATCAGCGGCCGAAGGCTGCTTGAAAGAGATAGGTTTTCAGAGCTTTCTTGAAGTGATCTGCATTTTGGGTTTTTCTAAGGTTCTGAGGGAGGGCGTTCCAGAGTGAGGGAGCTGCAAAAGTGAACGATCTCTTCCCTGCCGTTGATCGAATTCGAGGTACAATAAGGAGACTCTCAGAAGCTGATCTGAGATTCCTCGACGGTGTGTGTACTTTGATGACCTGCTTAAGGTAGATTGGTGCTTTGTCAATATGTAAGATGTTGTGTGTCACCGCCAATACCTTATACTTAATGCGAGACTCAACTGGCAGCCAATGCAAAGATTTCAGGATTGGTGTAATGTGGTCATATTTTTTCGACATTTATTCACAAAAAGGGGGGAAAAGACGTTTTGGATAATTATCGAGGGACCTCTGTCAGTAGCAACATTGGAAAAGTTTTCTGTAAAGTCCTGTATGGGAGACTAGAGGAGGTGATTGAAGAGAAGGGTTTTTTGGGAGAAATCCGGAATGGCTTCAGGGAGGGAAGGAGAGTTACTGACCATCTTTTCACGCTATCCCAAATGATAGAATCCTGGAAAGCAAAAAAGAAAAAGATGTTTATGGACTTTTTGGATGTCAAAAAGGCATACGATAGAGTATGGAGGGAGGGTGTGTGGCGCAAGCTGGAGGCTCTGGGCTTAGGAAGTGAGTTTGTTGGAATTATGAAAGCATTATATAAAGACGTACAGAGTGAACTTAGCCTGGGAAACATTACAACAAAACGTGTGCCTATGGAGATAGGCCTAAAACAGGGGTGTATCCTTTCGCCAATTCTGTTTGCATTGTACATCAAAGGTTTAGGAGGTGAACCCCTGCATAGCGACGAGGGGAGAGCAGTAGGGGACTTGAAGATCCCAGGGCTATTTTTTGCAGACGATATGGTGCTAGTGTCAGAAAGCGAAGAGGGGCTAACGAAAATGCTGGGAATTGTTGGGAAATATGGGAGCAAATGGAGACTCGAACTTAATGAAAGCAAGACAAGTTATATCTGTGGGCCGCAAAGTACACCACACTCGAAGGTGGAGAGTGGGTGACTTCTGCATCACGAAAGGTAGCAGCAAACTTCTCAGTGTAGGAGAGACAGGTGATTACGAGTATTTGGGGGTAAATATAAACATTACAGGAAGAGGCATCTACCGAAACCACACAAATAAATTGGTTCTGAAGGGGAAGCGAATCCTTAACCAAATGAAGCTTATAGGAAGAAACAGTTTCAATAAGGTTTTCGTGAGGAAAACGATTTGGGAAATGGTGAGTCTGCCAAGTATAACTTACGGTACGGAAGTGGTACCCTAAACCAGACGGCCGTAAAGAGATTGGAAATCCTGCAGCACGATGCAGGCCGATGGATAACGGGGTCGAGTAATACCGCAGCGCTAGAAGCAATCAGGGGTGAGCTTGGGTGGATGAGGATCAAGGACAGGATAGACCTGTTGAAACTCGGTTATCTTAATTATTTGGTAAATTTCCCCGACAGCCGATGGTGTAAAGTAATGTTCCTGAGAATTTTCAACTCAAATATCAAGACGGGGTGGATGGTCCAAGTGAGGGAGCTAGTAGAGAACTACTCATTGGATATCTCGGACCTGGACGTTGGGACAAACCAGGGTAAAAAAATCGTCAGAAAAAGGGTCATGGAGGATTGTAGCCGTAATTGGCGAGAGGGGGTCAAATCAACGAGGTCTTTGGGTGGCCTGCGTGATAAAGAGAAGCCAGGTTTTGAAGAGTACCTTGCTGGCACCTTTAGGGGGTCACTGTTATTCAAGCTGAGGTCGCGGTCCCTGGAGCTGAGGGGTAAAATTGGGAAAAACAGTGAAAAGGAGTTCCAGATGTGTAATTTGGGCATGGTAGAGACCTTGGAACACTTTCTTCTAGAATGTCCAGTTCAACAGAATAAGATTCACTGGGAGTATATTGGGGAAGTGGGATTGGAGAATGAGGGACATGTGGTTAGGGGGAGACTCAAAGCGGGGGGGGGGGGTTAATATGCTAATCGGGGAAATTGGGAAGAATGGGGCAAGGGATGTCATCAAGCAGTTCGCCTCCGAGTGTTGGGGGAGAGGAGAAGTGTGGGAATAGGGAGGCAGTTGGGAGTACAGGGGTAACCAAGGCCTTCTCGTCCGAGAACCGCGACAAATCAGCGGCTGGCCAAAGAGTTATTATTATATTACAAATGACACCTGATTGACGAGACTTTAGTGACAATATTATTGAATATCTGAATAAATTTTGTTTTGATTCTTTATTTTTCTGCCTAATTATATTTATTTATATCTATTTATTTATTTACATAATTATATTTATTCATTTTATTTTATTTTTATCTATTTTTTTATTTATATTTACATTTTTATTTATTTTTGTTTATGTAAATATTTTTTCAAAAGAGATTTAGCAAGCTTTTGTACATAATTATATATTGTGTTACAATTTATCAGAGAATTGTGTGGCGCTTTCCAATAAATGGTAACAGAACTATTTGATTTTCTGCTGGTGAAAAGATAATAACAAGATGTGTTTGTGAGGGTGGGGTGGGGCGGGGCGGGGCGGGGCGGGGGCGGGGAGTACCTGAAAATTGCCTTGGTTATAAATCAGTATGGGCCAATAAAAATTACTGTGGGGGTGGAGTGGGGATGGTATGGAACCCCAGGAAGTGAAGTAATTTCTGGCATGGGATCCAACTGTCGTTGAAGAATTCACTAAATGTTGATGGCGTCGTAGTCAACAACTCAACTAAAATTTCAGAAAACATCTTTTTATTTCGAGCGTAAATTAATTTCATTAAAGTTGCCATTAGTTCCTCTTTCTGAGGAGTTTCGAGATCAATTTTGAAAACTTTTATTTTCAGGAATTTGAGCATATGCCAAGTGCTGAGTAAGTGATTTGCATTGGGCCACAGATTCGCAATGAGTTTCAGTTCAGAGAAGTCTTTATCTGACATAATAACCTTGACATCATTCAAACACAGGTTTTTGTCCTTCACGGCTTTGAATGAAGGTGAAAGTGTTTCACAGGTTTCACCTTTCACAAATTCAAAAGCAATCTCTTTGCCTTTGCCACAACCATCCTCCACTAAAAATGCTTAAAGTGGATAGCATTCCATATTCACTTTATATACTGAGTCAAAAAAGAAAATATAATAAATTCTGAGTAAATTCATATTTCGAGTCTAGCTGTATGAATTTGCATAATTCCATGTTCTTACTGTTGTCGGCGTCACGTCAGGACGTCGCAATTCAGATGTGGAGTGAAATGAAAAGTTCACAGATGCAGTCAATAGCGTGTATGTCCACCGTTTGCCTCTTGGATGGCAAGAACATCGACGGCGCATAGACCTGATAAGTCTCTGGATGTCACGCTGTGGTATTGCGTTCAACTCCTGCCTTAGAACATTGCGTAAATCGCCAAACGTCTGAATTAAGATCACGAAGTCGTACCCGACGGTCCAACTGATCCCAAAGGTGCTCGATTGGCGACAAATCTGGCGAATGTGGGGGCCACGGGGAAGAATTTCGATGTTATGCTCATCGAGAAAGTCACGACTGATACGCGCCATGTAACATCGGGAATTGTCTTGCTGGAATAACTGCAATCCGACGTTAGAGTTGAACAACGGGACACCAGCGTTAAGAATTTTGTCTCTATATCGCTATCCATTCAGATTACCATAGATGAAGATCAATTGCGTTCGATTGTGCAAGGAAATACCTGTCCAAACCATTACACTACCCCCACCGAAACGGTCGCTTTCACGCACCCAAGCATCAGAAAACCGCGATACACTCTTGCCCTACCATCAGCGCGCCGTAGACAAAATCGTGATTCATCAACGCTGCTGGGTCCAGCGAACACCCATTCCATTCTGACAGTACGATGACGTTGGGTGAGGATTGGTCGCGGTATGGACGCCTACTGCGGATGCCGTGTTCAGCGAGTCTGTTGCGGACATTCCGTGCACTGATTCTATTGTTGGTTCTACCAGGAGTAATTGCTGCTGTCTTCGTCGCCGGACGGAAGACATCCCTCAAGTGAGACGGCCACGATGTGTCAGTCTTGTGCGGGGGTTGTAACTCTTAGTCGACCTGAACGCGGTCGGTCGGCAGTGGACCCAGTGGTTCTATACCTTCCAATGAGACGGTAAATAGTGGCCACTATGACTCAGAGTTTACTTTTTTAACAATAAAAGAATATCAAATCTAAAGAAAAGAAGACAAGGCATGCTGTTTCACAAATTTGCTTAAAATATGTTGTTCTGCGAATGGTTGAATCCATTTCGTGCGAAAATGCAACGTGGTCCATATCTTCTGACGACTGCACAAATGATTAAATTCATGTTAGGCCACATTAATTAGCAATATAGCACTGCAAAAGAAGACGTCTTGGAGGTAACTACATTTTGCTCCTATACTAAATACCAAGAAGAACCAAGAGAAACCAAGAAGTTAAAAAATAAAGAGAAAATCAGTGGCGTAGCCCCCTCTGCCCCCTTCCCATAACCCCCCCCCCCCCCCCCCCCCCCCGTTAACCCATATAGGCAACATGGGCAAAAAGTTTTAATTTCTAGCAATTTCCTTGATTCTGAGTCCGTTTGTGTCCATAATTTGTGGGTTGTGAAAGGCATCAATAATTAGGCCACATTATGGCCTAATTATTGATGCCTTTCACTTCTTGTAAATTGTGGACGCGGGCAAACTCAGAGTCAATGAAATTGCGTTTTTTTTTTTTTTGTCTCCAGTTTCAAACATTTTCCCGGGGGAGGGGTCAGACTCCCTCCAACGAGAGGGAACCCTCTCTTATGATCGCCCCTTATTTCTGCAGTGGGCCCCGGATGATGCAGCGAATCATATTCTGTAACCCCCTCCCCCCGATATTATTCCCCCCACCCCTTAATTTTGATATCCTAGCTACGCGCCTGTATACAGTACAATTTTAAATACTTTATTAATTTACCAGGAGGTGTACTAAACAATATCATCCACATTTGATGTATAAATAGATATTATCATAACAGTGTGTTGATCCGTGCCGTCGTATCACGTCGAGTTGAGGTGGCCAGATTTTCGGATCACACGAGCTGCCGCAGGCAGCGAGTGTGATCCGAAAATCTGGCCACCTCAACGAGACGTGATGCGACGACACGGATCAACACACTGTTATGATGATATGTTTATCATATGACACGCAAATATTAACATAATTTGCTCACTTCGATTCACTGGCCGTTATAAATTAGATACCCAGATTCTTCCCGGCAGACGAAACAACAACGACTTGCCCAGTTACGAAAATTATTCACGGAAACTCTCGGATATTTCCGTGGGAGTGTGATATGGATTTTTGATTTCCGTAAGAGTGTGTTATGGACTTTTGATCCGAAAAAAATCTCACCCGGTGTGATACAACAGTTTGGAAAACATCGTCAAACAGTAGTGATATTCAGGGTAAAAATGTCATAGTCATATGATAAAGGCTCAGAAATACCGCCTAACATGTAACGCGCGATCCAGAAAATTACTTCTTGGTCTTTAGTTGTTAAGACCTGCAGTTTGAATGAATGAATGAAATGAATAGTTTCAGCACGCCGAAGGCGCACAGGGACGATGTGGGATTGAAATCCCTTGCGTCCCGAATAACTTTATTTGCTTTGTAGCTTTATTTGCTTATGAGAACTGAATTCGGGTTATTCCTGTTCACCCACCACACTAGTTTTAATTAACACCTGGGCGAAGGTTATCGTCCGTATCAAAACAGAGAACTTATGTTTCATCTCCGGACTAAATTGATGGGTTGTTATATCAAACCAGAGAACTTTGAACTCGAAAGACCGATTTTTCGGTCCAAGGCATAATTTCGTCCCATTTATAAGAGGTCTGTCCACGAGGCACTGGTGATAAAATCATAACTGCAGTCTGCAGCCAGACGGCTGCAGACTGCAGTTATTATTTTATCCTCTCTGTACATTGATATTGTAACGAACCCATCTCATCGTATATGTACACAAAGACAATATCACTCCTGGAAACCAGGGTTTAAAGGGTTAATGTTATTTATATATTTATGATTATTATTATTATAATTAATGTGTATTTATATATATGATAAATAATTAGTAATAATTTTTGTTCGTTTTTTGTCATTTTCCTACTCACCCAGCCCTCTGAATTTGCAGTTAAATCCCCAACAGAACAAACCACTAATTTGAGGAAAACTATAGTCGGCATTTCTTTGATCAAGAAAAGTTTCACACTTCCACCAGAACAATAGTGGATGGGTAGACAGGAAGACCCCTTGAATTCTGAGGCTGCTGCTTGTTTTATTATTGATTGTGTTATTGAACAGTGTTAATTGGCTTATCAGTTTGTTTCACATCTAATATACAGTATCCTGTGTCGTTGTCGTTAAGTCTTGCTTGTTATCATAACTTGTCATTCTAGAAAAAAAACAACACAGTTAAAATAAACAACCACTAATGGTTCGTTTCTTATAAATATGAGGCACACCAGGGAAATTGTCTTGATTCACACTTCTGATCTCAGAGCGTGAAGACCTTGTTTATAACAATGGAAAACCTGGAATTGCCGGATCGTCTTAGGAAAGCCATCTCAGCTCTGGGCGTCTCTTGTCCCATCTCTTGGACTATCCAGGAAATGGGCAAGAGTGTTCATCTGAACCTGGAATTTAGAGTTGAAGAAGAGAACACCACAACACCAACCTCTTCGGGGAGAGGTAGTACCCTTGGCGAGAGGATCCCCTCTCCCACTGGTCCACACCCGAAGAGGCACGGAGGCCCTGAAAAGAGGAAGAAGAAGAGCCCATCAACCAAGCGCAGGGATGCCCGGCGCTTGGAGGCATTCCGGAACAGGAAGAAAGAGTTGAGTGAGGGGGTGGAGGCTCTGGAGGCAGCCGCCAGTTCCCCTCCTAGTCCCACTGGTACACCCAATCAACTGCCGGCTCCTGAGCCGGAGCAGTTGGATGAGGAACGTCCAGTGGGGACTGAGGAGGAACTGGAAGTTGCTTTCTCACCGCCTCCCACCCCTCACTCCCCCCTTCCTTCACTACCGGAAAGCCCGGGAGCGGAACAGCCACTAAACCCTTATGAGGAATTAATGAGAGAATTAGAGCTGACTAGAACAGAACGGTTAAAATGCAGAGAGTACCGGGAAAAACTTAACGCGAGCACCTCTACACCACCACCACCAGCTTCACCATCACCATCACCAAGTCAACCTCCTCCCAAAAAGAAGAGCCGCAAGAAGGGCAGGAAGGGCTAAACCTCTTCCCTCCTTCCTTTTCTTCCTTTGGCACGCCTAGACATACGAAATCATTTACAGTCACCGAGGGTCGAAAGGGGCTTGTCCCCCATATCGTCCCTGCGCGTTCGAAATTGTCTTGAAACAATCCTATCAAGAACTTGACAAGAAGACGCATGGAAAAAGCAGACGAAGCGAAGATGGAATTGGAACAACCTACCCTTCAGTTCACATACATTGGAAACCACTAAACACCAGGCAAGGTTTATTATTGGCAGTGTTAAATTGGCTTATCAGTTTGTTTCACACCTGATATGCAGTGTCTTGTGTGGGTGTGGTTAAGGCTCACTTGTTATCATAACCTGTCATTCTTTTAAAAAACAACATAGTTAAAATAAATAACTTCTAAAGGTTCGTTTCTTATAAATATGAGGCAGCCATGGGAAATTTTCTTGAAATAATAGTACAAGGAAACGGGAATAAGTAACTAAATTCACAGTACTTGAAATAATCCTCTCGAGAAGGGGCATGGAAAAAGTAGACGAAGCTTGGGCGGAATTGGAACAACCTACCATTCTGTCAACATACCCAAACACCACGCAATGATTAAAACAAGCTTGCCTGGTTGGGACCAGTGTACATTTTAAATGAATAAACATATGAATAAAGACGTAACAACCCTTTTAATAGCTTTTGGGTGTGCGTCTGTGAGTGTTTTTTTTCCAGTTCGGGGTTCTCGGGGGTCTGACCCCATGCAGAACCCTACTGCCACACTACCGCGCACTCGAACCAAATAACATTATTGGCCACCGCTTCCGACACTCGTGGATTCATAAGCAAATAAAATGATTGGAGTCGCAAGGGATTTCAAATCCTACATCGCCCCTTTGCGTCTTCTTCGCGCTGAAACTTTTCATTCATTGAATTTCAGTCTGCTTTTTATCTGATTACAACACGACTTAAACGTCAACCATGTCTTCAAAACTTTATCCACGTGACCAGCGTTTGACGTGAAAGCTGTCACAATATTCGCAGCATTGGCTGTAGGCTGTGACATGTGTGATAGATGGTTCCATCCTGGACGAGGACATCCTTACTTGTACCAAGTCTGGAGTGGGAGGGTAAGTTTTTATTCTTCTGCATTGTCTTTCGGTCCCAAGCCCGGGTAAAAGCAGGGAGGGGGTGGAGGGGTTGGTGGGGGGGGGGGGGGGGGGGGGGTACTTTAAAAAACTCTAATTGCTGTAGGTCCCCAGCCCAGATGAAAACAGAGGGAAGTTTCTATTAACAGCCAGATCAGACACCAAGCTGCTTAAATGGCCTACTAGATGTCAAAAAGTAAACCAAGTTGCAGTGCTATAACCTACTAAAGACCAAGATCACTTGGAAACAATTATGGATAAAGTGTGGTATATCTATAGAGTCAATTTGCTGAAGAAATTTAAGTATTGTCTAAATCGTAAAGCTCTCCAGTGTATATACTTCTCTTTTATTCGACCTCTGTTAGATTACGTCTGTCAGATATAAGATAACTGCACCTTGGTTGAATCTAATCGCCTTGGGGCTATTCAATATTCTCGGTTCATTTCTCATGGTGAACCAGAAGCTTGTAAAAAGTGATGAAGCCTTGATATGTTAGATATTGTTGGAGGGTGTCTATTGGCATCCTCCAATAATTTGTAACAGAGCAAATCTGAAGGAACAAATGTTGACTATCAAAACTAGATGGTGCCATTTGTGTGCGAAGCACACTATAGTATATCCCCGCATTTGCACTTTCCTTTTTGGTTAGTGCAGGATACAGACTTGGATAAAAAGGCTTCACGCATGTATGTGATTTAAAATGATAAAACAGTATTTAATTTCCTTCTGAAGACTCACATGTGAAACTACTTCAATATTTCAAACAAGATACTTCACCCAACATGATGTATAAAGGGTAGTGTTCTGATCACATCATTGTCACATGATTGAAAAACCACTTGGACCCAAATCAAAATTCCAAAACCTTCATGCACATCTACAGATGCTATCTGAACATGTTAACATGGTTTAAACGTTTCGAATTCAATACCCTAAGAACCTTTGAGCAGACAAAGATTTTCTAAGGATAAAAGTGGTTCCACTGGAACCACTTGGACCCAAATCAAAATTCCAAAACCTTCATGCACATCTACAGATGCTATCTGAACATGTTAACATGGTTTAAATGTTTCAAATTGAATACCCTACGAGCCTTTTAGCGGACAAAGATTTTCTGAGGGTAAAAGTGTTTCCACTGGAACCACTTGGACCCAAATCAAAATTCCAAAACCTTCATGCACATCTACAGATGCTATCTGAACATGTTAACATGGTTTAAATGTTTCAAATTCAATACCCTACGAGCTTTTGAGTCGACAAAGATTTTCTAAGGATAAAAGTGGTTCCACTGGAACCACCTGGAACCAAATCAAAATTCTGAAACCTTCATGCACATCTACAGATGCTATCTGAACATGTTAACATGGTTTAAACGTTTCGAATTCAATACCCTAAGAGCCTTTGAGCGGACAAAGATTTTCTGAGGGTAAAAGTGGTTCCACTGGAACCACTTGGACCCAAATCAAAATTGTGAAACCTTCATGCACATCTACAGATGCTATCTGAACATGTTAACATGGTTTAAACGTTTCGAATTTAATACCCTAAGAGCCTTTGAGCGGACAAAGATTTTGTAAGGATAAAAGTGGTTCCACTGGAACCACTTGGACCCAAATCAAAATTCCGAAACCTTCATGCACATCTACAGATGCTATCTGAACATGTTAACATGGTTTAAACGTTTTGAATTCAATACCCTAAGAACCTTTGAGCGGACAAAGATTTTCTAAGGATAAAAGTGGTTCCACTGGAACCACCTGGAACCAAATCAAAATTCCGAAACCTTCATGCACATCTACAGATGCTCTCTGAACATGTTAACATGGTTTAACGTTTCGAATTCAATACCCTAAGAGCCTTTGAGTGGACAAAGACTTTCTAAGGATAAAAGTGGTTCCACTGGAACCACTTGGACCCAAATCAAAATTCCAAAACCTTCATGCACATCTACAGATGCTATCTGAACATGTTAACATGGTTTAAACGTTTCAAATTCAATACCCTACGAGCCTTTGTGTGGACAAAGATTTTCTAAGGATAAAAGTAGTTCCACTGGAACCACCTGGAACCAAATAAAAATTCCGAAACCTTCATGCACATCTACAGATGCTATATGAACATGTTAACATGGTTTAAACGTTTCGAATTCAATACCCTAAGAGCCTTTGAGCGGACAAAGATTTTCTGAGGGTAAAAGTGGTTCCACTGGAACCACTTGGACCCAAATGAAAATTCCAAAACCTTCATGCACATCTACAGATGCTATCTGAACATGTTAACATGGTTTAAACATTTCGAATTCAATACCCTAAGAGCCTTTGAGCGGACAAAGATTTTGTAAGGATAAAAGTGGTTCCACTGGAACCACTTGGACCCAAATCAAAATTCCGAAACCTTCATGCACATCTACAGATGCTATCTGAACATGATAACATGGTTTAAACATTTCGAATTCAATACCCTAAGAACCTTTGAGCGGACAAAGATTTTCTAAGGATAAAAGTGGTTCCACTGGAACCACCTGGAACAAAATCAAAATTCCGAAACCTTCATGCACATCTACAGATGCTATCTGAACATGTTAACATGGTTTAAATATTTCGAATTCAATACCCTAAGAGCCTTTGAGCGGACAAAGATTTTCTGAGGGTAAAAGTGGTTCCACTGGAACCACTTGGACCCAAATCAAAATTCCGAAACCTTCATGCACATCTACAGATGCTATCTGAACATGTTAACATGGTTTAAAAGTTTCGAATTCAATACCCTAAGAGCCTTTGAGCGGACAAAGATTTTCTAAGGATAAAAGTGGTTTCACTGGAACCACTTGGACCCAAATCAAAATTCCGAAACCTTCATGCACATCTACAGATGCTATCTGAACATGTTAACATGGTTTAGACGTATCGAATTCAATACCCTAAGAACCTTTGAGCGGACAAAGATTTTCTAAGGATAAAAATGGTTCCACTGGAACCACTTGGAACCAAATCAAAATCCCGAAACCTTCATGCACATGTACTGGTGATACCTGAACACATTAACATAGTTTAAACATTAATGCAAGTGAATGTAACACCGGACGGACGTACGGACGGACGGACGGACGGACGGACGTACGTACGGACGGAGATAACGACAATATCCCCGACAATACCCTAAGATGCTATCTGAACATGTTAACATGGTTTAAATGTTTCAAATTGAATACCCTACGAGCCTTTTAGCGGACAAAGATTTTCTGAGGGTAAAAGTGTTTCCACTGGAACCACTTGGACCCAAATCAAAATTCCAAAACCTTCATGCACATCTACAGATGCTATCTGAACATGTTAACATGGTTTAAATGTTTCAAATTCAATACCCTACGAGCCTTTGAGTCGACAAAGATTTTCTAAGGATAAAAGTGGTTCCACTGGAACCACCTGGAACCAAATCAAAATTCTGAAACCTTCATGCACATATACAGATGCTATCTGAACATGTTAACATGGTTTAAACGTTTCGAATTCAATACCCTAAGAGCCTTTGAGCGGATAAAGATTTTCTGAGGGTAAAAGTGGTTCCACTGGAACCACTTGGACCCAAATCAAAATTGTGAAACCCTCATGCACATCTACAGATGCTATCTGAACATGTTAACATGGTCTAAACGTTTCGAATTTAATACCCTAAGAGCCTTTGAGCGGACAAAGATTTTCTAAGGATAAAAGTGGTTTCACTGGAACCACTTGGACCCAAATCAAAATTCCGAAACCTTCATGCACATCTACAGATGCTCTCTGAACATGTTAACATGGTTTAAACGTTTCGAATTCAATACCCTAAGAGCCTTTGAGCGGACAAAGACTTTCTAAGGATAAAAGTGGTTCCACTGGAACCACTTGGATCCAAATCAAAATTCCAAAACCTTCATGCACATCTACAGATGCTATCTGAACATGTTAACACGGTTTAAACGTTTCAAATTCAATACCCTACGAGCCTTTGTGTGGACAAAGATTTTCTAAGGATAAAAGTGGTTCCACTGGAACCACCTGGAACCAAATAAAAATTCCGAAACCTTCATGCACATCTACAGATGCTATCTGAACATGTTAACATGGTTTAAACGTTTCGAATTCAATACTCTAAGAGCCTTTGAACGGACAATGATTTTCTGAGGGTAAAAGTGGTTCCACTGGAACCACTTGGACCCAAATGAAAATTCCAAAACCTTCATGCACATCTACAGATGCTATCTGAACATGTTAACATGGTTTAAACATTTCGAATTCAATACCCTAAGAGCCTTTGAGCGGACAAAGATTTTGTAAGGATAAAAGTGGTTCCACTGGAACCACTTGGACCCAAATCAAAATTCCGAAACCTTCATGCACATCTACAGATGCTATCTGAACATGTTAACATGGTTTAAACGTTTTGAATTCAATACCCTAAGAACCTTTGAGCGGACAAAGATTTTCTAAGGATAAAAGTGGTTCCACTGGAACCACCTGGAACCAAATCAAAATTCCGAAACCTTCATGCACATCTACAGATGCTCTCTGAACATGTTAACATGGTTTAACGTTTCGAATTCAATACCCTAAGAGCCTTTGAGTGGACAAAGACTTTCTAAGGATAAAAGTGGTTCCACTGGAACCACTTGGACCCAAATCAAAATTCCAAAACCTTCATGCACATCTACAGATGCTATCTGAACATGTTAACATGGTTTAAACGTTTCAAATTCAATACCCTACGAGCCTTTGTGTGGACAAAGATTTTCTAAGGATAAAAGTAGTTCCACTGGAACCACCTGGAACCAAATAAAAATTCCGAAACCTTCATGCACATCTACAGATGCTATATGAACATGTTAACATGGTTTAAACGTTTCGAATTCAATACCCTAAGAGCCTTTGAGCGGACAAAGATTTTCTGAGGGTAAAAGTGGTTCCACTGGAACCACTTGGACCCAAATGAAAATTCCAAAACCTTCATGCACATCTACAGATGCTATCTGAACATGTTAACATGGTTTAAACATTTCGAATTCAATACCCTAAGAGCCTTTGAGCGGACAAAGATTTTGTAAGGATAAAAGTGGTTCCACTGGAACCACTTGGACCCAAATCAAAATTCCGAAACCTTCATGCACATCTACAGATGCTATCTGAACATGATAACATGGTTTAAACATTTCGAATTCAATACCCTAAGAACCTTTGAGCGGACAAAGATTTTCTAAGGATAAAAGTGGTTCCACTGGAACCACCTGGAACAAAATCAAAATTCCGAAACCTTCATGCACATCTACAGATGCTATCTGAACATGTTAACATGGTTTAAATATTTCGAATTCAATACCCTAAGAGCCTTTGAGCGGACAAAGATTTTCTGAGGGTAAAAGTGGTTCCACTGGAACCACTTGGACCCAAATCAAAATTCCGAAACCTTCATGCACATCTACAGATGCTATCTGAACATGTTAACATGGTTTAAAAGTTTCGAATTCAATACCCTAAGAGCCTTTGAGCGGACAAAGATTTTCTAAGGATAAAAGTGGTTTCACTGGAACCACTTGGACCCAAATCAAAATTCCGAAACCTTCATGCACATCTACAGATGCTATCTGAACATGTTAACATGGTTTAGACGTATCGAATTCAATACCCTAAGAACCTTTGAGCGGACAAAGATTTTCTAAGGATAAAAATGGTTCCACTGGAACCACTTGGAACCAAATCAAAATCCCGAAACCTTCATGCACATGTACTGGTGATACCTGAACACATTAACATAGTTTAAACATTAATGCAAGTGAATGTAACACCGGACGGACGTACGGACGGACGGACGGACGGACGGACGGACGGACGTACGTACGGACGGAGATAACGACAATATCCCCGACAATACCCTAAGATGCTATCTGAACATGTTAACATGGTTTAAATGTTTCAAATTGAATACCCTACGAGCCTTTTAGCGGACAAAGATTTTCTGAGGGTAAAAGTGTTTCCACTGGAACCACTTGGACCCAAATCAAAATTCCAAAACCTTCATGCACATCTACAGATGCTATCTGAACATGTTAACATGGTTTAAATGTTTCAAATTCAATACCCTACGAGCCTTTGAGTCGACAAAGATTTTCTAAGGATAAAAGTGGTTCCACTGGAACCACCTGGAACCAAATCAAAATTCTGAAACCTTCATGCACATATACAGATGCTATCTGAACATGTTAACATGGTTTAAACGTTTCGAATTCAATACCCTAAGAGCCTTTGAGCGGATAAAGATTTTCTGAGGGTAAAAGTGGTTCCACTGGAACCACTTGGACCCAAATCAAAATTGTGAAACCCTCATGCACATCTACAGATGCTATCTGAACATGTTAACATGGTCTAAACGTTTCGAATTTAATACCCTAAGAGCCTTTGAGCGGACAAAGATTTTCTAAGGATAAAAGTGGTTTCACTGGAACCACTTGGACCCAAATCAAAATTCCGAAACCTTCATGCACATCTACAGATGCTCTCTGAACATGTTAACATGGTTTAAACGTTTCGAATTCAATACCCTAAGAGCCTTTGAGCGGACAAAGACTTTCTAAGGATAAAAGTGGTTCCACTGGAACCACTTGGATCCAAATCAAAATTCCAAAACCTTCATGCACATCTACAGATGCTATCTGAACATGTTAACACGGTTTAAACGTTTCAAATTCAATACCCTACGAGCCTTTGTGTGGACAAAGATTTTCTAAGGATAAAAGTGGTTCCACTGGAACCACCTGGAACCAAATAAAAATTCCGAAACCTTCATGCACATCTACAGATGCTATCTGAACATGTTAACATGGTTTAAACGTTTCGAATTCAATACTCTAAGAGCCTTTGAACGGACAATGATTTTCTGAGGGTAAAAGTGGTTCCACTGGAACCACTTGGACCCAAATGAAAATTCCAAAACCTTCATGCACATCTACAGATGCTATCTGAACATGTTAACATGGTTTAAACATTTCGAATTCAATACCCTAAGAGCCTTTGAGCGGACAAAGATTTTGTAAGGATAAAAGTGGTTCCACTGGAACCACTTGGACCCAAATCAAAATTCCGAAACCTTCATGCACATCTACAGATGCTATCTGAACATGTTAACATGGTTTAAACGTTTCGAATTCAATACCCTAAGAACCTTTGAGCGGACAAAGATTTTCTAAGGATAAAAGTGGTTCCTCTGGAACCACCTGGAACAAAATCAAAATTCCGAAACCTTCATGCTCATCTACAGATGCTATCTGAACATGTTAACATGGTTTAAATGTTTCGAATTCAATACCCTTAGAGCCTTTGAGCGGACAAAGATTTTCTGAGGGTAAAAGTGGTTCCACTGGAACCACTTGGACCCAAATCAAAATTTCGAAACCTTCATGCACATCTACAGATGCTATCTGAACATGTTAACATGGTTTAAAAGTTTCGAATTCAATACCCTAAGAGCCTTTGAGTGGACAAAGATTTTCTAAGGATAAAAGTGGTTCCACTGGAACCACTTGGACCCAAATCAAAATTCCGAAACCTTCATGCACATCTACAGATGCTATCTGAACATGTTAACATGGTTTAAACGTATCGAATTCAATACCCTAAGAACCTTTGAGCGGACAAAGATTTTCTAAGGATAAAAATGGTTCCACTGGAACCACTTGGAACCAAATCAAAATCCCGAAACCTTCATGCACATGTACTGGTGATACCTGAACACATTAGCATAGTTTAAACATTAATGCAAGTGAATGTAACACCGGACGGACGTACGGACGGACGGACGGACGGACGGACGGACGGACGGACGGACGGACGGACGGACGTACGTACGGACGGAGATAACGACAATATCCCCGACGAAAGCGGGGATAATAATACACCTGCTGTAGTCTCCATATTAGCACTCGATCAGTTAAGAAATGTGCCTGCTGTAGTCCTCATATTCTCTGTTCATTTTTCATGGTGAAACAGAAGCTTGTACAAAGTGATGAGGCCTTGATATGTTAGAAATTGTTGGAGGGTGACTGTTGGCATCCTCCAATAATTTGTAACAGAGCAAATCTGAAGGAACAACTGTTGACTATCAAAATAATTTAGAACGCAATCAAACAAATTTAGAACACATTTGTGTAATAAAAGTGTGTATGTCTGCTGGAGTCTCCATATTCACAGTTCTATCCTCCAGGTGAATCAAAACCTGATGATTACACCTGCTGTAGTCTCCATATTGTTTTGTCATTGTTTACTGTGAGCCAAAGGCTTATAGAAATCAAAACCTGTTGATTACACCTGCTGTAGTCTCCATATTGTTTTTTTCGCTGTTTATTGTGAGCCAAAAACTTATAGAAAATGATTGATGAAGCCTTGATGTTTTGGAAATTACCGGGGGTGGGGGTGTCTGCTGGCATTCTGCAATAATTTGTAATGGAGCAAATTTGAAGGACCTAATGCTAAGTATCAAAAATAATCTAGCTCTCAATCAGATTTGTAACATGGCAATCTGGGGGAACAAGTGTTGCCAGTCAAAATAATCTAGCACTAAAAAATAATCCAGCACTCAATCAGTTGAGAAATGTGCCTGCTGTAGTCCTCATATTCTCCTTTCATTCTTCGTGATGGAAAAAACGAGTAAATAGAGGATATTCACGAAAATTTGATGAATACCGAAAATATCTCGTTCGTGGATATTTTCGGTATTCATCAAATTTTCGTGAATTTTCTTTTTATTTAATGCTCTACGACTACAAACTCTCCAATTTGTGGCCTTTATTTGCCATTAAGGCGCAAAATTTATGTGCCGAACCGGCGTCCATACAAAATTACAACAACCAAACTCCAACCATTGGAATGTGTGAATATCCGCACAAAAAGTAGTCCCGCCTTATTTCTCCCCTAACTTTACGATTTACCAAGGCTGGCGAATTGAAATAATCGCAATGTGTTTCGAAGAAATAGAACAATAACAAAAAACACCACTTTCTTATTTTCAATAACAAGACACGTCATTTTATTTTTTTTTGAACTCAATGCACTGAAGACGTGTGAAGTTGAACTGAAGAAATTTGAAAGTGATTTCGGCTTTTCGCTGGAAGGTGAATGAGAAAGTCAAACTTTGAAACCGCTGATTTAATGAATTGATTTAGTCACTGTCACTATCAATTATTCGAATTCGTTTGTATTTGGGACTCTGGAATTCATTACTGATGTGCTGACTCGTTTAAAGTACATGTGATTCGTCATCCGAACCTACGATGAAATATCGATTTCTAAATATCATTTTGATATTTCGTTTTGCCGACCGACAGGGGAATATGACTTAATTTTTCAGCGTGAATTGATGTCTGAGCATTAAATAAAATTGATGATTTGATATGTTAGAAATTGTTGGAGGGCATCTGCTGGGATCTCCCAATAATTTGTAATAGAGCAAATTTGAAGTGACTATCTAAATAATTTAGCATTCAATCAGAATTGTAATACTGGAATTGATTATATGGCTGATCGATTTAATGGCTCAGCAAATCGATCGGACATGTAACTTCCCCACCAATACGAAGGAGAAAATGCAATATGCTCATCCTACCAACTTGATTACGCCAGCCCAGCACACTCACGCCCAAGATTAGAATATAAAAAGTATATTTTTGACGTTTTTCTTCTGTATTAGTCAAATCAGTTTCATCCATGCAGTTGGGAATCATCATAACATTGACTAACCGTTATCCCTGTTCTAGTTAAACCACTTTATTAATTCAGAAAAACGCGAATAATGCATCACAATGATTATATGCCGGACTGATTGAATGGTTCAACAAATCGATCAGACATAAAACGTCACCACCAAAACGAAAGAAAAAATGTAATGTGTTTATGTGCACGAAATATCACTTCCTTTTCTTGCCTTTTTAGGCTTTTCTCTCTGGAAAAGACTATTGTTTTTCTACGGATTATTATTATTATTGTTTTTTTTTCCACACATTTTTGTCCGTACGTACGATTCAGAAGCCATTTTCGAACCGATTTTCACACAATTTGGCACACGCATAGAGGGGCAAAAAATCTAAAAAATGTACCGAAGCGGAATTTTCGATTTAACCCTTATTTCGGCCGAATTGGCAAAAAACTGCCAAAATTGGGGTTTATCAGCACTTTCTTGAAACACGTCTTGTAGATTTTTTTTTAAACTTTCATCATTGCTAGACCTGCCTATGACACGACCTTTGATACACACGACATATTAGGCGATGCATATGGTAACCCTCCACAGGCTGCCAAACATCGAAATTTTGATGAAATGGGCCGGTTTCAGACCCCCACAGCACCCTAACGATACCAGAGAGGTAAACATAACTTCCTTTATTGGAAGTGGAATTCACAGAGGATCATTTTTGTAAGTAATAAGTGTGTTAAAAAAACCAAACGTTAACCCGTTTTCGGCTGGTTAAACAGCAATACCTCCATAAAGCTCAAAAAATCATTTTTTTCGTGGATTTCTCTAAACGAGTCTTGTAGATTTTCAAGAAAAATTTGTCACTCCCAGGCCTTGGTGTGACAATAGAAGTTGCATGGACAAAATACTGCGGTGAGCATTTGTTAACCCTCCACGGGCTGCTAAAAGTCAAAATTGTGATAAAATGGCCTGTTTTTGGACGCCAACAGCACCCAATGGGTACGCCACAAAGAAAAGTGCCTTCTTTTATCGAGCGCACAATCTATACGCAAACATTTTTGTAAGTAGTAAGGGTATTCAAAAGTCGAAGTCTTAACCCATTTTGGACAGGCTAAAGAGAGAGACACCTTAAAATCTTAAAATTCCCATTTTCTGTGCATTTCTCTAAAAACATCCTGTAGGTTTTCAAGAAAAATTGACTACTCGCAGGTCTTTGTGTGATAATACAAGTCGCATGGACAAAATATTCCGGTGAGCGTTTATTAACCCTCTACAGGCTGCCAAGCATCGTAATTTTGTTGAAATGGACTGTTTTCGGATACACGCACAGCACCCAATGTGTACCTGAGAAATAAACATAATCTCCTTTGTTGGAAGTGGAATTCATCAAGGGCCATTTTTGTAAGTAATAAGAGTATTCAAAAAACCAAGCGTTAACCCTTTTGTGGTTGTCAATAGTGATACCCATCAAAAGCTTAAAAATTTAAGTTTTCCCTGGATTTCTTTACAAACATCCGGTAGAGTTTTCAAGAGAAAAGGGTCACTGATAGGTCTTGGTGTCACATTACCAGTTGATAGGATAAATTATTCCGGAAAGCATTTGTTAACCCTCCATGGGCTGCTAAATGTGAAAAGTTTGAAAAAATAGTCTGTTTTCGGACACCAACAACATCAAATGGGAATGCAACAGAGATGCATAACTTCTTTTAACGGACGCAAAACTGACAGGGAAACATTTTTGTAAGTAGTAAGTGTATTCAAAAATCGAGGTCTTAACCTATTTCTGACTAGTTACAGAGATATACCCCTTAAAAGCTTAAAATTCCAGTTTTCTGTGGATTTCTCAAAACAAAATTTCAAGAAAAATTGACCTTTCGCAGGTCTTGGAATGACAGTTCAAGCTGCATGGACAAAATATTTCGGTAAGCATTTGTTAACCCTCCAGAGGCTGCCAAGCATAGACATTTCGAGAAAATGGTCTGTTCTTGGGCAACCATAACACCAAATGTGTACCTGCGAGATAAACATACCCCCCTTCATTGGAAGTGGAATTCACCGATGATCATTTTTGTATCTAATGAAGGTATTCACAAAACCAGGCATTAACCCGTTTCGGGCTGATTACAGAAAGATACCCCTCAAAAGGTTAAAAATTCATGTTATCCGAGGATTTCTCTAAAAACATCTCGTAGATTTTCAAGAAAAAATGGCCATTCTCAGATCTTAGTGTGACATTACAAATTGTATGTACAAAATATTCCTGGAAGCATTTGTTAACCCTATGCAGGTTCTCAAACATCAAAATGTTGATAAAATGGGCTGTCTTTGCATAACCACAGCACCCGAATTTGAGAGAAGAGATCAAAATAAGTGGAAGTAGAATTCACTGAGAATTATTTTTGGAAGTATTAAGAGTATTCAAAAAACAACACTTAACCCGTTTTGGGCTGGATAAACAATGATACCCATCAAAAGCCTAAAATTCATGTTCTCCCTGGATTTCTCTGAAAACATCTTGTAGATTTTAAAGAAAAAAAAATGACCATTCGCAGTTTTTTGTGTGACATTACAAGTTGCATGAATGGATATTCCTGTTAGCACTTGTTAACCCCCTACAAGCTGCCAGACATCAATATTTTGGATACGTTTGAGATAAAATGGACCATTTTCAAATAGCCACAGCACTACGTGGGTATGTGTCAGACAAACATAACTCCTTTTGTCGATCATTAACTTGTTGGACGACGATATTGACATTAACCCACTCCACCGTTAATGATGGTTTTTACCTAGACAATTTTTTGAGTCATTTGAGACTACTATACTCACCTTTTTCATGACATCAATGAAGGAACTTCAGTGAGACAGTTAAAAACAATTCATCAGACACTGTGGGGGTCATGAAAAATCATGGAATCTCATCGGGAAAAGCCATGATTCTCCAGAATCATAAAGTCTAGTTTTATCGTGTCATCGTGTTGACAGCAACTTCACGCAATCGCCTTGCGCTTGGATGGAATGTGTGTTATATTACCCAACTGACCCAATGACCGTACATTTTGACAGATTAGTTTGACAGTCAATTATCCCCACATTATGTTCGGGAAGTGTGGTGAATCATGTATTATATTATCCATCTGTCCTGTTGATCGTGTATTTAGACTGATTAGTTTGTCCATTTGTTATCGTCCTATCATGCCTGCGCTGTGTAATGACCGTTCATTTCGACAGACTAGTTTGATAGTCAATTATCCTCACATTATGTTCAGGAAGTGTGGTGAATCATGTAATTCATTATCCATCTGTCCTGTTGATCGTATATTTAGACTGATCAGTTTGTCCATTTGTTATCATCACATCATGCTTGCGCTGAGTTACATATCTAACTGATCCATTTACCAAGATAGATTCGTTTAATTGCCCATTATCATCACAGCATGTACATTAAGAAAATCTTGTGCGTTTGTGTGTTTGGGGCCGAAACCTGATGATAGGGGATTTAGTTGAACCTCCACTAATTTCCTCAATGTTATGGTATGCTGTCCTCACGTAACCACCGTTATTATTATTATACGTTCTTGTGTTGTACACAGATAGCTAGGGAACAAATTATTATATTCTACAATAAAACGGAATAATGAATTCCGTTTTCTATGGAGTATTGATATTCACTGCTCTTACTACCGTCCTTTTGATCACATTTAATCAATGCACACTTTATATTACTCAGTTATAGCTCCTCTTGATGTTTCTTTCCAGTCACAAAATGTATTGTCTTTATTATTTTTGATTCTTCAGGTCTCCTCCATGCTTATGCGCCCTGGTGTTGCTGATGGTATCTGTGTAAATCAAGGCGGGTGATATTAATTTGGACGAGATCCAGTCTGATTCTAACTACGACTTCAATTATCTGATGAATGATAGGGCCAACATATCCAACACAGATAGTGATTCCCCATCTATATATAACATTACCGATTGTAAATATCTCCTTCCCAGTGAGTTGCAGTCTGAACTCAGGGACATGCGCGGATCTTTTTCTGCTTTTCACCTCAATTGCCAAAGCCTTAATGCCCATTGGGACCCTCTTAATCACCTGCTGTCTGAACTAAACAGCACTGAAAATACATTCGATGTTATCGGTCTTACAGAAGTCTTTCAGGTCCCCTCCAATATATCTTATACACTAGAAGAATATCACCCATTACAAAAATATACTAGACCCATTGATGACGATGGTCGAGGTGGAGTAGGACTATTTATATAAAAAATGACTTAAACTTCATTATTCGACGAGATCTTTCTATATTCATACCACATGTGCTTGAGTCAATTTTTTATAGAAATAAAGGATAAAAATCTGTCGAGAATTATTGGTGTAATATATCGACCAAACACGGCCCCCAAAGCGGATATAGATATTTTCCAATCAAAGATCAGTTACATAACTGATATACTTAACAAGGAAAAGAAAACAACTTTAATTATGGGCGACTTCATTATTGACCTTTTGAAAGTAGCTTCCCACTCGAAAACTGATGCGTTCATAGATTTAATGTTTAGTGAGGGATTTATGCCTGCCATTACCAAACCAACCAGAGTGACTGATCATTCTGCGACGCTCATAGACAATATGTTTTCAAACAATCTAATAAACTCTTTCAAATCCGGCTAATTCTCACTGATGTACCCGATCATTTTGGTATCTTTTATGCTGAATCTGTCTTCATACCATTAGATAGCACAAGGCTACTTCTATCCAGGAAAATAAATCCTACCAGTATCGAATATTTCAAAGTATTGCTGTCCCAGTGTGACTTTTCACCAGTTATGGATTCCAACTGTTCCAATGCTGCTTATGAACACTTCTTAAACATTTTTATGAACGCATTTGAATCAGCATTTCCTTTGCAAAGTGAAAAGCGGAATAAGAAACACATAAAGCGACAGCCTTGGATGACGAAAGGTCTTTTAATCTCAGCCAACAACAAGAATAAATTTTTCATAAAAAAATAAGAAGTCCAACAGAATTTAATGTAAGAAACTATAAAAATTACTGTCGATTGTTTAACAGAATTAAAAAACAAAGCAAAGCTATGTATTACGAAAATGTCCTGTTGGAAAATAAAAGCAATCTGCGAAAAACGTGGCAAATTCTAAATAAAGCTCTGAACAGAAACAAAAACAAAAGTAATTTACCTTCTTTTTTAAGCTGGGTGAAAAAAAGATAAATACCCCGAACGAAATCGCTCAGGAATTCAACATTTTCTTTGCAAAAATAGGACAGGTGACATCAAAACAAATAAAGAATCCCCGAAAACCTTTCGTCGAATTTATGAAATCTCTACTCCAAGATAATATGTTTGTTCTACCAACGTCGTCCTTTGAAATTATAAATATCGTAACTAAAATGAAGCCTAAAGCAAGTCAGGACTGTGAAAATATTTCATCGAGTATCCTTAAACACTCGATAGATTCGGTTGCCGGCCCTCTTGCTCATATTATGAACATTTCCTTCAGCCAGGGAATAGTTCCTGACAGAATGAAAATTGCAAAAGTAATCCCAATTTTTAAATCAGGCGATGAAAACAACTTCACAAATTATAGACCAATAAGTATTTTGCCTGTCTTTTCAAAGATTTTAGAAAAAACTTATGTTTGACAGATTGATGAAATTTCTGAACAAATTTGATATCCTCTATCACCACCAATATGGTTTTAGGAAGCAGCACAACACACTACAACCAATTATGCAATTATTAAAATATGTCGCCGTCGAAAATAACAAAGCCAGTAAGGACACCACTTTAGCTATCTTTCTTGACCTTTCTAAAGCCTTTGATACAATAAGTCACGACATTCATCTCCAAAAACTTGAACATTATGGAATAAGAGGTAACGCTATTAGTTGGTTCAAAAGCTATCTAAAGAACAGGAATCAGTATGTATCGTTTGGTGATAGTAAATCAAATCTAACTGAACTGACATGTGGAGTTTCACAAAGTTCTATATTGGGTACCATTTTATTTTTAATATACATTAATGGCATAAGTAATTCAACTACATTAAATGTCTTATCGTTTGCCGATGACACAGAAGCATATACGTCTGGAGCGGAGATAAATGCCCTAATCTCAGACTTCAATGAGCAATTACAAAATATATCTGATTGGTGCGCAGCCAATCAACTAGTCCTGAACGAAATACATTTTACTTAATCCAGGTCATAGAGAAAGGAATGTTACTCTTCAGAATGTCTATATAAACAATCGGGCAATCTGCAAGGTTGGCAGTGGGGAAAGTGAGAAGTCCTTAAAGTTTCTAGGTATAAATATTGATGACAACTTATCGTACAACGCCCATATATCTCACCTCTGCACGAAAGTCGGACTTGCCAACTTCGTTCTCAATAAAGCCAAAAATAATCGCCCTCATAATGTTATGAAAACTTTATATTTTACTTTGATACAGAGCCACCTCATCTATGGAATTCCTTTATGGGGTGCGTCCAAATCCCGTGATCGCCTTCAAAAACTGCCTAAACGAGCTTTACGAATAATAAATAATAAGAAATACAATGCCTACACTGACCCCCTATTTATTAATGATAGTATATTGAAGCTAAAAGACTTATACAAACTGCACGCCTTATTATCCATGTTTGATTGGCATAATGGAAACCTTCCGGGTTCATTTGTAAACTTCTTCTCAACTAACCAATCTAATATGAATACTCGTCAGGCATGTCTTTTACACAGACACAAAACTGGAGCCAAGACTCTGGATAAACTACCGGTATTTGCGCTACCAAAGCTAATGAATGAGCTAGAATTAGACATCAGAAATACAAAGAATAGGAAAGAATTCAAGAAAAAGCAAACAACAATGTTTTTTTTCCTCTTATTCCGAAGACATTTCCTGTTCAAACCCTTATTGTCTGGATTGTCTCCGCTGATCTGGATGTCATAAAAACAAATCAAATGTCTAGCACCGCTCACATTGCCTTATTGGCGTAGTTTTTGAAAAACTATACATTCTCAACCTATAATTGAAGAACATAGCTCATGCACCCCCCCCCCCCCCGCCCCATAGGCGCGAGTGGGGGACCAAGTGCTGTGGTTTTGAGGCAGAGTGTGAAAACAAACAAAAATGTGAATAGGGACTTCTATTAAGGGCGCGGGATGGTTTCGGAGGTTACCTTGGTAAACGGTTAACGATTTGTTGTCCACAGTAGTTGTTGTTGTTGTCTGGTTTTCTCGTCCATGTCGCCTCTCTTTCAGCTCCCACCAACCATTTCATATATCTTCTCAATCTTGTACTATTTCCATGATAACGGGAGGAATGGTGTCAGCAGAATTAAGAGAGCGACATTTCGCTGTTGGCCATCAGCGACACTTTGCGCGCATGCTGTATGAGACCCATTGAAGACACAGTAACTGGAATTCTCAAATGCTGAAGTGTAATATCCACCTCTTTCTTTTCCCGTTGATCTTTCTTTCTCTTTCTTTTTCTTCCTTCTAAGGGAAAGGCAGGAATACAGCCAATCTGGCTATGCCTTCCCCTGCCAGTACACAATGCAACAATTAATTGGAATTTTTTGTAATTTAATGTACAATATGCAATATTTCTTCTTGTTGAAATTCAATATTTTTATAAAATGTACTATAATGTATATATTGCTATATTTTAGTGTATTGGCAAATAAAATATCAATCAATCAATCAATGTGAAGCTGCAAGAGTTGTCCCTGGTGCAACACGCAGTGCTCCTAAAGCTAAAGTGCAGCTAGAATGTGGGTGGGAACAACTTGCACGAAGACGGAAAAAATCTAAGCTCCATAAAATGTACCATAACCTCTGTAATCTACTCCCATCACCGGTTTCATTGATACAGAGCAATAGTCTGAGAAATTTGGATAACCAGAGTCATTACCCCCCTCCCTCCCCCCCCACCCCCCCACCCCACCCCACTCAAAGCATGCTACGTCGAAAATCTTTCCTTTACTAAACTGTCAAAGCCTGGGACGAAATTCCGGCAACAAAAACGACCATGGGCTTCAAAACTCACCTTAACAAAGACCCCGTAACTCTGCCATCACATTTTACCACTAGTGTACACGTAAAAGTCAGGTTACACATTGCAGAATAAGGTTGGAATGTAGTAATCTCCAAGCCCATCTGTTCGAGGATCATTTATCGACTACAAATCTATGCCAGTGCGGTTAACTGAAACTACAGAACATTTTCTTTTTCATTGTGTTAAGTACAATCATCGAACATAAGTACAATCATGCTCGAACAGAGACTCTTGGTAACCTGACAATGCCTGCCAATTTCGGTACTCTTTTGTATGGCTCAGAACTGAAAAAAGAAGCAACTAATATTACAATCTTCGAGATTGTGCAGGAGTTTATTGAGAAAAGAAAACGGTTCACATGAATCTTAGCTCCCATTCACCCCGAGGATTTTTGTTCACAAATCTATTACTTAAATGGTCAGTGTCAAGGCAAAGCCAGCCTAAATATAGGGGCAAGGGGCCTCATATTTAAAGATATTGTAAGTTCAAAATATATTCCGCATCAAGGCGAAAAACCCACATGAATTTCACTTCTCTATAAAGCTGGAAAAAACACACGTGGTGTATATCCAGCTTTAGCGCAGGGACCCAGGGGAGAAACGGTATGTTAGATAAGGTCTAATCTCATTTAATTTATACAGTAGTCGCGAGTCTTACGAGACGTAATCGGTTGGTGGCAAGATGTCGTCACGGCCAATTGAGAAACGAGATTCTAAAACGATAGAAATGTCTATCGTATCGTCACCTGATCATTAGGTAGCAATAATGGCAAGAACGAATCGGTTGTCTCGACAAGTGAAATCACCGTTAAGTCACGCGCGAGATGACTTGTATTGATTCTGTCTCGATATACGTCATCTCCCACCCTTTTGACAGATGGATGGATGAGCGTCCGTCCACCTGACAGTTTAGGGTAAAAAGTATATATACCTTGAAGAGCAGAGCATTAGACACACACTTAGGGTCACACACACGTTGGCGAAGTCCAGGACAGGCGGACTGTTTCCTGGCATAGGGGTACCTTCGATCACAGGACCCTGAAACGGCTGGAATCGGCAGAGAGGGCATTCCACGATTGATTTAGCGTAAGGTTGATAGGGGGCAAATTCGTTGAGAAGGAACGCCCCAGGTGGAACGTTAAAGTTTAGATTGTCGAGTAGCAGGTATCAGCCTGCAATAGTCAGAAGTGTAGGTTAATTGTATTGTGCGTATTAACCCTTTGAAGCGTCAGACTGATTGCGTTCTGAGTAGTTTGTTTTGCTGTCGAAGCATCGTAATACCGACTGGAGATCGGTGTGAGTGACAATTTCGCCCTAGCACAAAAAGGGGCATTTGTGAATCGTGAATTCAACCAGGAACGGTGAATATTTCAATAGGACTTTCACGGAGGACTTTCAAAAGGCACATAAGGTATGAGTAGACAACATCTGACCCAAATCAGAAGTACGGTGGCTTTATATATGACGAACATTGCTGGTCGGAACCCTCCGACAGCCAGAGGTACAGTTACGCGCAGACGTTGACATTTGAGCCTAAGCGGGTGAAGCTCTTATGGCGAGCTCACAGTAATAACATTTCAGATTTGTGAAGCTCTTATGGCGAGCTCACGGTAGTAACATTTCCAGTGTGTAGACTATAGTGCCAGTACAGGGCTATAGAACGACTATATGATTGTTGAGAATTGTTTAACCCTAGCAACCCATTTTCTGTAAAAAGAATCGAATTGTTGATTGTTGAAATATTGAAACGGATTTATTTTTATGTGTAAATAAAAGAATTGTTGTTACTTTAAATCATTCTTTCCATTATACAGCCTGAAGTGATTAGGGATCACATCTAACGGAAATCGAACCTATTTCAGGCCAATTTGGCAGAGAAGGAATCACGGCGTCGGTCTAACTCAGCTCCCTGCGCCGAGCTCGCGACACTTGGATTCCGACCCTCCACGTTGGTCTAATTTTCCCGCAACTTCATCAGCGGGACTAAATAACCCCACGTCAGCCCAGGCCTTACGGGGCCTCAGGTGTCCCTGACATTGATTGGCGAGTGCTAACCAGGATATTTCTAAAAGGTAAAAAATGGCTATATGGAAATTTTGTTTTATTTTAACGGCGGTTCTGTTTATGTTTTGACGCGTTCGGTCAGCTGATGCCGTTCAAGGGTTTAATATTGTAATACAGTAGTCCCCAAGAGGATACTTAATAGCCACTATAACTGCGGTAGGTTTCAGAATATTTGGGGCGTTTAATTACGTTAAATTACACAGGTAAATTAGGATTAATTGCCATATTTTTTTTCCTTTCTTTCTTTTCCTTCTTCATTCTTTCTGACGAGTGTTGAAGATAGAAAGAAAAAATCAAAATGGATGTTGTTACACCCCTCGCCCAACTGGTATCATTAGGCAAGGAAATGGGCCTTGAGGGGGCCGAACTTCATAAGTTCGTTAAAGATGAGCAGAAACGTGAGGCTAAGGAGATTGCCTTACGTAATGACGCAAGGGAGAGAGAAGCCCATTTAGAACGAGAGCGTGAGAAAGACGCAAGAGAGGCGAGGGAGAGAGAAGCCCAATTAGATAGGGAGGCGAAAGAGAGAGAGATTCAATTAGCAAATGAGGCGAGAGAGAGGGAAGCCCAGTTAGCAAGGGGGGCAAGGGAGGCAGAACGAGAGGTCGAACAACAGAGGCACGAGAGAGAATTAGAGCTCCTCAGAGCAAGGGCCGATGTGGAAATTGAAAGTCGGCGCTCAGGGAATGGGAGTGCAGGGGTATCAATTCATGCCCCACGCCCTACCTCGCTCATTTTAATGAAAACACAGATGACTTGGACTCGTACTTGGAGAGGTTCGAGCGTTTTGCCTCCAGTCAAATGTGGCCAGAAGACACATGGGCTATGTGCTTGAGCCCTTTGTTGTCAGGTAAAGCCCTCGAGGCTTATACCAGTATGCCTCCTGCACTTCTTAACGACTACAGTGAGCTGAAGAATGCCATCCTTCGGAGATACCAGCTCACTGAAGAAGGATTCCGGACCAAGTTCCGAGAAATTAAGCAGGAGAAGGGAGAAACAGTACCTCAGTATTTTGCCCGAGCTAGGCGGTACTTTGACCGCTGGACTGATCTCGCAGAAGTGAATGAGTCATATGGAGCCCTGCGAGATCTATTTCTCCGGGAGCAGTTTTTAACTACATGCTCCAAGGAGTTGGGCCTGTTCATCAAGGAAAGGGGTCCGCCCACCTATGATGAGATGGCAACTGTGGCAGAACGCTACATCGAGGCCCACGGTGGGAGTGTAAACGCACCCAAATCGGCTAGGGGTGGGGCAAACGGGTTGGCAATGGCACCTGTAAGGCAACACCACCCCAATCCGCCTGCGTCGCAGGCCAGCCGGAATGGGAACGCCCCAAAAGACACAACTTGTTTCATCTGCAACAAACGGGGACATATGGCCAGAGATTGCTGGCAGCGACAGGCCAAGACCACTGGGAATATTAGACCACCTCAGCAGGGGGTCGGGAACGCAGCACCAAGGGGTTGGAAGCAAGGTGACCGCGTCGATCCAGGGTCCAGTAGACAGACGGCGGCATTCTGTCAAACTATCGGTCCAGAACACAGTTCCCTCCGGGAATGTATACAAGAGGGAGAATTAAGGCTGGAAGGCGGGAAGGTTGTCCCGATAATAAGTGGCATGTGTGAGAGGCTCACAACTTCGCAGGAGAAGGTTAATATGCCAGTGTACCCAGGATATGTGGGACAAAGGGAGGTCCGTCTGCTTCGGGATTCTGGGTGCTCCTCTACAGCGGTTAGAAGGCAACTGGTTGACGACAAGCAATTGTTGGGGCGTGATCATTTGTGTATTTTGATAGATGGGACCGTAAGAAGGTTCCCCATCGCGAGGATAACTGTGGATACCCCATTTTATTGTGGCGAATTGGAAGCCATGTGCATTGAATCGCCTGTCTATGACCTGGTCATAGGTAATATCTCAGGGGTGAGGGCAAGCCCTGATGAGTTATGGTCCAGGGGTAGGGGGCCAAGTGAGGGCCCAACGAGGGCAAAGGAAGTTCAAGTCGGTGGGCAAGGACCCCCGGCGGTTGCACTCGGTAACGTACCGAGTAAGGAAGGGAAGGTTCCCAGGGGGAACCAATCCGACGGTCCAGGGGATGGCCCCTACACGACGAAATGTCGGAAAGTTTCGGGAGGGACGACTCCTGTCCAATTAAGGAGAAGGGGCCGCAGGCGGTCCAGGCTAAACGCCAAACAGCGAGGGAACCCAATGCGGTCATTCGGGAAAAACCCTCAAGCAAATTTATGTGGGGAGCTGAGCGCCCCAAGAAGTCGGTGTCACCCGTATGGAGAGGGGAGGCCAGACCCACGCAAATAGCTGGGCAAACTTCCCCAGAATTGAGGGGCACGGGTCAACACAAGTTGAGGGTGTCAAAGTGGATGGGACCGCTAAGATGGGTGCCCAGGGGACCGAGGAAAAGGTCCACAAATCAAAGGAGAAGCATCCTAGGTGGCGGAGACCACGCAGTGAGTGCCGGGGGCACGCGGCGCCCAAGGTGCGCAAGAAGTCGTCGCAATGGACCGGGGGTCGACGGCACAAGGGCCAAGGGCGGCCGGTGTCGTTCGAACGAAGGTAATCGCCGGGACGAGTGAGCCTGGGGAATATAGCGCCAAGGGAAGCTCTTGGGAATGCGACAATGACAGGGTATGGGGACCCTGGTGGAATACCCGTAGAAATAACGGGGCGGGGAGTTGGGGCGTGTCAAGGGTTACCCAAGGGGATATTGGGAACCGGGCCCCTACCAATGGTCGGTGGTTATAAAGAAGCAATAGTTGGGTGGCTGTGGGCCTGGTGTCTGGGACGGGGGCTCCAGTCGCAAATATTTTTGGTGGATGAGGTGATGAGTTCGTAAACCCGGTGTTAAGGCCCGAAAGGAATTTTCTTATTTTAGTATTATTATTGCTCTGACTGCTGACTAGAGTTGTTTATGAGTGCGAATGTGAGATACACTGCCCCGTTCGTCGCTTGTGCGTGGACGGGGAGCATGTGTGTCGAGTTTTTGTAAGTGTGGGATACACTAACCTCGTCTGTCGCAAAGGCGCGGCCGGGAAATCTGTGTGTTGAATGTGTGAGTGTGTGAGGCACAATTTTAATCCCATGGTTGAGCTTTGCGAGGGTGAGGCTCAACATAATGCAGGGGTCGTTTGCCCCTTCACAAGTCATAGGGGAATGGGAGGCGAAGTTACACTCCGTTGAAATTAACCCATCTGACGCAAAGGCGCGGACGGTGTTACTCGTCGGAGTGAATGCCAAGTGAACTGTTTGCAAAATGGGCGAATGTGTATAAAAATGTGTATGTTTAGGTGTAAATATATAGTATTAGAGAGAGAGAGAGAGTGCTGCAAATCTAAGGATAAGGCTACTCCCATATCATATGTAAACCCGCAAGACGGGAGCATGTGGTAGCGAGTGTGTCGTGGGAATCGACATGGCCGACGCATGAGCCCGGTCATGACCCCCACGACCACTAGGGTACAGTTTTGTAGTCTTGAACATGATGGTAGATCGTAAAAAGGTGTTAGAGGCGAGCGTGCGTGGCTTTGCCCCTTGTGTTTTAAGAGATACACAGGGTGTTTCTATCGGGAAGGGAGTTGTCAGGGCAAAGCCAGCCTAAATATAGGGGCAAGGGGCCTCATATTTAAAGATATTGTAAATTCAAAACAGGGACCAGGGGGGAATTTTAGGGAGACTTCAAGTCTCCCTCCAGAAAAAATAGGGAGACTGCAGAGTCATGTAGGGAGACTTCATAGGCAAGTGGGGAAAATTAAGAATATTCATGTACCACCCCCGCCGCCCCTTCATACTTTCAATTTGTGGTCCTCCATTAACATCCAAATAATCCAGGTCCAATTGTCTATGATGCATCTGTGCCAGGTTAAAAAAAAAATCACAAAGTAAATATTGACTGAAAATCCCCCACTGCTACCCTCTCCTTCATGACCCCTCCCCTCTTCTTCGTACCAATCCCCCAGCACCTTCCTGTGGTTGCCTTTCACCAAAGTCTACTAAGCTAATAATTTCCTAAGTCTGAAAGTGTGAACAGGACCACGTTGCTTGAGAGGTACTTTGTTAGTTAATAAACAAAATACATTCTGGGGTCGAGTATTTTGTAAAAGAAATGTCATTCCGCATCATTTTTATGGCATTCCGGTGTCATTTCGCGTCATTCCGGTGTTTAGGAGGACCCTTTTTCAAGATCGTCCACATGCACACTTGTGTCCTGTACAAAGCTTTTCTTGTCATCACAAAAGCTTTTTTCATGTGTTTCAATTCCATTCGTGTTTTTCTGGGAATAGACAGGCCAACAGTTAACAGTCGTCAGCAAAACGAAATGAAAATACTATGTTATAAAATACGTCCGTTGTGTATACATTTTCGGCATCCTAAGCGATGTAACCTACTTTCAAACTGGGTTATTTTGCTGAGTCGCGTAAGTCACCTATTTTCGTTTTGACACTTGAAGCTCCGACTGAAACGCAACAAAATAGAAATAAAAAAAATCCGCCAAAAGCGACAATGGTCAATTGATTGTCGTGTGATTTCAAATAAATGGACGTTTATTTGACGAATTAAAATGCCCATTTACCACACTCTAGCACATTCGATTTTTGAAAATAATCGTTTTCATGTAAACCTCGCATCACTGACTCAGTTCAGCCTTTCCTCATTTTGGCCAATTTTTAGAGGGCGACTTGTAATCGCCCCAACTATTTTTCTAGGCGACTTTGGGCTTAGAAGGGCGACATAATCGCCCTAGTCGCCCTCACGGCTGGTCCCTGGTTCAAAATATATTCCGCATCAAGGCGAAAAACCCACATGAATTTCACTTCTCTGTAAAGCTGGAAAAAACACACGTGGTGTATATCCAGCTTTAGCGCAGGGACCCAGGGGGAAACGGTATGTTAAATAAGGTCTAATCTCATTTAATTTATACAGTAGTCGCGAGTCTTACGAGACGTAATCGGTTGGTGGCAAGATGTCGTCACGGCCAATTGAGAAACGAGATTCTAAAACGATAGAAATGTCTATCGTATCGTCACCTGATCATTAGGTAGCAATAATGGAAAGAACGAATCGGTTGTCTCGACAAGTGAAATCACCGTTAAGTCACGCGCGAGATGACTTGTATTGATTCTGTCTCGATATACGTCATCTCCCACCGTTTTGACAGATGGGTGGATGAGCGTCCGTCCACCTGACAGTTTAGGGTAAAAAGTATATATACCTTGAAGAGCAGAGCATTAGACACACACTTGGGGTCACACACACGTTGGTGAAGTCCAGGACAGGCGGACTGTTTCCTGGAATAGGGGTACCTTCGACCACAGGACCCTGAAACGGCTGGAATCGCCAGAGAGGGCATTCCACGATTGATTTAGCGTAAGGTTGATAGGCGGCAAATTCGTTGAGAAGGAACGCCCCAGGTGGAACGTTAAAGTTTAGATTGTCGAGTAGCAGGTATCAGCCTGCAATAGTCAGAAGTGTAGGTTAATTGTATTGTGCGTATTAACCCTTTGAAGCGTCAGGCTGATTGCGTTCTGAGTAGTTTGTTTTGCTGTCGAAGCATCGTAATACCGACTGGAGATCGGTGTGAGTGACAATTTCGCCCAAGCACAAAAAGGGGCATTTGTGAATCGTGAATTCAACCAGGAACGGTGAATATTTCAATAGGACTTTCACGGAGGACTTTCAAAAGGCACATAAGGTATGAGTAGACAATATCTGACCCAAATCAGAAGTACGGTGGCTTTATAGATGACGAACATTGCTGGTCGGAACCCTCCGACAGCCAGAGGTACAGTTAAGCGCAGACGTTGACATTTGAGCCTAAGCGGGTGAAGCTCTTATGGCGAGCTCACAGTAATAACATTTCAGATTTGTGAAGCTCTTATGGCGAGCTCGCGGTAGTAACATTTCCAGTGTGTAGACTATAGTGCCAGTACAGGGCTATAGAACGACTATATGATTGTTGAGAATTGTTTAACCCTAGCAACCCATTTTCTGTAAAAAGAATCGAATTGTTGATTGTTGAAATATTGAAACGGATTTATTTTTATGTGTAAATAAAAGAATTGTTGTTACTTTAAATCATTCTTTCCATTATACAGCCTGAAGTGATTAGGAATCACACCTAACGGAAATCGAACCTATTTCAGGCCAATTTGGCAGAGAAGGAATCACGGCGTCGGTCTAACTCAGCTCCCTGCGCCGAGTTCGCGACACTTGGATTCCGACCCTCCACGTTGATCTAATTTTCCCGCAACTTCATTAGCGGGACTAAATAACCCCACGTCAGCCCAGGCCTTACGGGGCCTCAGGTGTCCCTGACAGTCAGCTGTTATCACCACCAGCCACGGCCATTAGATTACATGGATGTTGGGGCGCATTGTCACGAAAACAATGTGTCTCTGTTGGCATTCGGAATTCAAATTAGCTGATACAGATACAAACCATTCAACATAAGCCATAACATCGAACACATCGGCTTTTTTTCTTCGTCTTTATACATTTTGAAGTTAAATAACATTTACCGTATTATCATGTAATGAAGCAATATTTCATGACAGTAGTTGGTTTAATCCCGATTGTCCCACTTTCGGATTTTAGTTGATTTCCCGACTCTCCCACTCTTGGTTTAAAAATAATTATAGTCGTCATAATCTGAACACAACTCGCCGCTGCTTATCGATTAAAACAATTATCAGTATTTTTATGAGTGTTTACTTTTCGTGATTAGCAATTATTATAGTGTATCTGGAAGGCTGGCACAACAAAATAAAAAAATACGAAACGCACCTCCAAACATTTTCCATTTAACTGACCACCTCAAAGAAATCCAGGCCGACAATGAAGTCACGCAAAATGCAGCTTAGCGCAGGTGGACCCTCTCCAGCAAAAAGGAGGAGATAAAGAAACATTCATGGTAGACTACAGGCCCCGAAACAGAGCTTTCCCTGAGTTCCAATGTGTTCTATGTGCCCACTGGCACATAGAACACATTGGAACTCAGGGGACGAGAGGTTGTTGAATGGCGAAACAAATATTACAGAATATGCGTCTGCTTTCAACGTGTATTCAAATTTAATAATAAGTCACTGTTTTGGTGTTCAAAAATATATTGCAAATCGATCAGTGTTTTGATGAACAAAAATATCTAGCATGGTTTATCGATGCTGCATAACAAATACGAACGTCTTGCTCTGTTCACCAATGAAACAGCAAAATACGCGAAACAAACTATAAGAGAAATGTTTGATCTTGCCGCTAGAAAACTAATTAACAAAATCCAGACTGTCCCACTCTCTTTACCTAATAAAATTAGAAGGTGGGACAATCGGGATGACACCCAGTAGTTCACCTCTCATGACAATCAATCCTAATATTTGTATTTCAGCCACCTTGGAGACGACCAACATAAGCTACTCAGCTTGATGTCGAATCCACAAATATTTATGTTCTTACTCTAATTATCCGTACACCTGTTTAATTTTCCATGTATGTAATATATGCTTCTGTTTTATAATTACATATTATTTTTTTCCAAATAAATACTCTTTAAACTGAGACCAAGTAAGTAGTTTTCTGGAGCGCGCGTTACATGTTAGGCGGTATTTCGGGACTTTTAAACATCAAATTCGTTGAATTTGAATTATATAGCCCAGTACACACCCATAGTAAGTGAATAAAGCATTAAAAAGGGTATTGTATTTTTAATTTTTACTTCTTGGATTTCCTTGGTATTTAGTAGGACCCGCATATTCTTACACTTTCGCGGTGTCATTCCCCAAAGCGCATTGTCTCTTTCATATGGAGTTCCTGAGACGACACGCCGATAATTATTGCCATTCGCCAATCAACCAGTGGAGTCAAGGACACATCCACATTATTGTACGCGTGAAAATGCCCCCCCCCCCCCCTCCCCCCAAATCAATCCAGAAGAATGTTTCTCTGAACTGAGAAAAATAGGTTTAAAGCCCGACGATGTACAAAAATTAAAAGGAACATGTGCCTCGTACTTTAATACTTCATTAAGCCAAATACATTTCGGGTATTTGACGAGGGGCGATTGGCGAATAGCGCTTGGCAAATAACAATTGACGAATGGCGATTGGCAAATATAGCGATTGACGAATGGGGAATGGAAATACCGATTGAGAATGGCAATTGGCAAATAGCGATTGACGAATGGCGATTGGCAAATAGCGATTGACGAATGACGATTGGCGATAGACAGAATAATAATATTATAATATAGACCAAATAATAGCAATAAAGACACTTATCCATATAGTAGACCTGTACGGGCATGTAATAGTCTTCTTACATAATTTTCAACATTGGGTGAGCGATGTTGCTCTTAATCCCGGCGAACCCGGAACGAGCGGAACCCACAAACCAAGCAGCGTGAAGAGCCATTGCGTGTTGGCCGAAAACAAAATTACACAGCGTCGTCATAATAAAACCGGATAGGTGCACTCTCCCCCTAAAGGTTACTTTAAATAAGGCTGTGGACAGCTGGGCCTACTTCCTTCAATTGTTAGTACTAGGCACATGCCTAGAGTGTATGTATAGAGATTATTACCATTATGTGGATGTACAAATTATGTATCCGAGTCGAGCTCCGGGTTTTATAAGGGTAGATCACGACTCGTCTTCGACCCGTCGTGATCTGCCCTTAGAACCCGGAGCTCGACTCTGATACATATTTCGTACATCCACATAATGGCAATAATCATTTTATCTTACAATATATTGGGGATAAGTCAAGAATGTAGACGAATATATAACGAATTATTTATTCGTACGGATAAACAAAAAAAAAAAAAAAAAATGGAACTCATGCGAAAGGAACGTGCTTGTATCCGCCCCCTGATACAAACATCTGTATCGGGGTCGGATACAACTTTGCTGAGTTAATACAGACAAAACACATGTATGTTGATTATAAGATAAAATACCATATCTGTTGGTCTACAGACGTGACAAAAAAACCTATGTGACATTTGAAAAATCCACTCTAAGACTGTTAAATGTATATAGATACCCCACCCAGTAGGCCCAAACGTGAGAATATTAAAGGGAAGGTGTGTTGCAAAATTGAGGAGGGGTAGTTCATGATGTATGTAAAGGGAGCAGGGTTAGGCTATATATGAATAAAGAAGAGAGAGATACACGCTAAAAACTAAAGTGTTAAAAACTGCACTTGAAGTGCTGTATGTAACACTTAGGCTACTAAGTGCTGAACTATTATTTTGTTCAAGTGTAGATATCTCAGAACTTGACAGGTGTTACAATAATACCACTTGACAAGTGTAATGTCGCGACACTTAAAAGGAAACAACGCAGATGACGCGGATCAGGCTCGAACCCTCGAGCCTGATCCGCGTCATCTGCGTTGTGTCCTTTTAATTATGTACCCACCAAGAGCAAATCAAATTATGGACGATTCTGGAAGAACCACCAATGCTAGACACATCACACATGGGAAGTGCCATCCAGGGCCGGCGGAACAGAGGGGGGACGGGGGCGATCGCCCCTCCTGCCCTCATCCACGGGGGCGAGCGGGGGCGAAAGTGCCCTAAAACCAAAAGTTTCCATTGTCATTAACTATCGATCGGTATAATAATTTACCCACAATATCTGTAATATGTTGGCAGTGTTGAGTATTTTTTAAAGTATTTACAGCTTTCCGTATTTTGTTTGTTTTCCGCGTAACCGGTCATCTGTTTACTATTTTTAGCAAGTGGAATTCAACGCAAAAACCAAAGCTTTATGTGAGTATTAATGATAGATTATTATTAATACAACGGGTGGGAGGTATAAGCTTTATGTGAGTATTAATGATAGATTATTATTAATACAACGGGTGGGAGGTATATGGACATGGTCTGATTGGTCTCCAAGAAGTGAGTGAACAAACATTCACGGTACGTGTCAGCAGACGACGTCACGGCGAAATTAGAAAACATAGCTACACCAGATCAGAAGACAACCATCCTCGATCGATTACAAAAATTATGGAAGGCCGAAAATTCCTTAAATAATATATGGTATACAGTCAGGACTCATCATTGTTGTTTATTGTTTATTTATAGTATAATTAAATATGTATATTGCCAACGTGGTACTGATACATACATTGTTCGGTGCTCAACATTAGCGACCCGGTCTTGCTCTCTCTCTCTCTCTCTCTCTCCCTCTCTCTCTCTCTCCCTCTCTCTCTCTGAGAGAGGGAGAGAGAAGGGGAGAGAGGGAGAGGGGCGAGAGACCATTGATCCTCTCCCCCATGTGTGTGTGAGAGAGAACATACAAGGTGTATAATAGAAATACGTTGAAATTGATTTTTATATGGAGTTGATCCGGAGTTTGGTTGATTCTAGTTTTGGTACTGTATGTATGACAATTTCGTCAATTTGAAAACATTATAAAGCCAAATATTTTTATTTACAGTTATTGTTTGAACACTTTCAAATGTTGTTTTACGTCCCATATGTGTCCTTGAAAGTGCTTCAGCCTTGCGACAATGTGTTCACAAAAAATCTCAGCTGTATATATTCTCTAGTAACGTAAGCCTGTCATATTGTTGGATACAAGGATGCAAAATATAGGTGTCACTGGAATCATCTCTCTAAGCTGTCTCTACATCTGTACACTTGCGGAATCCATAAATAGATGCCCTCAGATCTAATATATGCAGCAAAATACTGTTCTTTTCCAACATATATTACGTTTGTGTGCATATGGGCCAGCATTTAAAAATATTACAACTTGGCTGCTATAAAAATCAACTTTTTCAATTAAATTAGGCAAGAGGGATTTCAGTCCAAATGCCACCAGAATGCACCATTTGATGCCTCATTTTGAAAAATTTTCCGGGGGGAGAACCCCCCCGGATCCCCCTTTAATACCTCGTGCCTTCGGCACTCGGGGCAGATGCCTTCGGCATCTGCCACAACGCACTCCACGATGCCCTTCTGGAACATTTTCGCCCCCCCGCCCTTTGATGGTTCCGCCGGCCCTGGTGCCATCCATTCAAGTGTCAGATGTCTGACGATTGTAATGTCTAAGTGCTTAAAGCATTCCACTTTGAGTGTTTAAATCAAACCCTAAGAGTTAGAATGGGTTTAACACGTTGAAAGTGTCAGTTTTAACACTTTAGTTTTTAGTGTGTAGATGAGAGAATCAGGGAGCACCTCCGGGATGTGATATTGCACGAAGATAAACCAGCATTTATTCATTTCAACGGCGACGGGCAATGGGCGAAAAGGGCGTCGGAGTAGTTATTTAGGATACTGTAGGTGGGAATAAGGGAGGGGGGTGGTTAGTAGGAAAAGATGACTGGATCCATGCGCAAGTTGAGCACCACACCGAGTTTTGGGCTGGGTTAGTTCAATACTAAACTCAACAATGCGGGGATGCACAGTTAAAAGACATTTACTTGGTGCCGGAATTATACAGAGTTCATTTGTACTGTTATAACGCAATTTGTACTGTTATAGCGCACTTTGTACTGTTATAACGCAATTCCAAATTGTAACGTTACCGCTGTGATAAACTTATTTATGAATATGATCGTTTATGATCGTTCCACTATCGATAATGTGTTGTAAAGTTTCTTGTTGGATGTGTTGCGCCGAAGAGAGCTTTGCACTTTTTGGGCGTCTTTATTGCTATTATTAGGTCTATGTTATCACTTGTGGAAATATTCAGTCTATCAAATATTCGGTCTGTCGCTTATCGCCACTCGTCAATCGCTATTTGCGGAACGCCATTCGTCAATCGCTATTTGCCAATCGCCATTCGTCAATCGCTATTTGCCAATCGCCAAGCGCTATTCGCCAATCATCTTGAGCGCTATTCGCTAATCGCAATTCGCCATTTGCTGTTCGCCAATCGGGTTATTGGCGAATGGTAATTGGCGTGCCGTCTCGGGTACTCCATACTTCCACCGATTGATCAAAAAGTTCCACTTGATTGGCTTCGCTTCCTTCAGCACGGACAGATGTGTGTTGAAGACAGTTAGACACCTTTTGGAAAAATGGCGCACTTTGTACTGTTATTGTCTCCCGTTTCAGAAACATTCTGCAGCGTTTTTATAACCACTTGGACACACAATGAGTCAATGGAAACAACTAGTTATAACAGTTTATTGCATACCTCAAAGAAGATAAAAGTTGGCTATCTGCGCCGCGCATCAGGATATTCAAAGTGAAACGGACAGCCATCAAGGCATCATGATGATTTATGAAGCTCTCACCTATCACTGTCTGCTGTTCAACCCCCGAGAACCTTTCCCTTCATTTCAAAGGTGACTGTGCAAGATATTTAAGGTGCTATATAAAAAACAAAATTTTGTTTATTTTGAAATTCCCTCCTATGATATTCATTGAATTCAAATTAAATGCACACAAATTATACTTTAAAATGAAGATTGAGATGTATAGAACAAGAAGCACTTGTGTATTCAACACTTAGAGTTGACAACAGGCACCGCTGGTTCCAGGAAGTCTGCAACCGTATTCGTACCAGAACTGATAATAATATACGATTTCAGGCCATGAAATTTCAAAAATTTACGGAACCCATTTTTCGTGCGCGTGTTTTGGCCTTGCATAACCCATTGTTTCGTTTATGTTAATTATTTTTGTGCAACCAATTGGTTACAAAAGGTTACATGATTAAAACAAGATATGAGATGAAATATTCAGTGGTTGACATACGTTGTACAGGTTTACGCTTATACCAATATGGTAAAACCATTAAGAAATAAAGTATTTAAAGGGATTAGTATTCATTGTAATAAATTAGAGCAATAATGAATGGTGACGTAGAAGCCATTCCACAATCAATGAATATTACATGTGACTCAAGCCTTCCTTTGCTGACATAGACAATACCAGTGGCTGGTGTTGTCAATGTCAGCAAAGGAAGGCTCGAGTCAGTATAAGATTCTTTCGCTGATAAACATCAATGGATGCAAGACCTCAGGACTGGGGCTAAGAAAATATTGACAGATCACCGCGCCATTCATAAAAAAATAAAACAAACACCAGTGCATGCTTGTTTACCAAAAAATTGAAGTCTCTTAGTGAAACAGCCATAGGTGTTCCAGGCCCATGCCATTTCGGCCCACATAAATGTTGAACTTTAGATCAAGTTTTTCCTTGAATATTTTTCTGCATTTCCATATCAACGCCACTGCAAATACTATTTAAGTCCAAATTCTAAAATTAGTGTCTTCAATCTCAACCTCTACATCCCTTTATTTGATCCATAAGATATGAAGAAAAAAAAAACTGGGGCAAATTCGCACCCAACAATAATGAGGGGGAAAGCCCGCTGAATCTACACCAATATCAAATAGAACATAACCACGAAAAAACCCACAATGGTTGATATATTTCGTGCTTTCGTGCTGTCAGTTACTATACTTACATAATGTCTGTGAAAATAAATGTTGAAATGTTATGTTTAGAATTTATATAAGTTCAAGCAACAGGACAAACTACCATTTCTACTTCATACTCATTCGTTGTATTTTTTATCTGGCGATCAGGGTACCACGGCACATTGACACATCAATGAACAACAATAAATTCAGACTATGAAATTTTGTTCACGTCATATTTTTTGCATGAACGAAACATCGTTCGTGGGTTTTTGGATTTGCGTAACCATCCCGCGAACGAAACGATTGTTCGCGTGAAATTTCGTGGCCTGGATTTCATGAGAATAACTTGAGGCCAAATGTGCTTCACCTATCCAAGAACAAAGTTAGGGCATCAACATTCTTCATAACACAGTGGCAGAGCTGCATGGGGGTAAACTCCAAAACCTTCGCTTTTGTTAACTTTACAAAAAAAATCTACTTTCGATTTCTGGTCAACATCATTGGACAGAAAAAGCATCGATATACAACTGCGTCGAAAATCAAATAATGAGAAAGATCGCCTAGTGCAGCATACTATTATCATATAGAGACTGCACAGTTGCCATATTCTTTACAAGGTATCATGAGACCTGTTGAAATTTCTTAGAATTACAATTTTGTTTTTCGATGGAAATTCGTGGTATCAAGTGATTTGCGCATGTCTGTCAAACATGGAATCCATCTTCAATGAAAAATGCAGAGAGTGTTGTCCTTTTCCCAAGTGCAGTCCTATCGCTGCATCGTAAAGTGTTTTGAATGCCTATCTAACTTTGGTTTTGGATATCTGAAGTAGGGCCCTGCGAAGCTTCGAGTATTCGATTCGATGTCGACATCGCTTTGGTATTCGTATATCGATGTCGAAGAGTTTGCCGATTCGTTAGTCAAACGAAGCATCGAGGAAAATGAATCAGTGTTCGACAATGTACATTTTGAGTTTTTAGAACGGGAAATTAAACGTTCGTTTTGTGACTTTTGCAAATTGGAGCTGTTTTAACTTGTAGCCTGTTCACGCCCCATCTATACAACCCAAATATCCAGCTATGGGCCTAAGCCCTGCTCCCAGTTCCAGAATCTTCTAACACAATAATGGGGGCATGTTGCCTGGAGCGCTTCCATTATTTTGTTAGAAAACTGTGGGAGGAAAATCTCTTTAGTTTCTTTGCATTGTTCGGCGTTGGTACTTGGAAGTTGGAATGAAGTAAAAGCAATTTGTGTGAATGAGCACTGCGTCAATATTCGAGTTAGATAATGCAGAAACTAACACAGTTTAACGCCTTCACTGCTTTTGATGAATACTGAGTTATTGAGTTGAGAACAGACCGAAATCTACAAGACCTGAATCCTGATAATACAAAAACAACCAAACATTACAGTAATGAGGTTCCTATAAGATGTACATGTATTTAGCCAGGCTAACGTACCTGAAGTTAGCGGCTGTAGCCAACTTCAACCCATGGGAATTAATGTGCCACTTGTATTACATTTGTGCTTTTAATTCTCATGTTTCAATTTAGTGGTTTTTCTCAAATGTCTCTGGGCAGTAACACCTTAATTTCTGTCCATATTTATGTCTTGAATTTATTGTCGGGCCAAGTGAACATCTGAATGGCCATTCAACGAGAAAGAAAATTAAAACAACGCCAAGTTGTCAAGTTATGTGAACTCTCTCTTCTCGCAGTGCTTTCTGGACATTTCTGCACAAGATAATGCCAGTTATAGTTATTTCTCGAGTTTATCCCGATTCGATTCGAGATTCGATTCGATGTCTACATCAGTCCCAATTCGATTCGAGATTCGATTCGAACATAAATTTCCCGATTCGCAGGGCCCTATTCTGAAGGACTTTTATTTGGCCACAAGTTATTCTTGTGAAATATTATTTTATTTTCAGTTCTGGTACGAATGCAGCTGCCAGGACTGAAAATATAATAATATCATCGATGCAAATCCAGTCATCAAATTACCTTTTACTTGGCATACCCACCATTTTCCAAAAGGTTTTCCCCACGAAAAACCTTAATTTGAAACTGTTTCTCCCTATAAGATTCATTTGGTTATGGATTCACCTCCCCTTCAGAATCAATTTATTTGTGTGGTTTCGGTAGATACCTCTTCCTGTGATGTTTAAATTTACTTGTCTCTCCTACACTAAGAAGTTTGCTGTTACCTTCAGGAATACAGAACTCCCCCACTCTCCACCTTTGATATTTCATGAGAACAACTTATGGCCAAATGTGCTTCCCATACCCAAGACCAAAGGAAGACCATCGAAATTCTTCAAATCACAGCGACCAAGCTGCATGGAGTAAATTCCCAAACTGTAGGTTTTGTTTACATTTTGAATTTACTTTCGATTTCTGGTCAACATCAACGGACGGAGAAAACATCACCATCCAAAATCAAATAATGTGAAAGATTGCCTTAATAAAGCATACTATTATTATATAGAGACTGCACAGTTGCCATATTCTATGCAAGGTATCGTGACACCTGGTGAAATTTCTCTGAATTACGATTTTGTTTATCTATGGAAATTTGTGGAATATGGAATGTCCGTTGAATATGGAGCCCATGTTCAATAAAAAAAATACCGACAGTGTTGTCCCTTTCCCAAATGCAGTCATATCGCTGACATTCGCTGTACTCAAAAAGTGTTTTGAATGCCTAGCATTGTTCTTCGATATGTGAATCACATTTGGCTACAAGTTCTCGTGAAATATTACTTACTTGTCAGTTCTGGTATGAATGTGGTAGCAGACTTCCAGGAACCAGTAGTACCTGCTATCAACTCTATGAGAGATTGATTACATATGTGTTTCATGTTCTATACATCTCAATCTTCATTTTCATGTATAATTTATGTATATTTAATTTAAGTTTGAGGAAAATGGGTGGTGGGGGATTTCAAAATAAAATTCTATTTCTTATATAATACCTTATGCAGAACATATTGCAGGAGGAAACACAAGCTGTGGGGTGGGGGGGGGGAGTAAAATACCACCCCATTGCATATCCAACATCCGTGCCAGCTAGTTGAACATGAATCTGGGATCTGATGTAGAAGTGGGGGTGGTTCAGTATAACAAAACCATGCACACACAGGGAGTAGATTTTTGTTTTTCACATCCATCCACCCCTTGCTGCGATATTCCACCAAGAATCGGAAAAATACTGGGGGAATATTGATAATCTTGCTCGCTCAATTTTCATGGACGTTGCCAGGATTTTTCAAAAGGGTTCAACTTTGTTGAAAAAGGTTTACCAGTGGTACACTTGGCAGATGTCAAAGTCATCTGCCGCTCCCTGTACATTTTCAATTGCATAGCAGTGATTTCTAAGTAAATCTTGGCTGCCTGTTAACTTGTTAAGGCAGCCAAGTCTCGACTAGGAATGACTGCTCAGGTGATTAGTCTATTCTCTGTTGTCAGTCTGAGGTCATGTTATTCTGTTAAGGATAGATGGTCTGCGATCACAAAAACTAAAAACAGACCTTTAATGGCTATTAAGCATTCAGAACAAGTCACAAAATTACTGTAGATATGATTTCTGTTGGCAAAAGAATGTAATGGTTGAGCTCATAGGCTGTTGCATTTGTGGCACTGTGGTAGAATGATACAATAACAAATTATTCTATATTTTCCTGGTGTGAATTCCCTTTCGGTACTATCAGAAAATCTCTGTCAAGTCAGTTACCAAATACCAATCCAATACTGCAGTGTAGCCCCCTAAAAATGCCAAAATGGTAATGAACTCAAAATTTAAATACTGCCCAGCTCTAGTCATTGTTACTACGAAATATAGTCACCCAGATGTTTTTAGATTTAATTATATGATTTAATTGTATAATTTCATCTGCAGTGTGCCTGACCGAATAAATGAGTGTACACCAGTATGGTGAAGCATGAAAAGATCGATTGACCATCATAGAAATACCAGATACAGAGATAAGTTAGAGGTTTTCCTGTCTGGAAACCTGCCGTTACAGAAATGCAGTATCTGCACTAAGTGTGTCGAGAATGATCAAAATTCTTTCAGAATGTGTCACAGAAATTCTTTCTCCACCAGAGGAGGAGGTGGGTTGGGGGTGGGGGCAGTTTTTGGATGCTAGGCACAAAAAGTTTTTTTCTGACCTGTGGTCACCCCTCCTCCCCCCCCCCCCCCTTTTTTTTAAAGGAAAACATTTTTTGTTATCCATTTTGAAATTTGGTACCCACCCCCTAAAATTAAAGTTAATCGCACAGAAACTGCTTTGATTGACAATTCCAACATGTATTTTTGCTGGAACATGGTTTGTATTGTTCCAGTAACCATTCCTGACATTTAATCTACCCACAACCAGCTAATGAAGATTGGTCGGAATTTGAATTTGGTCCCATTTCTTGGCAAGTTTATGAATTTATTCAAACTTTCTCATAGACACTGACAGTAGGTGTATATATGGGTAATCATGAGAGTATATAGCATATACATGTACTGTCATTCTACCTGAATAGTATTAAGACGTGTGGAAGGAACATGTGTGAAATATGCTGAACATTTTGATGTTTTATATGGTTTCCCCCACTGTATTTACTGCTTTTTCTACTATCTGTTTCTACCCATTTCTGCACTCAATTTTAGTTTCATCAGTCTAAGATGAACTTATTTAGCATTATCAAGAGCACAATTCATAGAGCCAGTAAGCTCATTATTGTATTGAACCTATGACCTGTCAATAGTCAATATGATGAGGGGTGATTCTTTGGTATTGGAATTCCACCCCTCATAAACTGTACTGTTGCACCTTAGATGAATTGAGTTGTGCAGCATTTGTTGGAGCGATTAGTAAGATTTGCTTCATTCATCTTAGCAAGTCAGATGATAAAATGTGAAAGAAATGGTGACCATGTTGAGTTGAAAGGTCTACCATATCTCTCCTAATTTGGTCAGGATGCATTATGGAAATTTTGAGGCTCTGATGTGTTGAGTGATTTATATATTACCTTTTACGCAATGAATGTCAGTGTTATCCTACAATATATTGGAAGCTGTTCATTCAACTCAGAGGCTTGAAACTTATTTGCTCAAAATACATGTGTGGTAGAGGACAGTAACTTTTCAAGTGGTTGTTACAATACATGTATTCAGCTTGATCTCACTGAAACATAATACACATGCGTATCCTTCCTGACTCCGATGATCCCAACACTCTTTATTCTTTGATTTAATTTAATTCTTTGTTACAGCAGATTGCTATAGATTATTTTTAAAGAAGTTAATTTTATTTCTATTATAAGATAACCCACCCAGGTGTCTTATATGTGTTTGCCAAGTTATCAGATCTCATATGCCAGGTTTCTCATCCAGTATCTTCCTTAACATGTGCTAAATCCCTATGGTTCAGAGGTAAATGGTTAAAATTCATATTAACTAATTCCCTATTGACAAACTGTTTACACCATTGTATAAACAGTTTGTTAACAGGGAATCAGTTTCCCTCTTGATAAATTTTTTAAACTCTCTATCAATAAGATATGATGTCCTGACAATTTGTTGGTTCAACCTTTTCTGGCAGTTTATTACAAATTGAAGGGAATTGGTTTGAAGACTACCCACTAAGCCCAAGGCTTCAATTAGGCTTGAATGATCAATAACAAACCTACATTTTGCTCATACATGTTTTTGACCGAAATTCCAGGGTATTTTTTTTGTTTTAAAAAATTTGTTTAGCAGTTTCCATCTGGGTGTCAAAAAGTGATGATAAATATAGTGAATATAAGGCCAATATGAAAGACAATTCTTTAGCACATTTTTGTGTAGCATTTTGCGATGCAAATCCAGTCATCAAATACCTTGAATTCATAATTACATAATAAGAATCCATGAAAGTAGTCAGTTGCATTGGGAAATGGCATTTTGCCACTGTATGATGTCGACTATTCATGGTGAGAAGAGCCTTTTTATTGTCAGTTCTGGTAAGACTACATTTATGTTAGATTACATAAATATTAATTCGTTTAGATTGCTTTAACATATTTCAAAATCGTGAACCACTGATGGTGTAATGGGGAATGGTGAAGTCTGTCCATATTTCCATACTGCTAGCCCCTATCCTGTACTACTAATCATCCCCCTGTCAACTCGGAGGAGATGGAGTGGTGGCAAAAAGTCTACACAAGCTTCCCTGATCAATATGCATGACTTATTTGAAAGATTAGATCTCATAGGAAAGAAATTTCAAGACATGGAAAAACATGTTTTTGGAGCCGCAGACCTACCTACCCACCCCCACCTTGTGCCTGGAAAAAATTTGGCTCCATACTTCAAAATTAATAATAGTGACATCACTATTATACAGCTGATGTCCGCAATAGCAGGGCTCGCCTTGAGTAAAATGGTCGGGGCCTAAAAAAAGTGCCCCACATATTGAGGTCGGGGCCTTTTCGGGGCTGATTTTCCATTTTGTCCATTATTGTTAGTGCTTTTTTGTGGAAAATGTCGGGGCTTGAAAAAAAGCCCCCAGCAAAAGCCCCCAGCAAGTGCTCCTCGGGGCTGATCTCGGGACATGAGCTGATCAGCCCCGACTCAAGGCAAGCCCTGAATAGGTTAATTTGGCAAGTATATGCCCCCACCCCTTCCTACACAGCTCACAATCTCACATCACATACCCTCTCAGCAGTCTCGCACACACTTTACTTATTCTGACATACACACATTTATTACTACCACATGCACACTCTTAACTCCTTGCATGCCACGAAATAATGGATATTCCTGCACAGGACAAAAGATATCTTACTACTTTAATAATAAATATAATTCAGGTAGTGCTTAACCGATTACCACTAATGGCCGCTAACAGATTACAGGTTATTAGAGCTCACAATCGGCCGATTCCGACTGTAATACCGAGCACTACTGAACAAGTCGAGGCTCAAAAGAACTACATTAAATTGAACTTTTCTTACAGATTTACAGTCCAATCACTACTAGATAAGTCAATCCTTGAAAGAACTAGTGTTAAACCGCTGAACGGAACCGGCCACTATAATCGGTCGATTGTGGGCAATCAGATGACAATGGCTCCTGGAACATCGGTTCGGCCGATTGTTGCCAAGTATTTTGTGATGATTTATTAACCACACTTTATTATCTGCTGCAATTGTTAATGTAAAATGATGTCAATGATACACATGTACCATTCAATAAATGGAGAAAGAACCACAATGCATATTCTTTATCTAGATGCCCGTTTATGGAATATACAGGTTAAACGACATGTAGAGCTTACAACTGAGTGCGGCAATTGCCTGTTCATACCAGAAAACTGAAGGTTGCATGCCATTGACTCAGTTTGCAGTAAAATTACCAGTCGCACACACTTGGATGGTAAGCGTAGCTCTGAGAGCCATGTTTACCACCCAAGTGTGCTCGACTGGTAATTTTACTGCGACCCCATTCAACGAAGTTTAACACTGTGAAAACAGTTCAGGTTAATGTAGTTCTTTCGAGCCTCAAGTTTTCTTATAGTTCACAATACTACAATCAGAATCAATATCAGAATCGGCCAATTGTGAGTTCAAATGAAAGGTAATCGGTCAGCGACCATTTTTTGGTAATCGGTTGAACACTAGAAAGAACTATATTAAATTGAACACATTTCACAGTGTTAAACTCCGTTGACTCGGGTCCAGTGAAATTACCAGGCCCACACACTTGGGTGGTAAACGTGGCTCTCAGAGCCACGTTAACCACCCAAGTGCGCACAACTGGTAATATTTTTATACTGTACCCAGACTTAGCTGGTGCTAACTCTTAAATTCTAGGGCCAAACACAAATTTTACCCCCCAATCCCCCAAATTTGCATCTAAAACCGAAAATTACATGTCCTATATGGTCCTCCATACCGTTCCTTCACTGCGCATGTGCAGTGTCAAGGTGGTCTCGAAATTGGCGCCAAAAGTCATTCTTTGTTTGGCCCTTCATCAGTTCACATCTGACTGATATTTGTGCTTGTAAATCTCAGTTTCAATGATGCCAGACACATAAATATGAGAGAAATGGTGGATCTAAAGAGGAAATAGAAGGATGAGAGGAAAATTCAGTGGCAGGAAATAATCAGGCTGTAACTTAAATTTTTTTACGAAATTATGTTATGTTCCCTAATTTCGAGGCATGAGCCTGTTGTTATCATTCTTGCTATGAAAGTTCCACTGCTTGATCAGTGTTGCCTCTCTCCCTTTCCTTTATTCCCCCCTTGCTATTCTCCCATGCTTTTGGCATATTTTCTGTAATAATTATTACTAAAACTTCTTGGGAGTTTTGGCTTCATGGGTGCAGATCATGGGGGGGATGGGGGGGGGGGGATGTGTCCCCCACAGATCTCATTAAGGGGGGACATGGTATGCCATGTCCCCCCCACCACTGGGGGGACCTGGTATGACATGTCCCCCACTATGCTCCCCCACTGCTGCACCCTCTCATCAATTTTAATGCGAGATTCACTTCTAATACACGTTCAACTAGTCCAAACTTGGACCCACAGTTCGTAATATAATTTTGGGGTTGGTACGGCCTGTACTGTAGCCGTATCAACCACAAAAATTATATTACGGACTATGTCTGTGGGTCCATGTTTGGACTGACGTAACGTTCAACGAACAGTTGTTCAACACTGCGCCTTCAAATAAGTTGTTACTCAGCCAGACACAGCTGTGGGTTGCACGAATGCATAAGCAGCATAACTATTTGATATCGGAATATCAATGTTGCAGACAGAATTCTTATGCAGAGAGAGTAATAGGCCGGTACTGAGCTCGTGAAAATGTGCAAGACAGTATCGTCTGCTTTGTTTACATTTTGAAAACGAAATTTATTGATCGAATTCATTCAGTTCACGAGACTTGTTGATGACGTATGTGTCGGGCTGTTTAGTGCTGAAACGGTTACTAAATTTTGTAACCGGTTAATCGTTGAGCTGTAACCGTGCCATTACCGGTTAACCGTATATATTGATTTGGAGAAAGTCATGCAGTGAGTGGACAGTGGGTATCAAGTAAATTCAAGTTATCAACAGATTAAACGAGAAAGATAAAATACCTGAGTTCAATCCAGGATTGTGCAGCAGTTTTTTAACTTTTTATGCCTCCGGTTGTCTATCACTCCACTATAAATGCAAACAATCCATTCTGTTTATCTGTTACTATGATTTTTTTAATGCACACACGTCTGTGCCTTTACTTTGAGACTTCATGTCATGTTGACAGTTCTCAATCACGTGCTGTGAAATGTCAAGGTTGGGGGATTGCCGAGACTGGGAAAATACCCGTAGTGCATTTTATTCGGCTTGATTTTGGACCAGTAAAACCGACCCATTTGCTCCGTGTCACAAACTACCGCACACTGAAGATATAGATAGGCTTAGAAATATCTGCGTTGATGTAAAGTTGTAAACTTGGCGGACATTAATTAGCATATGTACTGCGTCCATGACTTATCTAAGCGAAGTGATGGGTGCAGTACATATATGAATCATCCGAATGAAGACCAGTGTGTCATTCAGTAAACTTGAGTAAAGAAATTAATTGTAGGCCGCAGGTGTGATACATGCATTGGTTGCTGCCTGGGTTGCATTTCAGTGATTCATTGAAATGGAAAGGCTGGGGGGAGCGGGACGTTTCGGCCTCGGGACGTTTCGGCCTGGGACGTTTCGGCCTCGATATATATTTTTTTTTCAAGTTCTCGGGGAACACACCGAGGCCGAAACGTCCCAAGACGGAAACGACCCTTCGAAGGGGACGTTTTGGCCTTCGGATTTGAGAAATTTTAAGTCTTTTTCTACTCACCAATATATGAAATGTAAAAAAAGCAGAGCATCCATTAATGAAAGTTAATGAAATGAATAATGAAAAAAAGACACATGATGTCACACATCCTTCGGCCACAAAATTTCTCACTGAAGGAACCTTGCTTATTTAGATTAAAATTTCACTTTTTGGCATCGGACTGGTTGTTTTGATTGTTCTGTCTTTGAAGGCTTAGTCAATAAAACGTTTCAGCTTCATAATCAACAAGGGGGTTTCATTCAACACATTAACTGCTGTTTCATGACATCAACACAATACCCGTAAAAGACCACTTGTCAGGACTAATATAAGTGTTAAATGTTGTGAAAACAGTGGCTGTAATAGGAAAGTCTGAGTTAGCTTGACACTTTGTTTTGAAAGTGCGTTTGGCCCCACACTTTTCGAACTGAGTTCCCCAAATGATTGGACAGTTCAGCTTAATAGGGCTTTCAACTAAGCCTTCACTTTGAACTCCACAAGCTGCATCTCCGAGGCACCTTTTCTTTCATATTTGTTATCCAAGTCAACATGCTGTGTGAAATTCCGTAGGCTTAGCTATCGGATGCTTTAAGGAATGCTGGAAGTTTTATTTCTTTAATGTTTGAAGCTCCGTGTATGCTTTGTAGTATTAGATAAAATTTGTTGTTGGTAAAAAGTTATGAAAACTGAAAATTGGTTGCGAAAATATATCCGTCAACAGTGCTTCGGTTTAAGGGCGTTGCGGGCGAAATTGTGAAGGAAGGTTTTGTTTTGTTCTCAATTTTCTCATTTCTCGGATGGATTTAATTTAACGACTTTCAGACTAAGGTAACTTTCTTTCAAGTTATTCGGCACTGCATTTTTAACCATAGGGGGGGGGGGGGCGGGGGTGTACCTCCTCACCCCCCAGAAAAAAAAACTGAAAAAAAAATTACCAAAAAATCGGGACGTTTCGGCCTCGACAGGTGGGGCGTCTCGGCCCCGGTCGAGGCCGAAACGTCCCAAAAAAAACACAGAGGCCGAAATGCCCCGAGGCCGAAACGCCCCTGAACCGGTGGGGGGGGGGGGGGGGGGGGGAGGGAGGGGGGCACACTCCCGGCGAGACCGCTGGCGAGAGGTGCGTATTGATTTATGTTTCGGTCAACTTTCAGAATCGTTTCCTGTCATTTTTTCTGTTGTTTGAAACTTTGAATTGAAATGCATGTGAACCTTTGGACGATGGTGGTTTGTTCAAACGGTTAACCGGTTAGGAAAAACGTAACCGGAATATACTCATAACCGTTCCGTTACCGGTTAACCGAGTAATCGTTTCAGCACTAGGGCTGTTATTGGATCTGTTAATCCATTAATGGGCCCGACACATACGTCGTCGCTCCATCTGTTGGGCCCTTATGCTAATCCACCACACAGTTGAATTGTGTTAATCTAATAGGGAACGCTCGGTAAAGCGGGAACAATTATGGTTAAGCATTTTGACAAAATTACAACAGGCTGTTGAAAAACATATTTTTTTCTACTAAATAATTAAGAGAAATTATACCCCAAAGGCCACCAGAATGCACCATTTGAAAGCGCAATTTAAAAATTTTCTTGGGGGGAGAACCCCAAACCCCCCTCTGCCGGCTCGTGCTTGCGGCACCCGCTGCAGATGCCTTAGGCATCTGCCCGTCCCCCCCCTCCGCCCCCCCCCCCCCCTCCCCCCAGTTTTTGGAAGAGATCTGCGCCCATGTTTGGCTTCGTAACAGAATGAATTTCTGTTCTTTTCCCCATGTTGACGTCCTCACCCTTAGGTGTTTAGGCGTTGTGATCTGCATCTACCATCTGATGTTCTGCAGTTTCTTCTATGGAAATCTCTGTTTTGCATCAGATAGTGTTTAAATTGGTAACTGATTTCGGGCCATGTTTATCAGTGCCTGGAGTCATGTTTCCGGTTTTTGTACAACTTCTTGTTTACATTGACAACGGTTACTGCTGATAGTGATTTCTTGTCTTTACATTAGTTTAGACATAGCAAGATACATTAATATTGTATGTAAGTGTTGCATTAATTTTTTGAAATGTTTTAAAAAATTTTGTCCACACTTAGGCTTTTTGGGGATCCATTTGGGCTTGGTGTTCTCATTGGGAACTTGGGCTCTTCTGAAAAAATTTTTCAAAAAATTTTTTTTTGAAAATTATTTTCTTTTAAAGATTATAATGGATTATGTTATATTATGTATCTTTATTTCAAGGGATAGTGCGACTAATATGACTGTGTATTTTTTTTATTGATGAAAAAATATTTTTTATTTATATTGCGAGGATATCTTCCTCTAATTCTCAGGTTCAGTGTATTCGCACTAATTCCTGCTCTGTGTGTGTTGATTGAAATGACAACGTTGGAGACGTGTGTCATGATATTGTGTTTGCGGGGAGGGGTCCATACCGGTCCTCTCTCCGTAGGGTCACTCTATATTATCATTTTATTTTTCAGAATTCAGAGTGATGTTTTCGTGATGTCTTCAACAAGTGTGTCTCCGTCGTTGCAGTGTTAGGGCTAGCGGCTAAGTGCTCAGTGTAATACGACAATTGCCGAAGAGGTCCCTAGTAGGATCGAAGGCATTGATCGTCCGCTAGTCCGCCTGGTGTAGCGACCATTCATCGAATGGTTCGGCAGCCGGGTTTGTCCGTTACGGTTCTGGGAAGCAGTGTGGGTGATGCGAGCACTATAAACTTGGAACGTGCACACCCAGCAATGACGGATCCGAGGATAGTACAGAGGAAGCCTGTCAGTCTAGTAGCTAGCTCGTCCAGGTCTATCTGGACCGCGAGCGAGAGAGGCCCCCTCTCTCTTACAACTACATTTGAGCCACAATGTTGTTGTATGTTTGTTTGTTAGTCGGAACATACGTACAATCCTCGGGACGTTCCATCACATACACAGTCCGAACTGGCTGTGTTATGGGCTTCCTCATCCTCATGTCAACACACACCACCGCACCTTGGCTTGTGACCACAGAGATTCAGGGGACGTTCGCATATTATATAAATGCAGGAATGAACGTTCCTAGAGCTCCTGCTTTGCCGACCAGGGAAGATTGTCGACCAGGTTACTTCATCTGTTAGCCAAGGGTATGAGGTCTTTCCTGATGGGACGTTCGCATATTATATAAATTCAGGAATGAACGTCCCTGGAGCTGACAGTGGATATTATGTAAGTCACGGCTCCACAGGCCTCATTCAGGAATAAGAATGCAGAGTTTTTCTGTGATGTCTTCAAAAGTGTGCTTCCGTCGTCACAGTCAAATGAAGAGCTAGCGGATAAGTGCTCATGATATTACGTCAATTGCCTAAGAGGTCCCTAGTAGGATCGACCACATTGGCGTCCGCTAGCTCGCCCGGTGTAGCGACCATTCATCGAATGGCTCGGCAGCCGGGTTCGTCTGTTGCGGTCCAGGAAGGAGATTTGGGTGATGCGAGCACTATAATAAGACAAAGTGCACACCTAGTGACATCGGATCAGAGGAGAGAACGGAGGAAGCCTATTAGTCCGGTTCCTCGCTCGTCCAGGTCCACCCGGGCTGCAAGCGAGAGAGGTCCCTTTGGGACCAGATGTTGTGGTACAAAACGTTGCGCATTCGGAGCATACGTCCGCCGCTCGGGACGCTCCATTATATAGACAGTCCGGAGAGACTGTCGATATGGCTTCCTCATCCTCACGGCAGCGCACACGACCGCACCTTGGCTACGTGACCACGGATATCCAGCCAGCTTCGCCGATCAGGGATTCCACGGCGACCGGTAGCCAGGGACACAAGGCCTGTAGACTCCGGACGTTCGCATAAAAGAAGTATGCAGGAGTCAGCGTACACAGAGCTTCCAGCTGCAACGGCAAAGCAACGTAAGACCGCTATTCCACAGGCCTCAGTGATGGACGTGCTATCCCAAATAGCACAACTTATCGCAGCATCCCAGCAGACGACAGAATCTCTGTCGGATCAGGAATTATCCGACGGCGTTGGGTCGGTACACTCCGCTGAAGCATCAGGTACGGACGACCGAGAACTTCATAGGGTCCGACAGGATGGCGAAAGGGATTCAGAGGATTTGGAGCTTTCCCTTTCGGAACAGCATAAAGCTGCCGTAGATTTTATCCGGCATTATCTTCCAGAGGTTGTTCCGTCGGACCAGAATGCTGCGATGCCGGATAAGAGACTGATAGCTTCATTGGACACAGAATTTTTTGATCGGTTCAGGGACATCGTCCCTGAGTTTCCGACACAGTCCAGTAATGTCACAAGAACATTTGAATTATTGAATGACGCTATATATAAGCTTGCTACCAAAACGAGCAAGGCTGGTTTCTTGTCCGCAAATGCTCTAAATCTGCCTTTCATCAATTCAAGGAATAAATTCGAAACGGCAGGACAGGGCATACCGAGAGTTCCTCTGCGTCTAGACGACCAGGCTGAAGACTTAGAATTGTCTATACCATCGTCTATGTCAGTTCCAACCACGATGTTGGAAACGACAATAATGTCTAACAGAGTTAACTTAGACGCTTTATCATATGCAGATCACCTTACTAAGGCATTATCATTACGTCTTCAAGGGAAAGAATTCCAGGATATACAGTCCTCATTAAGAGTTCTTTCAAGGGCAATAGCTTATTCCACGTATAACTCTGCCCTTTCAGTGGCAAACCTGGAGTTGGTTAGACGTGACGCAGCCCTAGCTACATCCACGCGCATGGATGGTAAGGTGAAAAACTCTCTGAGTCCCTTCGGTCTCTGGAGAGCTTCTCTTCGACGGCAAGCTTTCAGCAATCTATGATAAGATAACTAAGAAAGCTTCAGATTCTCTGCTATTCAAATCCGCTTCTAAAAGGTCGGATACAGCAGAAAAGAATAAGACAGGCACTTCTGGGACAAGTACGCCCAAGAGAAGTTCCTATAGAGGTTCCTATGCGTCCTCTAGGTCTTATTCTAGAGACCGTCAAGGCAGCGACTCATGTGGGGGACGTTATTCTGGCTGAGATAACCGGTCAGACGTCCCTAGGTCGACGGGTCGAGGTGCGGGTCGTGGAGGACGTAGTTTCTCCTTCCGCAAGCCTCGCAGGTCCAGGAGGTGATGGTTTGAACCTCTATCGTGTTCCGGTAGGCGGAAGATTATCGAGTTTTATAAACGATTGGGCGTCAATTACGGACGACCCCTGGGTTCAAGGGGTAATTTTGGAAGGACTAAGAATATCCTTCAAACGAAAGCCTCCATTAACTCGAAGTCCAAAATGGACTCAGCTTCCGTCAAATCCGCAGAAAAGAGACGCCCTTTTATCTGAAGTACAGTCTCTTCTGAAGAAGAACGCGGTAGAGGTCGTAGATGACCAGGAATCACCGGGTTTCTACAGCCATCTGTTTCTGGTTCCGAAACCAGACGGCTCGTTCCGTCCAGTCATAAATTTGAGCTGGATAAACAAGCTGATCGTCGCTCCGTAGTTCTATATGGAGACAAGTCGATCGGTCAGAGCGAGTATTCGGGTGAACGACTATGCTACAAGCATAGATCTCAAGGATGCGTACTTTCACGTCATGGTACATCTGACATTCAGAAAGTATCTACGCTTCGCAGTCCTAGGCATTGTATATCGGTTCCGAGCGATGTGCTTCGGTTTGAACCTAGCGCCCTGGGCTTTCACTCGAATAATGAACTCGGTAATGATATATTTCCGAGCTCATTCGTCTGCGGTAACGTCGGCCTACGTGGACGACATTCTTCAGAGATACGGCAACGAGTTAATGCTTCAGAACGATGTGCAGAATCTGCTTCTATTACTCCGACGTCTCGGTTTTATAATAAACGAGGAGAAGTTGGTTCTGGTGCCGTCCAAGTCATTCACTCATCTGGGAATGAGCTTCGAGACGCACAACAATCTCGTTCGTCTGCCGTTAACCAGAGCGAAATTAATCAGTTATTACGCTCGCTATTGTCTTCACTCAGACAAAGTTACAGTGAGAGAATTCATCAGACTGATAGGGTTGTGTGGAGCTACCGCGGATTTTATTCCAATGGGGCGGCTACACACTTGTCCTCTCCAAATCTTTTTGACTCAAAAAGAACAGAGTTGGAGGGTGAAGATTCTTTCGCTCGTTACGTACATCCTCTTGTAAGTCAAGTGAAACAGATTCAGACTTGGGCAGATATTCAGTGGTTTATTCAGGGAAATATCTTCCACTGCAATTGCCGGATCCAAGTTTTACAGTTTTGACGGATGCCAGTTAAATAGGTTGGGACCCAACATTGAGCCCAACGGTTTTTAAGTGCCAGGGTCCTTGAGATCCGTAGTTCCTAATCAAGCACATAAACATCAGGAATTGATGTTATTTTGGCTTGCGTTACGTCATTGCATGAATGTTATCCAGATTGCCCACAGGCAATTCTGTCCGACAATTCGACGGTATAAGCGTATTTTCGGAACTAGGGAGGTACTCATTCCATTCTGTTATTCACTGTAACGGAATGAATCCTTCTGTTGGTATTAGAACATCAAGTTCTCCTATCGGTCCGTCGTATTCCGGGTTGTCTGAACATATTAGCAGACTCCCTTTTACGAAAGGGCCGCTTGTTGCAGTCAAATGGACTTTTAACAACGAGTATTTATATCAGATTTGCTACCTGTGAGAGCGGCCAATGATGGACTTATTTGCGACGCATCTCAACAATCAGTTGCAAGTGTATGTGTCAACATGTTCGGATCCTCGAGCGTTTGCAGTTGACGCTCTATCCATCTTGTGAGACGGGATAATAGGATATGGGTATCCTCCAGCGCCGTTGATTCAGCAGATATTGCTTAAGTTAAATAATCTCAATGCAATTCTGTTGGTAGCACCTCTGTCTCCACAAAGACCGTGCATTAATCTATTCAGGGGTCTGTTGTGGCTTATGCTGTGGAAGCTTCCTCCACATTTCGGTCCATTCTATAGCTAGATGGATTCTATTAGCTTTCAGTACTGCTTATGATAATATCTTCAACACAGCAGTCTGCGATTAAGATTTTAGCTCTTGAAGTAAGAGTTCTTTCTACTTCAGAGGCTTATGCTAATAGCGTTGCTATTACAGCTCTAATGACGGCTGCATATTGGTTTTAGCCTTTCACTTGCACAAATTTATACCTCAGAAATATTGAGTCCATTTCTAGAGACCGGCATTGTTTAGTTTCGTTATCTGTTGCTCAGAATGTCGTCCACTAAACAGTTGCAACTATAGTTGTGTAGGCTTTTGGTTCTGGCAGTGACTCTGTGCTGCTGCCCTCTTCGCTCTGGGGTATTTGACCCAGGGCAAGGGGAGGGGGGGGGGGCGGTTGTTCCCTTAGTCACCTGCTTTATATTGAAAAGCAAGGGAATACCTCCCCTAGAGTCAGTAATTCTAGTCGGTACCGGGATGATTTTTAAAGTGTAAAGATAATTTTTTACTCATCCATGTAATATTTTCAAGTGCACCTCGGTGTGTAGTATTTGTATATGTCTCATATCATGCAGACGTTAATATACAATTATCGGTCACTTTTAATGAATTTAAGAGTCTCATTTATCTGGACTACTTTATTTATCGGCTTTCCTTTAAAAATAATTACCATAATGGATTATACTGGAGGTTAATAGACATCAGTGATGTTATTATGCTCAAGTACAGAATGGTGTTGTCTTTCTCGTTTTGATGCAGAATAGAAAGATACATGTAAAGCCTTTTTCTCCTTTCTCCTTGAGGGGATAATTCTGTATATATATAGTTGAGTTATTGGATTGCTTTATGTCCTAGGCCCTCCAACCTTTTTACTATTCAGCTAAGTCTGGGTCATTGGTACAGTATAAAAATGTAAAAAAATTTATAGTAATTTATATATTTTTTATACTTACCAATGACCCAGACGGGGATGGCCCTCCCATGAGTTTGGAACTCATACCTCCCCGCTGAGTACATAACGCTTTTCCAGGCACTGCTTGTAAGACTGACTTTTGGCGCCAATTTCGAGACCTCCTTGACACTGCGCATGCGCAGTGGAGGAAAGGTATGGAGGACCATATAGGACATGTAATTTTCGGTTTTGGATGCAAATTTTGGGGATTGGGGGGTAAAATTTGTGTTTGGCCCTAGAATTTAAGAGTTAGCACCAGCTCAGTCTGGGTCATTGGTAAGTATAAAAAATATATAAATTACTATAAATTTTTTAACTTTTACTGCAACCTGAGTCAGTGGAGAGCAACTTTCATTTTTCCGGTATGCACTTGCGATTTCCGCAAGTTCGCTCAATTGTAAGCTTTGCATGTCATTTAACTTGTATACCCCGTAAAGGGGTGTGTAGAGAAATTAAGAATACATATTGTGGTGGTTTTTCAACTTTACTGAATGGTATCATTGACATCATTTTACATTAACAATTAAACGGTTGCAGAAGATAATAAAATATGGTTAATGAATCCTTACAAAAATTGCTTGGCAACAATCGGTTGGACTGATGTTCCAGGAGCCGTTGCTATTGTCAGCTGATTGCCCACAATCGGCCGATTGGGGTGGCCGATTCCGATCGTCAGTTGAACACTAAATTCAGGCACATTAAACTATATATTCTCCACCTGTGAATTGAATGGATGCTTTGACCAGTATTTTCTTGAGTTAAAATTACCTGAATTTTTCATAAAATCTAGTCTTGACTGCCTCTTAGCACAACTAGATCTGATAGAGATTGGAAATTAACTAATTTTTGGTATGATTATGATTTTATTTTCTAAAATTGAACAGTAGCAATCACAAAACACTGTGATTTTGGTAATTCGACATTCTCCAACTGGGAATGCTATTTTGACACTTGATCACCTTGATAACTGAATGATTACATCAACAAACGTTTTTAAAAATGAAAAAAAATTGTGTCATTTGTGTGAAAAGCACACAAAAGTGTATCCCCGCATTTGCATTCATGGTTACTGGTTTATGCTTGATACAGACAAGAATGAAAGGCTATTATATGGCACATTAAGTTGATTGATAAACAATATGCTTTATTTCCTGCTGAAGGTTTTCCATTTGAGATGGATTCTCCATCTGACATGACGTATAAACAATATTGCAAGCATGTGTAAAGCCCTCAACTGTTAGTCCCATTTACATCCTTGATTGTAAGTGATACAAAATTTTGTTCAAAGTACACCAATGGACATACACTAAGGTTCAAACTAACTGTGGTTTTATAATAATTTAAGTGTAATATCTGAAAAATGTATTGTATTTTAAATATATTCGTAACAATAACAACCAAATTACATTACTGAATAATGAAATGAATGTATCAATTTATCTTAATTAGCAACAGAGGGGGGGGGGGGGGGGGGGGAGAGATTCAAGTATGTTCAAGTCAAGTCCCTGGGTTCATATTTGTGGGAGCCCAAATTATACATGTAACTTGGTGCAATATGAGGAATATTCTTTAAAAATATTTTTCTTCAGATCCACAGGTCAGAATCTTTTGACGTTTGGTATATGCTTTTCTAAGGAGGGTCAGATGCAACTTGTTCAAATCAATTCCCTGGGTTGATGTTTAGACTACTGTGTCAGGTGAGAGCCTTCAGGCCTCTTGTTTTCTAGTGGAAAATGAAAATTTGCCCTAATTTATCATGGAAAATTGTTAATTCTCTGGAATTTTCAGAAATATGTATGAAGCTGAAACCAAAAATGAACACTGATAGAGTAGATTCCTCTCAATATACTCTATATTTTCAACTAGAAGACTGTCGTAAAACATGTTATTATCCCCTGCCAAAACATAGTTTGCAGGGATATAGAAATGGGGTCTGTCTGTCCATCTGTCTCTGTCACCTGTCTGTTTGTCCATCCATTCATCTATCTGTCCAACCATCCGTCCATCTGTATCCATCCATTTGTCCGTCAATGCTTACATTTGATTACTTATGTGGCTAGGATTTGGCAAAAATGGATATTTATGTGCTAATTTTTGTTGTGTGGCTAGCCACATAACAGAAATGTTTTAGATATCTAAAAATCATCTATGTGACTAAATAACACATTGCATCATAATCACATTAAAGGTTGGAAAAGTAATGTCCAAATTTTTGGACATCCTCCATTGGCAGCCACATAAATGATAGCCTCACAAAATTTGAGAAGCCACCTAAATATATAAGACTCATCAAATTATATATGGACATTGGACAGCCACATAAAAGTTGAGAAGCCACTTGAATATATACTCGCCCAAAAAAGAAAGTGTGCTTTGCAGAAATTGATCAAACTCCAAAAAAATAATTTCGTAGGTGTAAAGAGTGTTAACCTGTTCATGAATAAGTTATATTGAACACAAAAACAGCTTTCTCCGTTAAAATTGCATTATCATTAAATGACGTGCTGCACGTTTGTGAAAAGGCATGTTTTGCACGTGGAGAGTCTGAAAATTCATGCAGCTGTGTGAATCCTTGGGTATTTAAACACTGAAGTAAGGCCTTCCTATCGTTCACATTCAAACTTGCGCTGCTGTTAAAACGACTCCACATTAGCATGCCAAGATTGACAATGAATCAACGTCTCCTTGCCCTGGGTATGATTAGAGCTGGCAGAACACACAGAGAGGTTGCCCAGCATTTGAACTGTCACCGTAACACTGTAGACAGGCTAGTCCATCGACATGCACAACATGATGATGTTCGAGACCGACCCCGCTCCGGGAGACCCCGAGTTACCACCCCTGCACAAGATCTGTATATCCGTGTCGTCCATCTCCGGAACTGGCAACAAATGGCAACGACGACAGCCAGGAACATCCCTAACCTGAGACGGATACATCCTGAAACAGTAATCAACCGGCTGAGAGAATACGGCTTACGTCCTCGAAGACCTGAAATTCGTCCGATTTTGACGTTCTGTCATCGTGCTTGACTGCAGTGGTGTAGACAACATCTCAGGCATCCCTTACACAGGTGGCGACGTGTTTTATTCACAGATGAATGTCGTTTCCATCTTTCATCATCAGATGGCCGCCAGAGAATGTACAGACGTCGAAACGAACGCTACGCAGATCCATGTGTTGTGGAGCGAAACCGTTATGGGGCAGGGTCTCTCATGGTGTGGGGTGGCATCACTGCCCATAACAGAACTGAGCTGGTCATTATTGATGGCAATCTCAATGCAGCCAGATATCGTGATGAAGTGCTTACACCTGTTGTTGTCCCATTTCTGCAACGTCACGGCCCCGGCGTCATTCTACAGCAGGACAACGCCCGACCCCACGCAGCTTGTGTTGTTCAACAGTATCTGCAGCAACAACAAGTGGATGTTCTTCCGTGGCCCGCAAATTCGCCCGATATCTCACCCATTGAGCACATATGGGACGAAATGAAACGTCAGCTACGCTGGCTTCCCCATGCACTGTCAACGCTTGTGGAACTCCAAAGACAGCTTATCAGAATATGGAACAACATCCCACAACACTTCCATGCTAACTGTTCGCTTCCATGAGGCGTAGATGCACAGCAGTAGTCGATGCAGACGGAGGTCATACCAGATATTGAGTGTGTGACTTTTGTGTTTGACCCTTAGTGTCTTTGACTCTCCATGGCACCAAGAGTATTCATTGTATCGTAATGAAATTTCTCGTGTTGATCACAAATTGATTCATCTGTGATTGAATAAAATTTCCATGAATGAAAATGATATATATCTTTTTTTAGTGTTATTTTTTTAGCATGCGCACTTTCTGTTTTGGGAGAGTATATATGGTCAGCTACAAAAGTTTGGAAGCTACTTAAAAATATAAGCCACAAAAAATATATATGGACATTGGACACACAAACAGCCATTTGTAGGCACAAAAGCCACATAATTGGCAACCACATAATTGATAGCCACATAAAATTTGAGAAGCCACTTAAAAATATAAGCCACATAAAAAATAAAAGGACATTGGACACATAAATCGCCATTTGTTAGAAAAAAGGCCACATAATTTTGAGAAACCACATAAAAATATAAGCCACATAACTATTGGTTGGACAAAGGAGCCATATTAATTTGTGAAGCCATCTAAAAATATAAGCCACATAACTACTTAGAGCCACATAATTGATAGTCTCATATCTACCCAGATGTTTGTGTGTCTTGTCTGTTTGTCCATCCGTCTAACAACTTTGGACCTTCATATTTGTCAGTGTTAGATTAAAATGATCTTTATATTTTTGCTGATAGACTACCATGGCGGAAAGGATATACACAAGTAACAGGCTTTGTCTATTTTCTTTTCTAGAGTTATGGGCCTACATGTATTTCCACTTTTTACCGGCGTCGCCAGCGGCAGAGCAGGTTTAGTAACCGCTCGACTCCATTTGTCAGTCCGTCCGTCCGAAACACTTTTTCCGTCGAGGTTTTCTTGGCTTCTATGAAAGGGAATGATTTTATATTTGGTCTGCTGCTTCATAATGATGAGTTGTATCGTGTAAGCAATTTTCATATCTGCCATGCCGCCTCTTCCTGTTTGCCGATACTTTGAAATTTTACTGTACCCACTGAACATTGAAATTTTTCGTCAAACTTTTCGCAGCTTCTATGCAAGGGATTGATTTTATATTTCATCTGGAGCCTGATAATGATCAGTTGTAACGTGTATGCAATTTTCAGATCTGCCGTGCAGCCACTTCCTGTTTGCTGATTCAATTGCATGCAGCGACGCAGGTCCAGACCCGGTATTGGTCTTGGCTTGTTTCAACTTAGAAACCCTTCAACTTAGAAATCCTTGGCGGAGGATACCGGTGACATTGCACCTTGTTTTACTTGTTTATGAAGGATGAGCCCCGACAATGAAAGGTGCATGGCACCATGTCATTGACTCATTGCATGATTGGCAATGATTGCACAATGTATTATGCAGACAGCCACAGCATTGCAGTGATGAACCTCATCAGTTGCATCACACTAGTTGACAAGTTAACTCAACAGTGATAACTCATTAGCTTAGCAAGTTATTTAATGAATCACTCGATTCAGTGTGATGATTCGTACTGAATCAAGTGATTTATTAAATAACAATTTTGTGCACATACTGTATTCCATACCGAAACCAAGGTATTTACCTGAAAAAAACCGATACCGAACCTGAAATTCAGTACCGCACAGGATGAATTTGGGCTCTCTATGGGATCCAAATTTTAACTTAGTTCAATATGAGGAATAATCTTTAATATCTTCTTCTGCCCAACCACCAGTCAGAATCTCAATATATGGTTTATGGACTCCTAACAGTTGTTGGATTCAAGTGTCTTCAAACCAAGTCCATCGGTTAATATTTGGGCTCTCTATGGGAGCACAGTGGCTCAGTCGTAGACAGTTGGACTTCTGTGTTAGAGGTTCTGAATTCAATCCCTGTCTGGAACGACCCGTATTGTGTGCTTAGGCAAGGCACTTCATCCCGGTTGCCTACATGGGGCACAATGATGTCGTGTACTAAGGCATACTGCACGTTGATGGGGCACATGTCTTCAACTGCTGTAACCTTGCTTGAGCGGAGATTGAACAGAGTTTAGAATATTGAGGAGCTGACAGTTGCTTGTCAATGCTCATTGGTTCTCTCCGGGTAAAATTGTCACAGTCACAATTAGCCATTGTGCATAAGTATGTGACCTTAAACACCAATAAATAAATTGGGCTCTCTATGAAGCGCAGATTTTAACATACTGCAATATGGGTATTGATTTTTAAATATCTTCTTCATATTAACCAGTCAGAATCGTTTGATATATAGTATACAGCATCAGCATCCATATAGAGGACAGATACAAAATTGAGATGGGGGGGGGGGGGGGGGCAGATTCAAATTTGTTAAAATCAAGTCCTTTGAATAATATTTGGGCTCCCTATTGTAGCCTGAATTTTTACTTGTTGCAATATGAGGAATATTCTCTACAATTTTTCTTCCCTGAATCAGAATATTTTGATATATGGTATACACCTTTGTTATGGCAGTCAGATCCAAGTCAGGAAAAATCAAGTCCTTGGGTTAATATTTGGACTCCAATATGAGGAATAATCTTTAAACGTCTTCTCCAGAATTGCCAGTCAGTCTCTGATATATGGTATACAGCACCCTTATGGGGGGCAGATTCAAGTTTGTTCAAATCAAGTCTTTTAATATCTGGGCCGCTTATTGGAGCCTGGTGCAATATGGGGAATATTCTTCAGAAATCTTTTTTCCATGAACCCCCAGTTAGAATCTTCTAATATATGGTATACACCACTCTTAGTGGAATCAGATTCAAGTTTGTTAAAATCAAGTTCCTGGGTTAATTAATATTTGGGCTCGCTATTGGAGCCCGAATTTTAACTTGGTCCAAAATTTTAACTTAGACCAAAATGAGCAAAAATCATTAAAAACCTGCTTTGTGAGATAGTCAGAATCTTTTGATGTTTGGTATACAGCAATAACAGCATCCTCATGTTGAGTTTGTTGAAATAAATCTCATGAGTTGATATTTATGTTCCCTGTGGGGGTGAGGGGGGGGGGGGGGGTTATGACAAATTTTAACATTGAGCTAAATTGGTAATATTCTCAAAATTTTCTTGTCCTGAACCACCAGTCAGGAACCCTAATTTTAACATGGTGCAAAATGGGAATATTCTTTGAAATCTTCTTCAGAACCACCCTTCAAAATGTTTTGATACTTGGTATACAACACCCCAGCCAGACTCAGGTTCAAGTTTGTCCAAATTACTTTCCTGGATTCATATTTGAACTCCCAATGGTGTGCCCAGATTTTAACATAGTGTAATATGACAAATAATCTTTGAAAAAAAATGTCTTCTTCAGATCCACCATTCAGAAACTATTGATACTCATTATTCAGCATCCTGGGGGGAGGGGGTGGACTCGAAAGGCTGAGATTCAAGTTTGTTCAAATTAAATCCCTAGGTTGATATTTGGACTCCCTAGTTTTCCATTACTGGAAATATGGGCATTATTCCTGTGGTAGCATCCCAATTCTAGAAAAAAATCTTCTGGCATGGACAAAAGAGTTTTAATAATTAAACAACTTCATTCCTCTGTGGTGTTGACTAGCCATAGATGCTAATTAAATCCTTCTTTAAACAACTTTGGTAAGGTGAGTGTCTCAAGCGCCATGGGGTCTGTTGTTAGTTAGCTCATCTGACTGAAAGTCAGGGTGAGCTTTTCTTATCACTCTTCGTCCGTCGTCCTGCGTGAAGGTGGTGTTTGAGCCTCTTTCTCCTAAACCCCTGGCCACATTTTAATTAAATTTCATGTAAGTAGTGGTTATATAGAGGCATTTTGATTTTTATCCAAATTAGGTTTCGGCTTGTATTGAGCAGAGGTGTGGGGAAAAAATGGCCAAATGTTTTGAAAATCTTCTTCTAATGAACCACCAGTAGCAGAGACTTGATATGTGGTATACAGAGTCCTTTTGAGGTTTAGAATCAAGTTTGTTCAAGAGAAGTTTGTTGGGCATTATTTGCCTTCGTTATGGGAGGGGCAAAAATTTTGGCCACGCCTAAAATTTCTATTTTCTGAACCGTGAGGTTGATTTGAACCAAATTTGATATGAGATGATAATGGGTCATAAGTAGTTGATTGATGCAAAAAAAAAATTTCTCATTGCCCTGTGGGAACCTCGGGAGCTAAAAATAGGAAAAACCTTAAAACTGCCATATCTCCAAAACTACATGGCACAGAGAATTCTTATTTTGTATAAAGCTTACTTTTATCCAGTAGAATAGAATGGTTAAAAAAAATCCCTATCGGTTTGATCACAAGGTACTTTTTTCAGGACTTTGAAAAAGTGCTGAGTCAGAACTTTTTAACACTGTAGGCAATGGGAAAACCATTAAAAAATCTTCTTCTCGAGATCCAGCAGGCAGAATCTTTTGATATTTGGTATGCAACATTGTAGGGTGGATCTGATTCAAGTTTGTTCAAATCGGCCCCCTGGGTTCATATTTGGGCTCAGTATAGGAGCCCGATTTCGAACTCAGTGCATTTAAGGCAAATTTCTTCAAAAATCTTCTTCTCCAGATCCAGCAGGCAGAATCTTTTGATATTTGGTATGCAACATTGTGGGGTGGATCTGATGCAAATTTGTTCAAATCGGCTCCCTAAATTCATATTTGGGCTCACTATAGAAGCTCGAATTCGAACTTAGTGCATTTCAGGCAAATTTCTTGAAAAATCTTCTCCAGATCCAGCAGGCAGAATCTTTTCATATTTGGTATGCAACATTGTGGGGTGGATCTGATTCAAGTTTGTTCAAATTGGCCCCTTGGATTCATATTTGGGCTCACTATAGAAGCCTGAATTCGAACTCAGTGCATTTCAGGCAAATTTCTTCAAAAATCTTCTTCTCCAGATCCAGCAGGCAGAATCTTTTCATATTTTTGTTATGCAACATTGTTGGATGGATCTGATTCAAGTTTGTTCAAATCGGCCCCTTGGATTCATATTTGGGCTCACTATAGAAGCCCGAATTCGAACTCAGTGCATTTCAGGCAAATTTCTTAAAAAATCATCTTCTCCAGATCCAGCAGGCAGAATCTTTTGATATTTGGTAAGCAACATTGTGGGGTGGATCTGATTCAAGTTTGTTCAAATCGGCCCCCCTGGGTTTATATTTGGGCTCAGTATAGGAGCCCAAATTTGAACTTAGTGCATTTTAGGCAAATTTCTTCAAAAATCTTCTTCTCCAGATCCAACAGGCAGAATCTTTTGATATTTGGTATGCAACATTGTGGGGTGGATCTGATGCAAATTTTTTCAAATCGGCTCCCTAGATTCATATTTGGGCTCACTATAGAAGCTCGAATTCGAACTTAGTGCATTTCAGGCAAATTTCTTTGAAAATCCTCTTCTCAAGATCCTGCTGGCAGAATCTTTTGATATTGGGTATGCAACATTGTGGTGTGGATCTGATTCAAGTTTGTTCAAATCGGCTCCCTTGTTTTATATTTGGGCTCAGTATAGAAGCTCGAATTCGAACTTAGTGCATTTCAGGCAAATTTCTTAAAAAATCATCTTCTCCAGATCCAGCAGGCAGAATCTTTTCATATTTGGTATGCAACATTGTGGGGTGGATCTGATTCAAGTTTGTTCAAATTGGCCCCTTGGATTCATATTTGGGCTCACTATAGTAGCCGGAATTCGAACTCAGTGCATTTCAGGCAAATTTCTTGAAAAATCTTAGTCTCCAGATCCAGCAGGCAGAATCTTTTCATATTTGGTATGCAACATTGTGGGGTGGATCTGATTCATGTTTGTTCAAATCGCCACATGGCTGTGCCACCGTTGCCACTTTCGTGTTTTCTTAGACTGTTTCCGGCGAAAGGCTCCCAGGGTATGTAATTCGAAATGCTAAAACCATGCTCAAATGTTGCAGTAGGGTCTGTAGATGCGCACGGAGGTTTTGGATTTTTCAGCTGCCATGTGGCTGTGCCTCTGTTGCCACTTTCATGTTTTCTTAGACCGTTTCCGGCGAAAGGCTCCTAGAGTATGTAATTTGAAATGCTAAAAGCATGCTCAGATGCTGCAGTAGGGTCTGTAGATGCGCACAAAGGATTCAGATTTTTTGGGTGCCATGTGGCTGTGCCACCGTTCCCACTTTCGTGTTTTCTTAGACCGTTTCTGGCGAAAGGATCCTAGGGTATGTAATTCGGAATGCTAAAACCATGCTCAAATGTTGCAGTAGGGTCTGTAGATGCACATAGAGGTTTCGGATTTTTCAGCTGCCATGTGGCTGGGCCTCTGTTGCCACTTTCATGTTTTCTTAGACCGTTTCCGGCGAAAGGCTCCTAGAGTATGTAATTCGAAATGCTAAAAGCATGCTCAGATGTTGCTGTAGGGTCTGTAGATGCGCACGAAGGTTTTGGATTTTTCAGCTGCCACGTGGCTGTGCCACCGTTGCCATTTTCATGTTTTCTTAGACCGTTTTCGGTGAAAGTCTCCTAGGGTATGTAATTCGAAATGCTAAAACCATGCTCAAATGTTGCAGTGGGGGCTGTAGATGCACACGAAGGTTTCAGATTTTTGGGGTGCCACATGGCTGTGCCACCGTTGCCGCTTTCATGTTTTCTTAGACCGTTTTCGTCGAAAAGGCTCCTAGGGTATTTAATTTGAAATGCTAAAACCATGCTCAAATGTTGCAGTAGGGTCTGTAGATGCGCATGAAGTTTTAGGATTTTTCAGGTGCCTCGTGGCTGTGCCACCGTTGCTGCTTTCATGTTTTCTTAGACTGTTTCCGGTGAAAGGCTTCTAGGGTATTAATTAGAAACACTAAAAGCATGCTCAAATGTTGCAGTAGGGTCTGTAGATGTGCACAAAGGTTTTGGATTTTTAGGTGCCACGTAGCTGTGCTACCATTGCCACTTTCGTGTTTTCTTGACCGTTTCCAGCAAAAGGCTCCTTGGGTATGTAATTTGAAATGCTAAAACCCTGCTCAAATGTTGCAGTAGGGTCTGTAGATGTGCACGAAGATTTTGGATTTTTCAGGTGCCACGTGGCTGGGCCACCGTTGCCACTTTTGTGTTTTCTTAGACCGTTTCTGGCGAAAGGCTCCTAGTGTATGTAATTCGAAATGCTAAAACCATGCTCAAATGTTACAGTGGGGTCTGTAGATGCATACGAAGGTTTCAGATTTTTCAGGTGCCATGTGGCTGTGCCACCATTGCCACTTTCGTGTTTTCTTAGACCGTTTCCGGTGAAAGTCTCCTAAGGTATGTAATTTGAAATGCTAAAACCATGCTCAGATGTTGCAGTGGGGTCTGTAGATGCACACAAAGGTTTCAGATTTTTGGGGTGCCACATGGCTGTGCCACCGTTGCCGCTTTCATGTTTTCTTAGACCGTTTTCGTCGAAAGGCTCCTAGGGTATTTAATTTGAAATGCAAAAACCATGCTCAAATGTTGCAGTAGGGTCTGTAGATGCGCATGAAGGTTTCGGATTTTTCAGGTGCCACATGGCTGTGCCACTGTTGCCACTTTCATGTTTTCTTAGACCTTTTGCGGCGAAAGGCTCCTAGAGTATGTAATTCGAAACGCTAAAAGCATGCTCAGCTGTTGCAGTATGGTCTGCAGATTCACACGAAGGTTTCAGATTTTTTGGGTGCCATGTGGCTGTCCCACCGTTGCCACTTTCATGTTTTCTAAGACAGTTTCCGGCGAAAGGCTCCTAGGGTATGTAATTCGAAATGTTAAAACCATGCTCAAATGTTGCAGTTGGGTCTGTAGATGCGCATGAAGTTTTGGGATTTTTCAGGTGCCTCGTGGCTGTGCCACCGTTGCCGCTTTCATGTTTTCTTAGACTGTTTCCGGCAAAAGGCTTCTAGGGTATTAATTCGAAACGCTAAAACCATGCTCAAATGTTGCAGTAGAGTCTGTAGATGCGCACGAAGGTTTCGGATTTTTTCAGGTGCCACGTGGCTGTGCCACCGTTGCCACTTTTGAGTTTTCTTAGACCGTTTGTGACGAAAGGCTCCTAGGATATGTAATTTGAAATGCTAAAACCATGCTCAAATGTTGCAGTAGGGTCTGTAGATGCGCACGAATGTTTCTGATTTTTCAGGTGCCACCGTTGCCGCTTTCATGTTTTCTTAGACTGTTTCCGGCAAAAGGCTCCTAGGGTATGTAATTCGAAATGCTAAAACTATGCTCAAATGTTGCAGTGGGGTCTGTAGATGCGCACGGAGGTTTCAGATTTTTCAGGTGCCACATGGCTGTGCCACCATTGCCACTTTCGTGTTTTCTTAGACAGTTTCTGGCGAAAGGCTCCTAGGGTATGTAATTCGAAATTCTAAAACCATGCTCAAGTGTTGCAGTGGGGTCTGTAGATGCGCACGAAGGTTTCAGATTTTTAAGCTGCCACGTGGCTGCACCACCGTTGCCACTTTCGTGTTTTCTTAGACCGTTTGTGGTGAAAGGCTCCTAGGGTATGTAATTTGAAATCCTAAAACCATGCTCAAATGTAGCAGTAGAGTATGTAGATGCGCACGAAGGTTTCGGATTTTTGGGGTGCCACGTGTCTCTGCCACCGTTGTCACTTTCGTGTTTTCTGAGACCCTTTCCGGTGAAAGGCTCCTAGGGTATGTAATTCGAAATGCTAAAAACCATGCTCAAATGTTTCAGTGGGGTCTGTAGATGCACTCGAAGGTTTCGGATTTTTCAGCTCCCTAGTGGCTGTGTTGTTGCCACTTTCGCGTTTTTTAGACCGTTTCCGGCGAAAGGCTCCTAGGGTATGTAATTCGAAATGGTAAAACCATGCTCAGATGTTGCAGTAGGGTCTGTTTTTAAGCTGCCACGTGGCTGCACCACCGTTGCCACTTTCGTGTTTTCTTAGACCGTTTGTGGTGAAAGGCACCTAGGGTATGTAATTTGAAATCCTAAAACCATGCTCAAATGTAGCAGTAGAGTATGTAGATGCGCACGAAGGTTTTGGATTTTTGGGGTGCCACGTGGCTGTGCCACCGTTGCCACTTTCATGTTTTCTTAGACCATTTCCGGCGAAAGGCTCCCAGGGTACATGTATGTAATTCGAAATGCTAAAACCATGCTCAAATGTTGCAGTGGAGTCTGTAGGTGCGTACGAAGCTGTGTCACCTGTGGCACTCAATATGATTTAAGTGTGTCATATAATACATTTCATCTTTATATCAAGCATTCATACAGTGTCAAGGATGCAAATGCGGGGATACACTATAGTGTGCATTGCACTCAAGTGACACCATCTAGTTTCAAATTTCATTGAAAAAATTTCCACCAGCAGCCATCTTGGATTTGGCACATAAACTGTCAACAATTCCATTGGCACGCCCTACAGACCACATCTCTCTCCCAATCTTTTTTAAATTTTACATGTAGCTTTGGTGTGATGTCTAGATGGGCACTATCAAATTTGTCTGAATTTCGTTGAAAAACATGGCTGCCAGAAGCCATCTTTAATTTGTCACAAAAATTGTCAACAATTCCATTGGCACGCCCTACAGGCAAGATCTCTCATTCGATTAGTTCCAAATTTCATATGTAGCTTTATGTCAATGTCTAGATGGGAGCTATTGAATTTTTTCAAATTTTGTTGAAAAACATGGCCGCCAGTTGCCATCTTCGATTTGTGACATATATTGTCAACAATTTCATTGGCACACCCTACAGACCACATCTCTCTCCCAATGTTTTTTTAAATTTTATGTGTGTGATGTCTAGATGGGAGCTATCAAATTTGTCTGAATTTCATTGAAAAACATGGCTGCCAGCAGCCATCTTGGATTTGTCATGTAAATTGTCAACAATTCGATCAGCACACCCTACAGGCCATATCTCTTGCCCGATTAGTTCCAGATTTCATATGTGGCCTTTGAACAATGTCTAGATGGGAGCTATTTGAAATACATGGCCGCCAGCAGCCATCTTAGATTTGTCATATTTATTGTCAACAATTCCATTGGCACACCCTACAGACCACATCTCTCTCCCAATGTTTTTTCAGATTTTATTTGTGTGATGTCTAGATGGGCACTACCAAATTTATCTGAATTTCGGTGAAAAACATGGCTGCCAGCAGCCATCTTGGATTTTTCAGTAAATTGTCATGTCACCCGATCTTTTTAGGTTTCATATTTAGCTTTGGTGTGAAGGTTTTTTTTTTTTTTTTGTAAGAAACTTCATTGAGTGACTTATTACTGGAGCCCACCATCCCTACAAGCCACCACATTTCTGCTTCAGACAAATGTCTTCTTACATTTGCATTTGCCATATTCAATCATTAAATTGCAAGAGTTTGTGTTGAAATGAAGATCGAATACCCTACACACGTCATGTACATGTAGACTGTACACAAAAACATCATGAAAATCAAGGGGTACATGCTTTCTATGGTTGTCACAAAAAGTATGCCCGTCAAGAGAGCTTATGAAAACACTGGGGACCATCTCAATACATTCCTCAATCATATCCACCAAAAATATTGCATATATGTCACAAGCAAATTTCACAATGATGTGTCAGATATTTGGTGCTTAGCAAACTTTGAGTAATATATTATACAGAATCTTTACAGGTGTTGGATTCAAATTTGCTCAACTCAAGTCTATCTGTTAATAATTTGGTTCTCTTTTAACTTGGTGCAATATGGGAATTAATCTTTAAAAGTCTTCTGGAGCCCAAATATTAGCTTGGTCCAGTATGAAGAATACTCTTTAAAACTCTTCTTCTGACACCACCGGTCAGAATCTTTTGATATATGCTTTACAGAATCCTTGCAGTAGCCAGTTTGAAGTTTGTTCAAATCAAGTCCATCAGTTAATAGATGATGTCTGTATGGATGCCCAAATTTTCACTTAATATAAAATGGGGAATAATCTTTAAAAATCTTCTTCAGATTTACCTCTCAGAATCTATTGATATTGGGTATACAGCATCTTTACGGAGTTCAGATTCAAGTTTGTTCAAAACAAGTCCCTCAGTTTATTTGGGCTTCCCATGGGGCCCTAATTTTAACATAGTTGCAATATGGGTATTGATCTTTAAATATCTTTCATCGGTCAGAATCTTTTGATGTATAGTATACAGCGTAATTATCAGGGGGCTGTGGGTAGATAAAACTTTATTCAAATGAAGTTCTTTATTTATTTATTTATTGGCTCAACTTTGACTGCGTCAAATTTGAGGTTATGTCATGGCCCATCGTCCGTCTGGCCATCTGTCTGTCCATCAACAATTCAATATGGCTTGGACTAGACCGTATTTATGAACCGATCTTTACGAAACTTCTTGGGTACCTTTGTTATCACCATGGGATGAGAACGAGTGTTTTTGGGAGCGGTCCAAAATTCAAGATGGCTGCCGGCAGCCATTTTGTACTGAAATTCTCCTGGAGAAATTATGCAAATTAGATGAACTTTGATTTATTTAGTGCAACTTATACACAGTAAGCACACATGTCAATACGGCTCGGGCTAGGGGTTGTATTTATGAACCGATCTTCACAAAACTTCTTGGGTACCTTTGTTATCACGTTGGGACAAGAACCAGTGTTTTTGGGTGTGGTCTAAAATTCAAGATGGCTGCCGATGGCCATTTTGTACCGAAATTAGGTACAATCAGTTTTTTGTACAGAACTTCTGTATGAAAGTTTTGATTTGAATAAATTTTTGTATCAATGTTTAGTAACATGGAATATATCCCATATAATACCGTTTTTTTTCTAGTGCTGCCACGATTAAGACTTTTTTCTGACCGGTTAACCAGCATGTTTGACCGTGGTTAACCGCACTTAAGGTGCCTATATTTGTAGTGTGTTCTTGCTTCAACTGTAACTATTATATCGGGCCGGCCAATGTTATTTACACTGACCATAAATAATAATAAAGAAGTATTCTATTTAGTCGTTGTTGTTCAATCGCCCATGTGTTTACATCAGTGCGTGTACTGGAAATCAACAGGTTTGTGGGGCCAATATGGATGAAACCATAAAAAATACAAAATCATCAAAATAACAACAAAAAAATAAATAATAACACATTAAATGTTTACCAGCAATACCTGGAGAGACGTATTTATTTATTCCATGAACTCCAATTCACTGATGTGTAATATCCGGTTATAAATTACGCACACGTGCACCAGGTAAAGTTAGTTTCAATAGCACCAACAATGCTTAAGTGGGACAACAATTTGAAAATAATTTGCGCTGTAATCTGTGCATTTGTTGTATTTTTATTGGATTTTCTGGAACGTTCTCGCGCATTCCGGAAAAACCAACTTATTCACAACAACTGAGCAGGTTATGGCGCAAATGGTGCTCTGATTCGGAAACTATGAAGTTTCAGTCACAAACGAGCATTGGATTTTCTTGACAGGGATGAAGACATTGGGGTGATAAACAAACAACGAGAAACAAATAAATGCGAGTATTTTTTAAATCTTTAATAATAATTTTCCTTTATTCTTTTATCTTATTCACCACGTGGTAACTCGTGAAAACTTACCTATTTCCGTTGCATCCCAAACTGCCCCAAATTGGCAAAACGTAACTTGCAACTAATTCTTTTTGACTGCATATATTTAAAAATGGGGGTGTGACTTATACATGGGCTTTAGGCAAAAGGGAGAAATTCCAAGTATGAGTTTGGGGGGCGACTTATACACAGGGGCGACTTGTACACGGACATATACGGTGAGTATAGTGAATGCAAGGTTAACCGGTTGAAACATTTTCTTGACCGGTCAAAGTTTTAACCACAGGTTAACTGGTTATCCGGATAACTGCGGCAGCACTATTTTTTTCTCCTGGAGAAATAATGTAAATTAGATGAAATTTGATTTTTATTCAGTGCTACTTATACACAGTAAGTACACATGTCAATACGGCTTGGACTAGGAGCTGCATTTATGAAACGATCTTCACAAGACTTCTTGGGTACCTTTGTTATCACCTTAGGATGAGAACCAGTGTTTTTGGGTGTTGTCCAAAATTGAAGATGGCTGCCAATGGCCATTTTGTACCGAAATTAGGTACAGTCAGTTTTTTGTACAGAACTTCTATAGGAAGGTTCTGATTTGAATAAAACTTTTTGAATGAATGTTTGGTAACATGGAATACATCACATATAATACAAGATGGCTGCCGGCGGCCATTGTATACCAACATTAGGTGCATTCAGTTTTTAGTACAGAACTTTTTGGACTACGTTTGTTATCATCATGGGATGGTAATGAGAGCTTTTGGGCTCGGCCCCAAATTCAAATTCCTGTCGGCAGTCATATTTACAGGAATTGTGTGTATTACATTTTTTGTACAGAACCAATGAAGAATATTTTTTATGTCAGTAGTGTTTGCTATAAATTTATTGGGTACCTGTGTTATCACTGTGGTATGAGAACAAACATTTTGGGGTTCAGTCAGACCCACTCAGGGATTAAAAAAGGGAGATAATTAAAAATCTTTTCCAAAAACACCAGACAAAATAATGTTTCTTCAATTCAGCATCCCTAGGATGTGTACATTCAAATGTGTTGAAGCCAAGTTCCTGTGTTAATATTTGGTGTTGTTTGGGGAGGGTAAACATTATTAGCACAACCCGATTTTCTATTTCCAATGAGAAAAATAAAACTTCCTCACCATGTGAACCCAATGAGCTAAAGATAATAAATATTTATCCAGTCGTTCTTAAAGTATAGGTATTTGAATTTTGTGATTAGTATGAATCAACCTTAAAGGTTTTGAATCAGACGAAAACAATTGCTAACATTTGGCTTATGGTGCACCATACAAGGATCCCCATTGTAATATTAACCCCACGGAGATTTCTTTTCTAGTTTAACATCTAACTCACCCACCTTTACAATTCATTACCTGTAAATTTGTTACAGGCTATGGTCAGTATTTATGTACAGACCTTTACAATACTTTAATGTACCTTTGTTACCAGGTCATTACCTAGATATGTGTCATTGATGTGTCGCATATTATACAAGTACGTCTTTCACAAGTTGAGCTACAGTGTCATTGACACTTTCATTTATTTATTTATTGGGATATAACGATATTTTCGACAGCCAGTGTCACCTTATGTTGTTAATTTTACGTGTGGAGGAAGCCAGAGTACCAGGAGAGAACCACTGTGTGGCAGCAAGCAACTGTCAGTTTCCCCAACATATCAACTTCCCAAAAGCACTGTTAGCATTACCACCAATGTGCAGAACACCTTAGTACACAGCACCAAGGGGCAAGTTGTCCTTGGAATAATATTTGGGCTCCCTATTGGAGCTTGAATTTTTACTTGCTGCAATATGAGGAATAATCTTTGAAAACATAGTGCCAAATTGGCAATATTCTCAAAATTTTGTAGCAAACATCAAGAGCCCTAATTTTAACTTGTTGCAAAAGAGGAATATTCTTTGAAATCTTCTCGAGAACCAGAAAGTGTCTATTCCTCTTTATTTTAGCTATTTGCCACCCGGTAAATAGCGATTTCAGTAATGGGCAAGATTTAGTTTCGGGTTGTGTTAAGACAACATCACAGGACACATTCCCCTAGTTTGGTCTCAAAAAAAATTAAAGAGGTGGGGATGGGGCGATAGGGTGGTAAATAGCGATTTTAAAGAATATTGTAGAATTCGTCTAAGTACGGAGCACTGAAGGTATGTGCTTGGGCTACCACGAATGTCAAAAAGGGATGGAAATAATGATCAAAATAAAAAGGGGACGGCAAATAAAAATAATACTGTAAGTGGGAGGCAAGTAATTATACAATTTAATAATAAAAAAAAGTACCCAATAATGATAAAAACCAAAACACGTTGGCAAATAAAGACTATGGTTGAAAGGGGATGGCAAATCAAAATGACAATGAGAAGGGCTCAGTCCTTCCCAGGAAGAAAATCCCACGGGAGCAATAAAATGCCCTCGCAAAAATGGAGACGGGGGCATTATGCACTCGTGAATCAATAACAGCATGTTACAATTTTCCAGTGAAAATTTTAACATGCAGGTAGAAAAAAAATTTGTTCCCACCCAAATTAAAAGTAGATTGACACCCTACAAGTCACCAGAACAAAGTGATTTCCATGGAAAATGCAAGGCGATTCGTCGGATTCGGAGCTGCGTGGTACAGTCTTTTGATTTTGAAAACCGTAGGTACGTTATAGCCTACATCGCTTGCTACTATTTGAAGTGATGTGCACTATCGTGCATCCAGCCCCGTCGATTAGAAAAAAGGTTTGTCGGCGGCAATTCTTTGGCGAGAATGCTTGGGAGTGATGCCTGATTGTCATATTGTTGGCAAGAACAATTAACATGCAATGACGAATGCAGCCACCAATTGACAGTACTGTGCATTCAGTACGGTATTTGGGCATATCCGTATCGAACGGTAACATGAAAGCTGGACGATTTGGTGCTTTCATGGTTTTCATTAAAGGAATGATCCCAACTTTTGGGTCATGACGATGTGTTAGGCGCCAAGTAACAAAAAAGCACACATTGCGGCTATAATTTATGCGGAGCTGATAAATTTGCTCCATTGGTGAATACTGAATGGTGATTGGACCAGGAAGCACAAACCTCTCAGAGAACATCAGGTTTTTCCGAACAGAAGAAGTGAATAGGATTTGTGCTGAATACATTCACGCTGTTACTAAAGCTCACTGCCAGATATTCGTCCCTTGTTACTTAATAAAAAATAATTGACTGTTCACACAGAAATGATTTCTCAACTGGAATGAATTACCAGATTTTGATAGCTCTCTTAGCAGAGCCGGGGCGCACCGTTGTTGACTCGCATTTCCGCCGAATCATCTTGTATCCCAATGAGTTTATAGGTGCCCAATCAAAATGCATATTACACTAAGTGACAGCAATACATGGTATGTTTGATTATCATGATTCCGGACCATAAATGCTGGTCTTTCGCTAAATTTCCGGTAATTTTACAGTAAATAATTAAAATATAGTAATCGCGTCGCTTGAAACCTTTCTCCTTACTTGATAATAATATATGCCTGGTCAAAACACGAGCGTGGTTTTTTGCACTCTGGAAACGGGAATGACGGGCGCGGATGGGCGCGAGCGCTATAACGCCCGTCTCATGGGAAGGACTGAGGGGTGGTAAATACCATTAATAATCAAAACGGGTGGTAAGTGACAATGATAATCAAAACTGGATGGGTGATAATTATAATAATCAAAGGGCGTGGTATATAAAAATATTACTGCAAAGGGGAGGGGCAAATAACTAAAAATCAAAAGTGGAGCCAAATAATTGTAATAATCGAAAGGAGATGGCATTTACAGATTATATTCAAAGGGGAGGGGTGTCAAATAAAGATAACAATGAAATGGGGGTGGTAAATAAAGATAATATTGGGGTGGCAAAATAACTATAATAATCAGAATGGTGCCAAATAATGGTAATAATCAAAAGGAGATGACAAATAATGAATGGCAAATGCAGATAATACTGAAAAGGGATGGCAAATAATAATAATAATAACGAACAGAGATTACAGTCAAAGGGGGACAGCAAATAATGAAAACTATTAAAAGGGGGTGGCCAGTAAAGCTAATACTGAAAAGGGGGTGGCAAATAACTATAATAATCAAAAGTGGTGCCAAATAATGTTAATAATCAAAAGGAGATGACAAATAAAGATTATAGACAACGGGTGTGGAAAATAATGATAACAAGAAAAGGGGGTGGCAAATAAAGATAATACTGAAAAGGGGGTGACAAATAACTATAATAATCAAAAGTTGTGCCAAATAATGGTAATAATCAAAAGGAGATGACAAATAAAGATTATATTCAAAGGGGATGGCAAATAATGATAGCAATGGAAAGTGGTGGAAAATAAAGATAATAATGAAAAGGGGTGGCAAATAAATATAATAATCAAAAGAGGTGCAAAATAATGGTAATAATCAAAAGGAGATGATAAATAAAGTTTATATTCAAAGGGTGATGGCAAATAATGATAACAAAGAAATGGGGATGCCAAATAAAGATATTACAGAAAGGGGTGGAAAATAACTATAATAATCAGAATGGGTGCCAAATAATGGTAATGATCAAAAGGAGATGACAAATAAAGATTATAGTCAAGGGGGGGGGGGGGGGGGGGGGGGGCAAATAATGATAATGAATGGAAAATAACAATAATAAACAAAAGTGGTGCCAAATAATGTTAATAATCAAAAGGAGAAGATGAATAGAGCTTATAGTCAAAGGGTGATGGTAAATAATGATAGCAATTGAAAGCGGGTGGCAAGTAAAGATAATACTGAAAAGGGGGTGGCAAATAACTATAATAATCAAAAGTGGTGCCAAATAATGGTAATAATGAAAAGGAGACGACAAATAAAGATTATACTCAAAGGGGTCGCAAATAATAATAGCAATGGAAAAGGGTGGAAAATAAGATAATAATGAAAAGGGGTGGTAAATAAATATAATAATCAAAAGTAGTGTCAGATAATGGTAATAATCAAAAGGACATGGCAGATAAAGATTATAGTCAAATGGGGTGGCAAACAATGATAACAATGAAAAGGGATGGCAAATAAAGATAATACTGAAAATGGGGTGGCAAATAACTATAATAATCAGAATGGGTGCCAAATAATGGTAATAATCAAAAGGAGATGACAAAGATTATAGTCAAATGGGGGTGGCAAAAATGATACCAATGAAAAGGGGTGGCAAGTAAAGATAATACTGAAAAGGGGGTGTCAGTTAACTATAATAATCAAAAGTGGTGGAACATATTGGTAATAATCAAAAGGAGATGACAGGTACAGATTATAGACAAATGGGGTGGCAAATAATGATAACAAGGAAAAGGGGGTGGCAAATAAAGATAATACTGAAAAAGGGGTGGCACATTACTATAATAATCAAAAGGGGTGACAAATAATTGTAATAATCAAAAGGAGGTGACAAAGATTATATTGAAAGGGTGATCACAAATAATTGTAACAATGAAATGGAGGTGGAAAATAAAGATAATACTGAAAAGGGGGTGGCAAATAACTATAAGAATCAGAATGGGTGCCAAATAAGGGAATAATCAAAAGGAGATGACAAATAAAGATTGTGGTCAAAGGGGGATGGCAAATAAAGATAATACTGAAAACGGGGGTGGCAAATAACTATAATAATCAAAAGTGGTGCCAAATAATGGTAATAATCAAAAGGAGATGACAAATAAAGATTATACTCAGAGGGGTGGCAAATAATAATAGCAATGGAAAAGGGCGGACAATAAGGTAATAATGAAAAGGAGAGGAAAATAAATATAATCAAAAGGGGTGCCAAAAAATGGTAATAATCAAAAGAAGATGACAAATAGAGGTTATAGTCAAAGGTGGTGGCAAATAATGATGACAATGAAATGGGGGTGGCAAATAAAGGTATTATTGAAAGGGGTGGAAAATAACTAATAATCGGAATGGGTGCCAAAATACGGTCAAAGGGGGATGGCAAATAAAGATAATAATGAAAAGGGGGCGGCAAGAAAAGATAATGCTGAAAAAGGGGTGGCAAATAACTATAGTACGCAAAAGTGGTGCCAAATAATGGTAATAATCGCAAGGAGATGACAAATAAAGATTATAATTATAGACAAAGGGGGTGACAAATAATGATAACAAGCAAAAGGGGGTGACAAATAAACATAATACTGAAAAGTGGGTGGGCCACTACTATAATAATCAAAAGGAGGTGACAAAGATTATAGTCAAAGGGGGATGGCAAATAATGATAGCAATGAAAAGGGGTGGCTAATAAAAATAATACTGAGAAAGGGGTGACAACATACTAAACAAAAGTGGTGCCAAATAATGGTAATAATCAAATGGAGATGACGAACAGAGGTTATAGTCCAAAGGGATGGTAAATAATGACAACAATTAAAAGGGGTGGCAAGTAAAGACAATACTGAAAAGGTGGTGGGAAAAAACTAGAATAATCAGAATGGGAGCCAAATAATGGTAATAATCAAATGATGACAAATAAAGATTATAATGATAACAATGAAAAGGGGCTGGCAAGATAAGGTACTACTGAAAAGGGGTTGGCAAATAACTATAATAATAAAACAGGAGCCATTAGAGTCAAATGGGATGGCAAATACTAATAACAGTTAAAAGGGGGTGGCAAATAAGATAATGCTGAAAAGGGAGTGGCATATAAGATAATACTGAAAAGGGTGTGGCAAATAAGTATAATAATCAAATGTTGTGCCAAATAATGGTAATAATCAAAAGGAGATGAGAAATAAAGATTATAGTCGAAAGGGGGATGGCAAATAATGATAACAATTACAAGGGGTGGCAAGTAAAGACAATACTGAAAAAGGGGTGGGAAATAACTATAATAATCAGAATGGGTGCCAAATAATGATAATAATCAAAAGATGACAAATAAAGATTACAGTCAAAGGGGGATGGCAAATAATAACAATGGAAAGGGGGTGGCAAATAAAGATTATACTGAAAAGGGGATGGCAAATAACAATACTAAACAAAAGTGGTGCCAAATAATAGTAATAATCAAAAGATGATGAAAAGAGATTTTGTCAAAGACGGATTATAGTCAAAGGGGGATGGCAAATAATGATAGCAATGAAATGGGGATGGCAAATAAACATACCACTGAAAAGGGGATGACAAATAACAGTAATAAACAAAGATGTTGCCAAATAATGGCAATAATCAAAAGGAGATGACAAATAAAGATTATAGTCAAAGGGGGATGGAAAATAATGATGGCTATGAAAAAGGGGTGGCAAATAAATATGATACTGAAAAAGGGGTGACAAATAACAATAATAAACAAACGTGGTGCCAAATAATGGTAATAATCAAAAGGAGATGACAAATAAAGATGGTAGTCAAAGGGGGATGGCAAATAATGATAACAATGAAAAGGGGCTGGCAAGATAAGGTAATACTGAAAAGGGGGTTGCAAATAACTATAATAATCAAAACAGGAGCAATTATAGTCAAAGGGGATGGCAAATAAGAATAACAATTAAAAGGGGGTGGCAAATATGATAAAACTCAAAAGGGGGTGGCAAATAAGATAATACTGAAAAGGGAATGGCAAATACGTATACTAATCAAAAGTGGTGCCAAATAATGGTAATAATCAAAAGGAGATGACAAAGATTATAGTCTAAGGGGGGGTGGCAAATAATGATAACAATTAAAAGGGGGTGGCAAGTAAACAATACTGTAAAAGGGGTGGGAAGTAACTATAATAATCAGAATGGGTGCCATATAATGGTAATAATCAAAAGATGACAAAGATTATAGTCAAAGGGGGATGGCAAATAATGATAACAATGGAAAGGGGATGGCAAATAAAGATAATACTGAAAAGGGGGTGACAAATAACAATATTAAACAAAAGTGGTGCCAAATAATCATAATAATCAAAAGGAGATGACAAATAAAGAATATAGTCAAAGGGGGTGGCAAATAATGTTAATGATGAAAAGGGGGTGGCAAAAGGTAATACTGAAAGGGGGTGGCAAATAACTATAATAATCAGAATGGTTGCCAAATAATGGTAATAATCAAAAGGAGATGACAAATAAAGATTATATACAAAGAGGGTGGAAAATAATGATAGTAATGAAAAGGGGGTGGCAAACAAAGATAATACTGAAAAAGTGTGGCAAATAATTATAAACAAAAGTGGTGCCAAATAATGATAATAGTGAAAAGGAGATGATAAATAAAGACTATAGTCAAAGGGGGTGGCAAATAATGATAACGAGGAAAAGGAGGTAGCAAATGAAAATAATACTGAAAGGAGGGTGGCACATGACTATAATAATCAATGCAAAATAATGGTAATAGTCAAAGGTAGGTGACAAATAAAGATTATATTCAAAGGGTGATGGTAAATAATGATATCATTGAAATTAAGGTGGCAAATAAAGATAATACTGAAACGGGTGGCAAATATTATCTTTACTTGCCACCCCCTATTCATTGTTATCATTATTTGCAACTTCTTTTGACTAAAATATCTATTTGTCATATCCTTCTGATTATTACCATTATTTGGCACCACGGTCAGCTGAGTAGGTAGAGGTGCAGGCTGCAAGCTGAGAGGTCCTTGTTTCGAATCCCACCTGCGGCAACCGCATTGTGTCCTTTGGCAAGACACTTCACTTCCATTGCCCACGTGGGGGCATGGTGGCACTGTGTGCTAAGGCGTACTGCACATTGATGGTGCACTTGTCTTCAACCAATGCTAACACTGTCTGTGTGGAGTTTGTATGTTGGGGAGCTGACAGTTGCTCGCTGTTGCTCGGTGGTCCTTACCGGGTACTCCGGCTTCCTCCACCCATAAAACTGTCATGGTCATGATTAGCCATTGTGCAGAAATATGTGACCTTAAACACCACTAAATAATAATAACTAAATTTGGTACCACTTTTGGTGATCGTAGTTATTTGCCACCCCCTTTTCATTATTATCTTATTTTCCACCCTTTTCCATTGCTATAATTATTTGCCACCCCTTTGAATATAATCTTTATTTGTCATCTCCTTTTGATTATTACCATTATTTGGAACCACTTTTGATTATTATAGTTATCTGCCACCCCCTTTTCAGTATTATCTTTACTTGCCACCCCCTTTTAATTGCTATCATTATTTGCCACCCCCCTTTGACTATAAGCTCTATTCGTCATCTCCTTTTGATTATCAACATTATTTGGCACCACTTTTGTTTATTGTTATTTGCTACCCTCTTTTCAGTATTATCTTTATTTGCCACCCCCTTTTCATTGTTATTATTTGCCATCCCCCTTTGACTATAACCCGTATTTGTCATCTTTTGATTATTACCATTACTTTGCACCCATTTTGATTATTATCAGCTCACCTGAGCAAAGCTCAAGGTGAGCTTTACTAATCGCTTTCTGTCCGTCGTCCATCCGTTGTCCGGCGTAAACTTTACAAAACCAACTTCTCCAAAGAAACCACTGGCCCAATATTTTTCAAATGTTGGGTAAATGTTTATTACCTAATGTCAATTCAGATTTGTTCAAATGAAGTTGCCCCTCCTCCTGGGTGGGGCCACGTCCCCAAGGGGCACCAAAATATTTGAAAATCTTCTTGTCATGAACCAGCAGTAGCAGAGACTTGATATTTAGTATGTAGCTTCCTTTTGAGGTGTAGAATCAAGTTTGTTCAAGAGAAGTTTGTCGGGCATTATTTGCCTTCGTTATGGGAGGGGCAAAAATTTTGGCCACGCCTAAAATTTCTATTTTCTGAACCGTGGGGTCCATTTGAACCAAATTTGATATGAGATGATAATGGGTCATAAGTAGTTGATTGATGCAAAAAAAAATTTTCTCATTGCCTCGTGGGAACCTCGGGAGCTAAAAATAGGAAAAACCTTAAAACTGCCATATCTCCAAAACTACATGGCACAGAGACTTCGTATTTTGTATAAAGTTTACTTTTATCCAGTAGAATAGAATGGTTAAAAAAAATCCCTATCGGTTTGATCACAAGGTACTTTTTTCAGGACTTTGAAAAAGTGCTGAGTCAGCACTTTTTAACACTAGGCAATGGGAAAAACATTAAAAAATCTTCTTCTCCAGATCCAGCAGGCAAAATCTTTTGATATTTGGTATGTAACACTGTAGGGTGGATCTGATTCAAGTTTGTTCAAATCGACCCCCTGGGTTCATATTTGGGCTCAGTATAGGAGCCCGATTTTGAACTTAGTACATTTCAGGCAAATTTCTTCAAAAATCTTCTCCAAATCCAGCAGGCAGAATCTTTTGATATTTGGTGTGCAACATTGTGGGGTGGATCTGATTTATGTTTGTTCAAATCGGCTCCCTAAATTCATATTTGGGCTCACTATAGAAGCTCGAATTCGAACCTAGTGCATTTCAGGCAAATTTCTTCAAAAATCTTCTCCAGATCCAGCAGGCAGAATCTTTTGATATTTGGTGTGCAACATTGTGGGGTGGATATGATTCAAATTTGTTCAAATCTGCTCCCTAGATTCATATTTGGGTTCACTATAGAAGCTTGAATTCGAACTTAGTGCATTTCAGGCAAATTTCTTCAAAAATCTTCTTCTCCAGATTCAGCAGGCAGAATCTTTTGATATTGGGTATGCACCATGCTTACGGGGGTGAGATTCAAGTTTGTTCAAGCCAAGTCCCTGGGTTCATATTTGGACTCACTGTGGTAGCCCGAATTATAACTTAGTTCAAAATGAGGAATTTTCTTTAAAAATCTTCTTCAGAATGTTTTGATATTTGGTATGCAGCATCCTTAGGGGGTGAGATTCAAGTTTGTTCAAGCCATGTCCCTAGGTCCATATTTGGACTCACTGTGGGAGCTCGAATTGTAACTTAGTTCAAAATGATGAATTTTCTTTAAAAAATCTTCTTCTTCAGATCCAGCAGTCGGAAAGTTTTGATATTTGGTGTGTTGCATCCTTATGGTGGTGAGATTCAAGTTTGTTAAAGCCAAGTCCCTGAGTTCATATATGGGCTCCCTGTGGGAGCCTGAATTATAACTTAGTTCAATATGAGGAATATTCTTTAAAAATCTTTTTTTTTTAGATCCACTGGTTAGAATCTTTGGATATTTGGTATAAGCTTTTCTTAGGAGGAGCAGATGCAACTTGTTGAAATCAATTCTCTGGGTTGATATTTAGGCTACCATGTCAGGTGAGTGCCCTCAGGCCCCTTGGGGCCTCTTGTAGTTATTTCCCACCCCTTTTTCAGTATTGTCTTCACTTGCCACCTCTTTCAATTGTTATCATTATTTGCCATCCCCCTTTGACTATAATCTTTATTTGCCATCTCCTTTTGATTATTTCATTCTTTGGCACCACTTTTTTTTATTATTGTTATTTGTCACCCCTTTTCAGTATTATGCTTATTTGCCACCCCCTTTTCATTGCTATCATTATTTGCCATCCCCTTTTGACTAGAATCTTTATTTGTCATCTCTTTTTTATTAGGGCCCAGCCGAGAGGTGGACGCGCTATAGTGATCGCCCTGTCCATGCATCCGTGCGTGCATCTGTCCGTCTGTAATCTTTCTCTCTCAATAGATAAGGTTTTGATATTTGACATGTGGGTATATTATCTCAAGACGATGTGTCGCGTACCACGGTTGCCATGCTTTGACCTTGAACTTTGACCTTGAACTTTGACCACAAGGTCAAATTATTCCGAATTCGGGGTTCTTTTCTGACAAGTTCGTGTCCGGGCTGTAACTTTTTTCCCTTAATAGATAGGGTTTTTTTATATTTGGTATGTGGATAGATTATCTGAAGACGACGTGTCGCGTACCAAGGTTGCCATGCTTTGACCTTCAAGTTTGACCTCAAGGTCAAATTATTCTGAATTCGGGGTTCTTTTCTGACAAGTTCGTGTCCGGGCTGTAACTTTTTTCCCTTAATAGATAGGGTTTTGATATTTGGTATGTGGATAGATTATCTCAAGATGACGTGTCGCGTACCAAGGTTGCAGGCTTTGACCTTGTTGTTTGACCTCAAGGTCAGATTATTCAGATTTTTTTTTTTCTGACAAGTTCGTGTCCGGGCTGTAACTTTTTTCCCTTAATAGATAGGGTTTTGATATTTGGTATGTGGGTAGATTATCTCAAGACGACGTGTTGCGTACCAAGGTTGCCATGCTTTGACCTTGAAGTTTGACCTCAAGGTCAAATTATTCAGAATTTGGGGTTTTTTTCTGACAAGTTCGTGTCTGGGAAGGGATTTTAATCAGATTTTACCTATTGCTTGAAATATTTTAGTATTACGATTCACTTTAGTTTATACCTAACATCGTTTAGTTGCTGCGGGGCCTGCAGAGATGGATTCCATCTCCGTGATATCTAGTTACCATTATTTGGCACCACTTTTCTTTATTATTGTTATTTGTCACCCCCTTTCTTTTCACTATTATGCTTATTTGCCACTCCCTTTTCATTGTTATCATTATTTGCCATCCCCCTTTGACGATAATCTCTGTTCATCATCTTCCTTTGATTATTACCATTATTTGGCACCACTTTTGTTTAGAATTGTTATTTGCCACCCCCTTTTCAGTATTATCTTTATTTGCCAGCCCCTTTTCATTGTTATCCCCGCATTTTCAAAAATGCTGGGATATAGTCGTGATCTCCATCTGTACGTCCGTCCATCCATACATCTGTCTGTCCATCCATCCGTACGTCACACCCTGAAAGGCTCCTAGGGTATTCAATTCGAAACGTTTAAACTATGCTAATGTGTTCAGGTAGCAACTCGAGATGTGCATGAAGGTTTCGGAATTTTGATTTGGCCCCCATGTGGTTCCAGTGGAACCACTTTTATCGTTAGAAAATCAGTTTTCAGCAAAAGGCTCCTAGGGTATTTAATTCGAAACACTTACACTATGCTAATGTGTTCAGGTAACATCTCTAGATGTGCATGAAGGTTTCGGAATTTTGATTTTGCCCCTGGTGGTTCCAGTGGAACCACTTTTATCGTTCGAAAATCGGTTTTCATTGAAAGGCTCCTAGGGTATTTAATTTGAAACGTTTAAACTATGCTAATGTGTTCAAGTAGCAAGTCTAGATGTGCATGAAGATTTCAGAATTTTGATTTGGCCCCAGGTGGTTCCAGTGGAACCACTTTTATTGTTAGAAAATCAGTTTTCATCAAAAGGCTCCTAGGGTATTCAATTCGAAACGTTTAAACTATGCTAATGTGTTCAGGTAACATCTCTAGATGTGCATAAAGGTTTTGGAATTTTTTATTTTGCCCCAGGTGGTTCCAGTGGAACCACTTTTATTGTTGGAAAATCAGTTTTCATCGAAAGGCATCTTGGGAATTAATTTGAAACGTTAAGACTACTAAAGTGTTGCTAAGGAAATGCGGGGATACACCATTGTGTGCTTTGCACACAAATAACTCGATCTAGTTATCATTATTTGTCATCCCCCTTTGACTATAATCTTTATTTGTCATCTCCTTTTGATTATTACCATTATTTGGCAACACTTTTGTTTATTATTATTATTATTATTATTATTTGTCACCCCCTTTTCAGTTTTATGTTTATTTGCTACCCCAATTTGATTGTTATCATTATTTACAACCCCCTTTGTCTATAATCTTTATTTGCCACCTCCTTTTGATTGTTGCCATAATTTGGTACCTTTTTTTGTTTATTAGAGTTATTTGCCATCCCCTTTTTAGTATTATCTTTATTTTCCCCTCCCTTTGTGTTGCTATCATTATTTGCTACCCCTCCCCCCCTCCCCCCCCCTTTACTATAATCTTTATTTGTCGTCTCCATTTGAGTAGAGTATTATCATTATTTGGCACCTCTTTTGTTTATAATTGTTATTTGCCACCCCCATTCAATATTATCTTTATTTGTCACCCCCATTTCATTGTTATCATTATTTGCCATCACCCTTTGAATATAATCTTTATTTCTCATCTCCTTTTTATTATTATCATTATTTGAAACCCCTTTTGATTATTATAGTTATTTTGCACCCCCTTTCCAGTAGTATCTTTATTTGCCAACCTTTTTCCATTGCTATCATTATTTGCCACCCCCTCTGAAAATGAATATAATCTTTGTCATCTCCTTTTGATTATTACCATTATTTACACCCCTTTTGATCATTATTATTTGCCACCCCCTTTTTGGTAGTATCTTTATTTGCCACCCCCTCCCCCTTTCATTGTTATTATTTGCTATCTGCCTTTGATTAATTTGTCAACTCCTTTTGATTGTTACCATTATTTCACACCCATTTTGATTATTACAGTTATTTGCCACCCCCTTTTCATTATTAATTGCATTTGTTATCCCCTTTTGACTTATATTGTAATTTGCCACCCCTTTGATTACGACAATTATTTTTTATTTGTCCTCATTGATTGCTTTTATTATTTGCCAGCTGTTTTGATTATTATCACTTTGCCACACCCTTTTCATTTTTAGGTGCATCTGCTAACCCCTTTTGATTTTTATCATAGTTTGCCACCCTTTTCTATTACTATTGTTTTGGTGTTGGGTCCTGCGAATTGGGAAATTCATGTTCGAATCGAATCTCGAATCGAATTGGGACTGATGTCGACATCGAATCGAATCTCGAATCGAATCAGGGTAAACTCGAGAAATAACTATAACTGGCATTATCTTATGCAGAAATGACCGGAAAGTACTGCGAGAAGAGATCGTTGACATAACTTGACAACTTGGCGTTGTTTTAATTTTCTTTCTCGTTGAATGGCCATTCAGATATATGGCCCGTCAGTAAATTCAAGACATAAATAAGGACAGAAATTAAGGTGTTACTGCCCAGAGATATTTGAGACAAACCACTAAATTGAAACATGAGAATTAAAAGCACAAATGTAATACAAGTGGCACATTAATTCCCATGGGTTGAAGTCGGCTATAGCCGCTAACTTCACGTTAGTGTGGCTAAATACATGTACATCGTATAGGAACCTCATTATTGTAATGTTTGGTTGTTTTTGTATTATCAGGATTCGTGTCTTGTAGATTTCGGTCCGTTCTCAACTCAATAACTCGGTATACATCAAAAGCGGCAAAGGCGTTAAACTGTGTTAGTTTCTGCATTGGTTAACTCGAATATTGATGCAGTGCTCATTCACACAAATTGCTTTTACTTCATTCCAACTTCCAAGTACCAATGCCGAACAATGCAAAGAAACTAAAGAGGGTTTCCTCCCACAGTTTTCTAACATAATAATGGGAGCGCTCCAGTCGACATGCCCACATTATTGTGTTAGAAGATTCTGGGACTGGGAGCGGGCCTTAGGCCCATAGCTGGATATTTGTATAGATGGGGCATGAACAGGTTACAAGTTAAAACAGCTCCAATTTGCAAAAGTCACAAAACGAACGTTTAATTTCCCGTTCTAAAAACTCAAAATGTACATTGTCGAACACTGATTCGTTTTCCTCGAAGCTTCGTTTGACTAACGAATTGGCAAACTATTCGAGATCGATATACGAATACCAAAGCGATGAGGACATCGAATCGAATACTCGAAGCTTCGCAGGGCCCTATTTTGGTGTTCATTATTGATATTTGCCACCCCTTTTGATTGAAATCACTATTTGCCATCGTGGTGGTAAATAGCTTAAATAATGTGAAATAGTTATTTGCCACCCAGGTGGCATATAGGTTAAATAATGAGAAATAGGTATTTGCCACCGGGGTGTTAAATAGTTTAAATATTGAGAAATAATTATTTGCCACCCAGGTGGCAAATAGCTTGAAAAATGAGAAATAGTTATTTGCACTGAGGTGGTAAATAGCTTAACCCTTTACCCAACGCAGACGATATCAAAATTTATTATTTAAATATAATTTTTTTTAATTTTTCAAACAATTTCAACAAAACCATATCATGTGACCCCTCATTGGAACGAGCTCAATGAGCTCGTTCCAATGAGGGGTCACATGATATGGTTTTGTTGAAATATTTTGAAAAATTTAATTTATTCAACTGCTCAATTTGCATATTACGCGGGCGGATGCGGGCGATTCGTTAGGTAAAGGGTTAAATTATGAGAAATAGTTATTTGCCTCCTGGGTGGTAAATAGCTTAAATAATGAGAAATAGTTATTTGCCACCCAGGTGGCAAATAGCTTGCATAATGAGAAATAGTTATTTGCGCCGAGGTGGCAAATAGCTTAAATTATGAGAAATAGCTGTTGCCACTCGGGTGGTAAATAGCTTAAATAATGAAATAGGTATTTGCCACCCAGGTGGTAAATAGCTTAAATAATGAGAAATAGTTATTTGCCACCCGGGTGGTAAATAAATAGCTCCTGCCCAAGAACCACCTTCAGAGTGCCTTGATCATGGGATACAACACCTTAGCCGAGCTCAAATTCAAGTCCGTTCAATTTAAGTCCCTGGATATATATTTGTGCTTCCCATGCAGGCCCAAGTTTAAACTCAATTTAAAGGAGCGAATAATATTTACAAAAATCTCTTTCTTCAGATCCACCATTCAGAATCTATTGATACCTGGTATACAGCATCATGGGGTGAATGAGAGGGGCTCAGGTTCAAGTTCCGTCCCTAGGTTGATATTCCGACTCCCTAGTTTTCCATTACTGGACATCTGGGCATTATTTCTGTGGTAGTGTCCCAATACTAGAAACAGATCACCTGGCATGGACAACAGTTATAAATAATTAAATAACTTCATTCCTCTGTAGTGTTGACTAGCCATAGATGCTAATTAAATCCTTCTTTAAAGAACTTTGTAGTCAGGTGGGTGCCTCAGACGCCATGGGGGCCCCTTGTTTTTTTTAATTGATTTTAGTTAAGAAATTTGTCAAATGAAGGATAATGACTGAAAGAATTTCATCTTCTTAAAAATAAAATTGACATTGGTGTTATCCTCATTATCGAGTAGGTAACTTACAAGGTTTTTAAATTTTTAGATCTCTTAAAAGAACTTTGGTGAAAGAAATGAGAGTGTAGAAGCATTCAATGAGGTAAGAGATGATTTTGTTTTAATTTGTTTTTAGCACACCTGTAATAGACTACTTGGTTTACCATTTTTCACCATTGTTGCCGTAACTTCAGATGCCCTTATCTCTAATCCATGAGGCTGGTTTTTAGCAATTTGATATGTATGTTCTTTAGAATAAGCAGAATACCAATTAATTTTTTGTCCCTTGCAGAATGTTAGAAGACTAGAGATGATCAGTGCTCAGCCATATGGCTGTCTCTCTATCCATCCATCTGTAGTGATATCTCCTGAACCAGAAGGGTTAGAGGAATGAATGCTAGGGATATGGTTTGTGAAATATTAATCATGTATATGAATTGATTTGAACCAAATTTTGGTATTATTAAGTAATAAGTTCTTGATTTCTGCAACAACAACAACAAAAAATCCCAGGAGCTAAAAATCTAAATTTTTTCAAACTCTCATGTTTTCCGTACCACATGGAATAAAGGACTGTTATTTGGTATAAAGTATCTTTAGGACCAGTAGAATCGAATGTAAAGAAAAATTGCCATTGTTTATGTCATTGTGTACCATTGGTGGAACATTGAAAAAACTGCATATACTACTCAAAATTTGCTAAGCACCACATATTTGATGCATCATTGTGAAATTTGCTTGTAACATATTTGCGATATATTTGGTGGATATGATTGAGGAATGTATTGAGATGGTTCCCCAGTGTTTACATTACCTCTCTTGACAGACAGACGTTTCATGACAGTCATAGAAAGCATGTACCCCTTGATTTTCATGATGTTTTCATGTACTTTCTACATGTACATGACATTTGTAGGGTATTCAATCTTCATTTTAACACAAACCCGTGTGATGATTAAATATGGCACATGCAAAGGCAAGAAGACATTTGTTGGAAGCAGAATTGTGGCGGGCTGTTGAGATGGTGGAGCAAGGGGCTATGCATCGTCAGGTTGGTGAAGCCCTTGGTGTGCACCATATACTGATCACCAGAGCCTGAGCAAGATTTCAGCAGTATCGCACACCAGTAAGATGCATGGTGGGCAGAGACAGGGCAACATCTGCAGCTGAAGACCAGTTTTTGATCATTCAGGCCTGTAGGAACCGCTTTGCAACAGCAACCCAGCTTCGCAGTGACATTCAGAATGCATCCGGGGTAAATGTTTCGACGCAGATTATCCGGGCAAGGTTGCACGAAGGTGGTCTCCGATCAAGAAGACACCATGTATTCACATTCCTCTGTCCCAGAACCACCGCCATACACAATATGAATGGGCCATGGACCATGTTGGATGTACCAGAGAAGATTGGCAACGTGTCCTTTTTACAGATGAGTCATGGGACTGCCTAGACTACACAGATAGGCATTCTTGGGTATGGAAAAGTCCAGGAGAGTGATTCTATGCAGCCAACATTGCTGGACATGACCGCTGTGGTAGAGGGTCAATAATGGTCTGGAGCGGCATGAGCTGGGATGGATGTACAGAGCTCTATGCCCTTGACCATGGTACATTGAGTCATTGACTGCACAGTGGTATATTGACAAGATCCTGGATGCCCACGTCAGATTGTATGCAGATGCAGTGAGTGATAGATTCATTCTGATGGATGATATGGACTGTCCTCATGTTGCCTATGCTGTCCTGGAGTACCAACAGGGGAGGAGATTGAGCGTATGGACTGGCCAGCAAGATCCCCTGACCTCAATCCAATTGAACATATTCTGGAATGAGTTGCAGCTTGCAATTTCAGCCTGTCCAGTCAAGCCAAGAAGTGTCCAGGAGCTTGGTGCCATGATGGTCCAAGAATGGAGCAACATCCCACAAAGGACCATCAGGAACCTGATTGGGAGCATGAGAAGGCGTTATCAAGCTGTAATTAACAGTAAAGGGTCTCATACTCGATATTGAACCCATACCAGTTCGCTCCATCAATTTTTTGTCAAATTTAAAAAATTTCCTCTTTTAACAATAATATCCATTTTCCATGGTTATTGTATTCAAAAGCTAAAAAATAATGTCAACCACAAATACAATCTTAATTTCTGTACTTAAATCATTAAAGATATAATTAAATAAAAAATATATACACTTTTCATAACAATATTTCAACTAAAACGTAAAACTGGTAGTTGGATATACTTGGTGCTTAGCAAACTTTGAGTAGTATATTTTGAAAATGTAAAAAAAATTCTTTTCCAGAACCTCCGGTTAGAATTTTTTGATATTTGATTTTCAGCATCTATTTGGGGCTCTGATTCAAGTTTGTTGAAATCTTCCCTCAGTTAAAATGGTAGCCCAAATATTAACTGGGTGTAATATGAGGAATAATCTTTCAAAATCCTCTTCAGATCCATCAGTCAGAATCTTGTGATATTTGGTAGACATCATCCTAACGAGGTCAGATCAACAGTTTAAATTTAGTTACCAGCTTAGCTCCCACACAGGTCTAGGTTAGTAATTAACTTTTGTGTGACCTTGACCACCAGCTGAAATGCACCTGACTGTACACCGTTTGAATGAAGACCAGCAGATTATTTTGCTGTATCACCATTAATGAGAATTATTTACTAAACCCACAGATCACAAAATAAAATTATGACCCAAAATAGCCATTTAACCAAGGATATCCAATCACCCTGGATATGACCTTTTAATGTTCATGTTTGGTCTCTCTCTGTACATGTAGTGTTAATGAGTCAATGTTGATGGATGTGACCCCAAATCTTTTTAAGAACTTTATGAGGTGATCAATTGTTATTTTAAAATTTTTGTCTTCAAAATATAGCTTCAGATATATCGTGGCAACAATCATTATGTTATTTCCTCTGTGGGGTCATAAGGTATGTTTTGGAGGCCAAAATTTTGAGTTATTCAAGAAAAGTTTTCAAATATTGTCATCTTGGTATGTCAGGCAGAGAGTTAAAGTAAAGAAACAAAAACCTAACATAAAAAACCCCAAAAACGAGCATTGCTGCTTTTTTTTTAGCTCACCTCACTGAAAGTCAGAATGCTGATCACTCACTGTCCTTCATTTGTGAACATGGTGTTTGCAACTGCTTCTTCAAAACCGCTGAGCCAGTTTCAGTTAAATTTGTGGTGATTGCTTGTTCTGGCATTGCATTTTGTTTCTGTTCAAATCAACTTGCCCAGGCCTACAAGGAGGGGAAGGGGTAAAATGTTCCAAAATTTAGAAAAAAATCTCATGACTTGATATTTGGTATGGAGCTTCGTTTTGAGGTGTAGAGTAAATTTGTTCAAACCAAGTTTGTGGATCAATTTATTTGCCTTTGTAATTGGAGGGGCAAGATGTTTGGTCTCACTCAAAATTTCTATTTTCTGAACTGCTGAGCCAATTTTTGGACCAAATTTGGTATGTAGTATTCTTGAGTCATAAGTACTTGCTCCATGCAAAAAAAAAAAATCCTGTTTCACCTTTTGAACCCCAGGAGCTAAAAATAGAAATGTTTTCAAATGCCCGTATTTCCCAAACTGTACGGAACAGAGAACTGTTATATGGTATGAAGCATCCTCAGTACCAGTAGAATGGAATTGTAAAAACATTGCCATTGGTTAGGTCGGGGGTTCTGTAAGGGACTTACTTAATCTTCAGAACCACCAATCAGAATCTTTTAATATTTAGTATTCATCATTGTTGCAGGGGTCAGATTGAAGTTTGTTCAAATCAAAACCCTCAGTTAATATATCTTGAAAAACCTTCAGATCCACCTGTCTGAATCTTTTGATATTTAATGTACAGCATCCTTAGGGATATTGGTTGGGATTTTCATAACCAGTTAACTGCTTCGATAACCACGGTTAACCAATTAACCATGGTTATCCAAAGACTTCCATTGGCCTATGTGTTTGGTAGTTCAACTGAGGACAAGATCAAACTGAAAAATGATAAAATCAGTCCCAGCAATGCATCCTTGGTGATCAGCAATGTTGAGGAAAATGCAGTTGTAGCAATGCACATCATCAGCAAAAAAAGAAAATTGCCACAGGTGCAGTGATGTAAAATGTCAGCCTCCCCCCCCTTCAAAAAAAAAATACTTGTGTTCAAGGTAACTAACTGACCTTAAAAAGTTTATCGAGTAAAAATCACTCATTTAGTTCGTTGTGAAACTACATTTCCATCAGACTTCAACTGTGAATTTGAAACTTATTTTGGAGTTCAAGCGTTCAAAATTACATGTAGAAACAATTCAATCTCACAGTATAAATCTGGAGCAAGAGACAAGTTCCAGTTCAGCAAAAGAAACAACATTTGATGAACCAATGAACATTTCATGATGAATATTAATGATTGTTGTGCTGAGTTTCGTATTTTCGTACTGAAAGCCCCAAATCTCGTCCTACTGTCTTGAAAATGTCATTTGTGCAAGTACAGGGTACAACATTTTTTTTTTTTTCAACTTCAGTCAAATTTTTCATAGCAATTATTGACAGTGGCCAGCAGATGCATAGATATTTCATTTAAGTGAGGTATGTGGTCATTGTGGTAGTTCAATACTTGTTTTATTTCTGTCAGAATCCACATGCTTTCAATATCATGCCGAATGGGGAGATTTTTATCATTGGTCATTTCAAGGAAAGTTTATTTAATATGTAAATACGATTATACTATGGAACCAAAAAAAAATAAAAAAGTTAAAAGAATAATTTGAATACACAAACACCGGTAAGGCCTCACAAAGTTGATCTTCTGTTTCTCAGGCCATTTTTGGTAAAATTGCATGCTGCCGGGCGTTTTTTTATTTTATTTTTTATTTTTGTAATTATTTCTTTACCATTAAAAAGGTCATGTTCTTGGTTTGTTTATGTTTTAGGCTTCATAACCTACAGAATAGCATGGGTAGTGGTGTATTACATCCCTTGAGAGCAAGAAGGCTTTGCAATGCTAAAGCATTGCAAAGCCTTCTTGCACTCAAGGGACAATTTTATTAACTTGGGTAAAATATCAGACATGAACCATTTGATTTTGATTTTTTAAGTTTGGATTAGTTATAAAAAGAGAGCATGCGGCAGCCAAAAGGACCATGCGGGAGGGCCTGAGAAACAGATATTTATTTTTTTTAGGCCTAAACTCTTTCAACTGAATTGAATTTCCTCAATAGTCAATCATAGTTAGAACATTTTAGAATGCAGGATATATGAACAATTTGAAACATGCTGTCAAAAAGGGAACAATTTTGCTGTCCAAAAAAACCCTGAGCATTTGCCCCTGAAAAGCCACCAGAAGGCTCCATTTTTATACACATTTCAAGGCTCCATTTGATAGCAGCCCCCTCCCCCTCAAATTTCGGCACAACTATCAGAGGCTTTCAGCATCTGAATGCATTGACCCTTGGCAATTGTCAAGTTATCCTCATTTGAAGTGATTATAATTTATGGAACCCTCTCTCCCCGCTCTTTATGTATCTCAACTAATTTGAGGGGGTTAATATCAATAGAGCTGCCAAAACATTGTCATGACAAAGAAATATAATGTGTGCAGCATTGATGTTTTATGCTTGCTTTTTCACGATCACTTTAACTCCACTTGAGTCGATATATGTTATGTGGTGATGGTCAACCGGTTATGGAAAGCATAACTGGTCACATTCATGACTGATGTTTGACCGGTTATCTGATTAACTATTTCAGTCTGTGGGTTAATATATGGGTCCCTGATTTAAACTTGGTCCAGGATGTGAAGTAATCTTTAAAACTCTTTGTCTCCAGGAACACAAGTCAGAATATTTTGATATATAGTATAAAAACAGTTTACATAATCCTTAGGGGTTGGATTGCAATTTGTTCAATTCAAGTCCATCAGTTAATAATTGGGCTCTCTGTGGGAGTGCTGTGTTTCCACTAGGCGAAAGTAAATGAGGCTGTGATTGGGCGACCAAGTCGTTGCTACCACATGCCGACCATGGTTCGGCTTGTGGTAGAAACATTTTAATTTCCAAGATCCCAAAAGCCCCATTTGCTTCCATCTGAGGAATATTTTTAAGATTTTCACAGCGATATACTTGTATATAGGTTTTCACATTCTGAAAGCAGGTGATTGTGGATGAATAAGGACCACTGAGGAAAAAATTAGGTGAAAAATTTGTCAATGGGAATGACAATACTTACCATCAGTACCAGTCCATGGAGGATCCAGTTCAACAACGATTGCGTGTACTGGGGTGACCGAAAAATATGCCCTGAAGAATGTAACATCACATCATGTCCTAGTATCAAACACTCATTCCTCTCCGTGTTGCTGTCAGGGTTTTGACCATCAAAGTGAGTAATAATTAGATCTGCACGCCTAATTTGCTAACATTGTTATCAGTTTTCATGCAGGATGAACTTGAGATGGAGTTATTGATTTTTCCCGTCATACACTTTCGGCACTTTTCTTTTTGGCCCATTTCTTTTCAGCCTCATGTGTTGGTGTTTTCAAGTTTTTTAAAGCATCAACACAAGGCTGTAAAACAACAGATCAAAATGTGAAGGGCCTAAAAGCCTTGTTGGTCTCAAGGTATTTAGAGTGTGTTCATTCAAGTTGTTTTCAAGACGTTAGATGACTGCAAACAATCTGAATGAATGCACTGTGGTTTCCAAATTGTCAGGGGCCACTTCTAATTACCGGTAAGCAAACAAAAAAGGATTGAAATTCAATGAAATGTAGATCCCTGAAGTCATTGAAATTTCAACCCTTTCTTGTTTTTTAACAATTAAATTTATTTCATATTCATTAGCTCAACTTTGGCGAAGCCAGATTTGAGCTTATGCCATGGCCAGTCGTCCGTCAACAATTCAATATGGCTCGGGCTAGAGGCCGTATTTATGAACCGATCTTTACAAAACTTCTTGGGTACCTTTGGTATCACCGTGGGACAAGAACGAGTGTTTTTGGGTCCGATCCAAAATTCAAGATGGCCGATGGCACCCATTTTGTAAAAAATTAGGTGCAATCAGATTTTTGCACAGAACTTCCATATGAAAGCGCTGATTTGAATAATTTTTTGTGTGAATGTCTAGTACCATGGGATACATCGCATATAATACAGGTTTTTTTCTCGTACAGAAATTATTATTATCACTGTGCTATGAGAACAAATATTTTAGGGTTCAGTCAGACCCACTCTGGGACTCAAAGATTTCTTTTCTATTTAGCATCTGACTGTCACCCACCTTTACAATACTTTACCTATACATTTGTTACAGGCTACAGCCAGTATTTATGTACAGACCATTACAATACTTTATATGTACATTTGTTATCAGGTCATTACCTAGATGTTTGTCATTGCTGTGTCACATACTATTCTTGTACATGTCTTAACAAGTTGAGCTACAGTGTCATTGACACTTTCATTTTTATCTCACGTGGGTACTGTGATATTGTAATCTGATGGAATCAATATTTTATCCCACCCGCCCCCATAATTACCAAATGAATTGAAATTGCTTATCAACCTACCTTACAATTGTTGCTTGCATTACAGTTGAAATCCCTAAATCAGAAGTATACTCTTTATTTTGATTTTTCCCAAGCGATTTGGGAAAGAAAAGTAGTGCAAAAGCACCAAGAAAAGATAAGCCAAAACTGGGTCGAGTGCTACCACCCAGATGAGAATTCCCCTTTTGGTTGCGATCATTCATTCATGATGGCTGCCCGAGCCCGAAGTCTGAAAATCTTTAGCACAGTCTACAGGTCATATTTATGAAGGGATTTCATTGTATCTTGGTTGGATGACTCCAAATAATGTCTAGCTGAGAACGTCTCCTTTTGGTCGCGATCATTCAGCCTTTATGACTGCCCGAGCCCAAAAACCTTTAGCATAGTCTATAGGTCGTATTTATGGAAGAATTTCTTTGTAACTTGTTAGGTTGACTCCATATAATGCCTTGATGATATCACCCCCATTTTGGTCGTGATTGGTCAACTGTGATGGCTACAGGGGCCCGAAACCCGAAAACCTTGAGCACAGTCTACAGGTCATATTTATGAAGGGATTTCATTGTAACTTCATAGGATCACTCCAGATGATGCCCAGATGAGAATGTCCCCTTTTGGTTGTGACCATTCAACCATGATGGCTGCCCGAGCCCGAAGCCCCAAAACCTTTAGCATAGTCTACAGGTCATATTTATGAAGGGATTTCATTGTAACCTAGTAGGTTGACTTCATATAATGTCTAGATGAGAATGTCCCCCCTTTTGGACGTGATTGGGCAACTGTGACAGCTACAGGGGCCCGAAGCTCGAAAACCTTTAGCACAGTCTACAGGTCATATTTATGAAGGGATTTCATTGTAACGTGGTAGGATGGCCCCAAATAATGTCTAGATGAGAACATCCCCTTTTGGTCGCGGTCATTCAGCCTTGAGGGCTGCCCGAGCCCTAAAACCTTTCGCATAGTCTATAGGTCGTATTTATGGAAGGATTTCATTGTAACTTGTTAGGTTGACTCCATATAATGCCTAGATGATGACATCCCCTTTTGGTTTTGATTGGTCAACTGTGACGGCTACAGGTGCCCGAAGCCCGAAAACCTTGAGCACAGTCTACAGGTCATATTTATGAGGGATTTCATTGTAACTTCATGATGATGCTCAGATGAGAATGCCCCCCCTTTGGTTGCGATCATTCAACCATGATGGCTGCCCGAGCCCAAAACCCCAAAACCTTTAGCACAGTCTACAGGTCATATTTATGAAGTGATTTCATTGTAACTTGGTAGGTTGACTTCATATAATGTCTAGATTAGAACGTCCCATTTTGGATGTGATTGGGCAACTGTGACGGCTACAGGGGCCCAAAAACCTTTAGCACAGTCCACAGGTCATATTTATGAAGGGATTTCATTGTAACTTGGTAGGATGACTCCAAATAATGTCTAGATGAGAACGTCCCCTTTTGGTCATGATCATTCAGTCTTGGTGGCTGCCCGAGCCCAAAACCAAAAAACCTTTAGCATAGTCTATAGGTCGTATTTATGTAAGGATTTCATTGTAACTTGTTAGGTGGACTCTGTATAATGCCTACATGATGACATCCTCTTTTGGTCATGATTGGTCAACTGTGAGGTCTTCAGGGGCCCGACGCCCGAAAACCTTGAGCACAGTCTACAGGTCATATTTATGAAGGGATTTCATTGTAACTTCATGATGATGCTCAGATGAGAATGCCCCCCCTTTGGTTGCGATCATTCAACCATGATGGCTGCCCGAGCCCAAAACCTCAAAACCTTTAGCACAGTCTGCAGGTCATATTTATGAAGTGATTTCATTGTAACTTGGTAGGTTGACTTCATATAATGTCTAGATTAGAACGTCCCATTTTGGATGTGATTGGGCAACTGTGACGGCTACAGGGGCCCAAAAACCTTTAGCACAGTCCACAGGTCATATTTATGAAGGGATTTCATTGTAACTTGGTAGGATGACTCCAAATAATGTCTAGATGAGAACGTCCCCTTTTGGTCATGATCATTCAGTCTTGGTGGCTGCCCGAGCCCAAAACCAAAAAACCTTTAGCATAGTCTATAGGTCGTATTTATGTAAGGATTTCATTGTAACTTGTTAGGTGGACTCTGTATAATGCCTACATGATGACATCCTCTTTTGGTCATGATTGGTCAACTGTGAGGTCTTCAGGGGCCCGACGCCCGAAAACCTTGAGCACAGTCTACAGGTCATATTTATGAAGGGATTTCATTGTAACTTCGTAGGATCACTCCAGATGATGCCCAAATGATAACGTCCCCTTTTGGTCGCGATCATTCAACCATGATGGCTTCCCGAGCCCCAAACCCGAAAATTTTAGTACAGACTACAGGTCGTATCTGTGAAGGGATATCATTGTAACTTAGTAGAATGACTTGGTATAATGTTGAGATGAGGACGTCCCCTTTCCCGTCTCATGGCTACACAGGCCTGAAGCCCGAAAACTTTTAGCACAGTCTACAGGCCATATTTATGAAGGGATTTCAATGTAACTTGATAGGATGACTCGTTTTGGAATAATTTCACTGTAACTTGGTAACTTTCGTTGACATACATTAACTGTGAGGGTCACATACATTAACTGTGAGGTCATATTAACCCACCCCTCTGCCCTTTAGTACAGTGTACACCTCAGATTATTTTTAGTAAAAACATAGCATACAGGGAATGGAAATTAACATATTCCCAATTATCACAATTCTTGTCTTATTCCATAATCCTTTCATAAGCATTGAACATTATCCTTTTCATCAAACAACACACAGACAAGTTAAGCTACAGTGTCATTGACACTTTCATTTCTTTATCATTTCCATAAAAAATTATTGTCGTTATCACCAGCCTTTGAACTTACTGCATTTGTGCAGCAACTTATCCCTTATCCCCTCTATGCAAGGTCTGTTTATGAATTTCCATAAAAAAGAATAAAAAAACGTTGCCACAAGCAATGACCTTCTACTTAGTGCATTTGTGCATTAACATCTTCCTTTGGCATTCCTCAGAGGTCTCCTTCATTATCAGGTTGTTTTGAAACTTTGTATGCTTTTGCAGGGTGACAAAGATAGGAGCTATGGATTTTCTTTTCATTTCCATCCAAAACTGCTGCTGTAATCAACAATCTTTGAATTTACTGCATTTGTGCACCAATATTCTTTGACATGGCTTACAGGGCACATTTATCATAGGATTGTTTTTAGCTCACCTACATCTGTAAGATGTGGTGAGCTATTGTGATAACCTCGGGCGTCAGTGTCGGCGTCTGGCGTGTCCAATATTGTAAGATTTTAATGTTAAGGTGAATTTCTCAAGCATCAGTGGGCTCAGGCCTTTGATATTGCATATGTAGGTTGTATGGGACTATTAGAACAGTATTTAACCCTGAAACTACGACTTTTTTCCAAATTTCAGCTAAAATTATCTGCCAAAAGTTGTTGTAAGAATTTGCGTTTAGGTGTTGTAAGAATTTGCGTTAAAGTCAGCTTTTGTGCAGATTGTGGTGCTTTAACTTCTCATTACTCTTGATTTTCATATTTCAATATCAACTGTAGGTATTAACCCGACTGTATGCAGAAATTTAACGGTAATTTTCTTTTTTTCAGTCAAAATTTCCATGTTTTTCTCGGACTTAGTAAATTGTAAGTTCTAAAAGTTTGTGTTAAGGTGAGGTGTTAAGGTGAGTTCTCAAAGATCAGTGGGCTCAGGCCTTTGATATTGCATATGTAGGTTGTAGGGGACTATCAGAACAGTATTTAATCCTGATACTATGACCTTTTTTCAAATTTCACCTAAAATTTTCTGCCAAAAGTTGTAAGAATTTGCATTCAGGTGTTGTAAGAATTTGCGTTAAAGTCAGTTTTGTGCAGATTGTGCTGCTTTAACTTCTCATTACTGTTGATTTTCATATTTCAATAACAACTGTAGGTATTATCCCTACTGTATGCAGAAATTAAATGGAAATTTTCTTTTTTTTCAGTCAAAATTTTCATGTTTTTCTCGGACTTAGTAAATTTTATGTTGTAAAACTTTGTAAACTTTGTGTTTAGGTGAGTTGTGTTTCTATGTGTCTTTCCAGGCGATTAATATTCTGAACTTGGGTTACTGAACTCCATTGCAGTAATATTTAACCCTCATTACATGCATACTTGAGGAATTTGAGGCTGATTTTCTGCCAACTTGTAAGAATTAGCGTTTAGGTGTTGTAAGAATTTGCGTTAAAGTCAGCTTTTTTGCAGATTGTGGTGCCTTCACCTCTCATTACTGTTTATTTTCTCATTTCAGTAACAACTGTAAGTATTAACCCTACTGTATGCAGAAATTTAGCTGATTTCTTTTCTTTTTTTCAGTCACAATGTTCACGTTTTTGTCTGACTTACTCAATTTTAAGTTCTAAAAGTTTGTGTTAAGGTGAGGTGTTAAGGTGAGTTCTGTTTCTGTGTGTCTTTCCAGGCAAATGATATTGTACGCATGGGTTACTGAACTACATTGCGGTAACGTTGCACCCTTATTACATGCATATTTGAGGAATTTGACGGGGATTTTTGGGACTTATATTTTCTTTCTTTAAAAAAAAATTTTTTGTAACTTTTTTTTTTTATTATTTAATACTTTTTCATACTTGTTACTAGTAACATTAAGGCTTATTTTAGTTGTTGATGTGATGTATTTTTGTTGGGACTTATAGTCACTTTCTTGAACGAATGTTTTTCCGCAACTCTTCTTTAACCAATGAATGTACTTCAATTAAAATTTCAGTGATTTATGAAAGCCTTTCCTAATTCTTATTTATGATTTAATATCTGGCCTCACGATTCATATTCTTAATCATAAACATTTCTAAAAGATGTATCCAATGATTCTATGTTGAATTGATATATAATAAATGCAGAAATATAGACTTAACAAATCCATCACATAAACCACATTAATCATTTGATGCCTAGTTAATGATTTATATTAACTAAATATTAGGCATGTTACATTGGAACGACATTATCAAGCACGAATGTAGGTGAGCGTTGGGATGTAACATCCCTCTTGTTGACCTTGTTGTGCTCATTGGACAGACCTCTAGACATGAGCTATTGATTAGCATTCATTTCTATGAAAAATGGTGCCATTTACGATAACCTCTGAACTTACTGCATTCTTCCTTTAGCCAGCCTTACAGTTTACATTTAAAATGCATGGATTACTCTGTTGTGCACTCACAATGCTGTTATGCTGAAATTTCACCAAATAACATTGGTACCAATGATCTTCAGTTTTGCCATTTCACTTATAACTTACCTAACTTATGTTGAACTTATGTTCAAGTTTGTCAAGTTGAGCTACAGTGTCATTGACACTTTCGTTATATTGTTTGTGCGCAACTTTCGTGTACTGTGTGGTTCGGTTATTGTTTCAGTTGACAATTTATGCTATCCTTTTGGATATTGTTTTTGGAGTTAGGTGTCAGTGAGGGGCTGTTCTGGTAGGATTTCTTCCCTCTGTTGACGGTGGAATTTCTGTTTTCTGGGCCCCTTTTGGCTGTCTGAATTCTACTGTGTTCCCACCGGGCCTTTATTTCCTGCCACCTTCCTCTGTAGTTGGGAGTGTTCTACATCTTGTTTCTGTTGGGTTCATCTTCCCTTCTACTTCTCTCACCTCTGCTATGCTCTGGGCTGTTCCTTGTGGGCAGTGTCTTTTGACGAAGCATGTGAATGATTCTCACGCTTCATGTTCCACATGTAACAGGTGTTCTTCTGATCGACCTTGTTGGCTCTGTAGTTCTTGGTCGTCCGCCTTTTGGGCTTCCGTGAACCATGTGGTGTATTCTTGTGGCCGTTCCTCCCATGCCGGCGGGAAAGGGGAATGCTGTCATTTGGGGCCTCCCAACTCGACTATGTCTGGTGAGAGTTCTTCCCGCACCCTGGTGGATGTGCAGTATTTTCCTGCAGTGGATACTGCCGGAGCTGTTGAGTTATCCAGTGAAGAGATGCCTGGTTCTGGGACGGTTATTCCTCTCCAGTCGATATCTGAGGCTGTCACTAGGGTTATGACTCCTCCCTTGGAGCTGAGCTTGATTGCTCTCGCCTCCTTTCCACTGGTTTCAACAGCTTCTGACGTATTTGCTGCTACTGCTGTTCTGTCTGCAGTGTCTACAGTGATCATTTCAGCTGGAGGTCTGCATGGATGTCTGGTAATTTGGATGTGGGATATCAGCCTCAGCCTTCTCTGACTTCTATTCGGTGAAGTCGAGAGGGGCTGCCATCCGAATCCTCTGCTGTGGTCTTTCAGCAGTCGAGCCCAGCAGGTTTTTCCTTGGATTCAGATGTACATGTTGGGGTCCACACACTCTGGTCCTCCGGCCAGTTTTGTGGGACTGGCTCATTTTGTGCAGCCTGGACCTTCTGCCCCTCAGAGGTCCACGACGACTCTCCTGAGTTCCCGCACTTCAGATCCTCGGGGTATTTCATACCCCTATAAGCATCTACATTCAGATGTTTTGGCCGCCTCGATCTCCCCCCCCCCCCCCCCCCCCCCCATGTCATGTTCTAGAGGATCATGACCCTTGGCTGGTTAAGAGGGTCAGGAGTGAAGTCACTTTGCCAGGTCGTTCCCACCTCGAACTGGCTGATATGGACCGTGAGCTTAGGGAGGCACTCTCCTCATGCAGGTTCTTTTCCAAGAGCCTTCATCTTGCCTCAGTGAGGCTACTAGTGGCTTCCAGAAGCCCCCTCCAATAACCCGCCCCCACCCCCACCCCCCTGCCATGGTGCTGCCTCCCAGAATTGGAAGCAGGCCGCTTTCTGATCCCCCTGGTCTTCCAACACCATGGGAGGCAACGGCTGGTTTGCCTGTTATGGGCTTTGTGTCTTCTGACATACTTGACTTCGAGAGCCAACAGTCTTCTGACTTGGGGGTATCTCTTGACGTTGTGTTTGGGTTCCTTCCAGATTTCAAACCATCAAACCAGTCGACAGTGTCAGCCAGGCCGTGATCATCGGTTTTGTGCCTGCAGCCTGTGGAAACACCTGCTTCTGGGTGCCATTTGGTACAAGTGGTAGAAGCTTTTGCATCGTTGGACTCTTAAGCTGAGTTCCAAGGCTTTGAAGACTTCATTCTTTACCAGAGCCGATACATTTTTGCCTCTAGTGTGTTACTGTTCCTGTGATTCTGCCAATCCGTCGGCAGGCCTAGCCATTTGAAAATGGCAGGAGAGCTACAATCACCCTCCTAAAATTGGCCTAGGAGAGCCATAATGGCTCTAGTTAATTCATTCCAGGAGAGCAATTTTTACGATCATAACACCCAGGTCCCATGTGAAAATGCATAGTTGTTATACAAACATCAGCAAATGGGGTTTGATCATGAGTTGTTATATGAATATCGGTAGTTGGGTAAAAAGGTTATCAGAAAAAATTAATATACTAAATATTATATATAATAAAATAATAGTTTGAATAATCTTTTGAATTACGAACATGTAAGTCGAATTAAAAGCAGCACTGAACTTGGGCCGATAGTGTCTATAGACTATACAACAACAAACCTATTTGATGACGTATACAGGGAATTCCTTAACCGAGAAATTCCTCGCAAACGTCATCAAGTTTATCGTTAAAATGTGGGAACCTACTTATTAGAATAATACAAATGGTGTGGTATATTTCTTCCTGGAATGTTGTGCACCGATGTATTAACTCTTGAAATCTCCTCCAGTAACGCCCATAGTCATCATACTTCGTATTCCACGCTTGACAACTTACTTACGGTCTGACGAGGACAAAAAACCGGAACCAACATCAGATCAAAGAATTATTCTAGAGGTGGATATAGAGGCAGAAGATACGCCTTCATCCACACAAGATCCTAAGGTAAAAATTGGCTGGTCTGACCATCTCAAGTGTACCACAATATCATTCAGAATTGGCTTACCTGACCAGTCACCAAACTGGTTCGTCCGCTTGGAACAAGGACATGTTACAGACGATTTTTAAGTGCCAAATAATATTTACTAGAAAATCATACCTGCACCTCCCCCTCCCCCCCCCCCCCCCCCCATCATAGAATAATAATATTGTTAAACTATGATGGGATGGGGTGGGTGGGGAGAATACCGTCCCATTATGATTTAATAACATGCAGGCCTGTGGTTCCAAGGCATGTTACTGTCAGTGGAATAGATATGAATCAATATTGGGGATATGCATAGAATTTTTTTATTTGAATATCAGGTACATTAAAAGTAACCAGTGGCGTATCCGAGCTGGGGAGGCATGCTAGATATGATATTTCATTTGTAGTTGGGAGGGGGGGGGGATTTCCCTAGCCATGTCACTCACTGGTTACTGTACGTTAGAAATGTAGGCCTACTTGATATTTCAACAAACTATTTCGACACACTGTCCCACCATAGCATGCATGCAGCCCCCTCCACACCACTCTACCACACACAGTGACAAACATATTCTGAATGAATGTTAGCCGATAGCTGAAAGGAGCTGGATTTTGCTTCTTACTCATACTTTATTGTAACATTAAGCAAAGTTAAATCGATGACTTAAAATTTTTTACACTCAAATCTACCTTCAATCAAATTGAACAGTTCAACACAGAATTGTAATTTGCTGCCTCACAAAAGACACAATTCACCAATGAAAACTTGCCACAGGCCCACCCACGTCAATGCGTGAAAAATTAAAGTTTTTAAGACAGGTTTGTTTTTACTTGACTTTTCAATGTTATTGAAATGTCAAGAAAAAACAAGCCTGTCTTGAAAACTTTAAAATCAAGTTTGGACTAGGACTGGGAGAACGATTCTGGAGCCTCTTGAAGCATTTTTAGCTCTGCTGACAAAGTCAGCAGAGCTTTTCTTATACTGATTCGTCCGTCGTCCGTCGTCTGTCATCCATCTGTCCGTCCGTCCGTCATCAACATTTTATTTGTCCGAGCCATAATTTCTAAACCGCTGAATATTTTTCCACCAAACTTCATAACAATATGTATTATCAATAGACGGTGTATCATCAATTATTCTGCGGTCTGTAAATCCACTGGGTCAAGGTCACAGGTCACAGGATCAAGAAAATCTTAAGATATTTTTGATATTTGTTTGTCCAAGCCATAATTTCTGAACCGCTGAATATTTTTACACCAAACTTCATAACAATATGTATTATCAATAGATGGTGTGTCATCAATTATTCTCAGCGGAGCTCTCTAGGCGTGACAGGCCTCTTGTTTTTATACAGATCCAGGGACCTCCAGTCACCCTCAGTTTCGAAATTTCAACAGTTTTCGGTAGGGCTGCAACGATTTTTTTTGGAGATTCTATTCACCTCAATTTCAAGACTTGTGTTTTTTCTCATCTGTCAAGAGAATGAATTTAGGCAGTGGCACAAAATGTCCATTGCACCCGAAAAGAAAGCGGATCCATGCTGATTTGCGACTGCAATCACCTCACATTCATATTTCGTTTTCTTTTATCAGTTATCTAACAAATTATACAACCTGCCATTGGGCCTACTCTTCTGAGTTTTATTGTATGAGAGTTGAAGAACTAAGTGCTGTCACGGCACCTTGAAAAAGACAACACTCATCAACATTGTACGTCAAAGTTGATCTGAAAAAATGTCCATATTGTTTCGCGGCTCGACACAACTTTCCGTATGCAGTTTATTTATAGAGATTAGACTGTCCCAGCTCAAGTTATTGGGTCATTAAATACATGATGCAATGATTTCACAAAAGTCTGTTAATACAAATACACAAGGAATTTTAAAGTGGATCGCTGGCACTGAAACCAGTGCATAATTATATTTTTAGAAAACAGAATATAATCTGTTCATTTCTTGGTACGCCCCCATGCATATGACGTCAAAGTTGTATTCCAACTTGGAAGAAGCAATTACAACATTGACGTCACATGCATGGGGGCGTTTACAAACACTTCAGAGATTGACAGCTACTGTCGGCCATTTGCAGTCAAAAGATTGCAGCTTGAGTCTAGCATAATGTGAGGAAATGATGGTGTGTGTGTGTGTGTGTGTGTGGGGGGGGGGGGGGGGGGGGCAAGGCTGGCGGAGCACAGGGCATACGGGGGCGGTCGTTGCCATTTCCCCACGGGGGGGGGGGGGGGGGGGAGGGGGAGTTTTTTGGTAACTCCCGAGTGTGATTGCATAATTTGCATTGACTTACTTTGTGTGCCTTCATGCCTTCAGCCTCTCCAATGTCCGGTTGTGCAGAAATCGGGGGTGCTCCTCCCTCTCTATCTCTCCTGACTTGATCTGTGGTTTACCTTTTGTGCGGTGTGTGCGTGGGGAGGGGGGGAGGGAGGGAGGGAGGGGAACTGCAACGGGCCTTACATATCATAGGCTATGAAAAGGGAGGAGTACTCACAATTTCAGGAACTGAATTCAAGAACCTGCTGTGTTTTGACTTCCAATCAGACATTCAAGGACATTCAGGAGTTCATTGTTCAATTTCACTTATTATTAAGGACCACACTGAACCAAATTCAAGCACCTTGATGATATGAATCGGCTGCAAAATTAGCATAATTTATAGAGTACCGGCGGTACAAGTGAACTGAAGTTCGTTGTTCCTTTGAACTGTTTTCAAGTATTTTCAAGAACCCATGAGTTTTATGCCCATTTTCAAGAATCTTCAAGAACTCACGGCTGCGGTGTCTACCATGGGCCGGCTTGGAGGGGACATTCTTCGGAGGCCTGAGTTCCTGGGGATATATGTGAAGAAGCTTCCCGTACATTCCCAAGAGCTCAGGCCTCCCATACATATGCCTGCAGCTTTATGCTGCTCTTAATATGGCCATAATTGGTGCCAATGTAGCCCTCTCCACCTGATTTGACATCTTGACTCCGCCACCAACCCAGTGACGAAGCCTGGATCTCAAATCGAGTGGGGAGTGCAGGGGGGGGGGGGGGTGGGGGGGGGGGTGCTGTTGTCATGTTGGACTCAGTGGAGTAAAGTCAAGTGGGCAAGTTTTATCTTGAGTGAGTTTTATTATTTTAATAATAATTTCATGTAAAATAATTTCATTGAACTTTCAGTAACTTAAGCATCGGACAACTTTGTTATCCAACTGAGACTGAGAGGCACAATGGCTGCATTGGCTTCTTGTATGGACAATCACTGTCAATGTTGTAATAGGCTAGCCTTATTTTGCTGGTAATGTTATAGACCCAATGATCAATCAGAGCCTGATTCGCTTGAATTCTGTTCATCATCGCTACGATCTGATAAGCATTTGTCAGAACAACTGTCACTGTCAGCAAAACAAGACGAACTACCACATGAGTCAGACTCAATCACCGAACCGTCACTGGTATTTTCATCAGAACTGGGACAGTCGTTAATGCGTGCCCTCTTACATAAATACGCAGATCTTTCTGAAGCGAGGGTGGATGCCAGCTTTCACTTGCAACGTTTTGAAAGATAGGTTTCAACAGCTTCATCAATAATACTACATCTTTCCTGTTCACTCCACACATGGTCATTGACTTTAATTATCAGCAAGTCCTCCATTGTCTGGTGGTTAAGTGACAGTCTTCTATCTGTTAACATGGAAGCGAGACTGCTGAATCCCCTCTCCACTGTGCTGTTACTGACGCCAATGCACAAAATGATTTCTATGATGGCACACACATTTGGAAATTCTTCTTTTCGATACATAAAAGATTTTTTTCCATAATTGTCTGGCTTTGGTCGTTCAGTAGTTGTATTCAACGCACCTTTTTTAGTCTTTCCATTCTGTTTTCAATTTTTTGGCTTCAAATGTATTGCAGCCATCTGGTGCGCAGCTTAAAGTTTTTTCGAAATGGTTCACGACCGGGAATAGGTACTCGTCCTCCTTTGCTACCCAGTTTGCTGGATCAATTAGCAAGCGCATATGCTTCTGAAGTGTAATTATTTCAGAGTTTGTATTGTTATTGTCCCGACATTTCCAAAGTTCAGCATCACTTTGAGCTCCAATGACATCAGCGTCTGCTCTGTTGTCGCTCTGAAATTTGTGATTAACCACCTCTCCGCTGAAATGATTAAGTAAGCATTTGATGAGGCCTTGCAACACTCGTCGCTTCAATGACTCTATATGTCCAATGGCGTTCGCAATATCTGTATTTTGCAAGCGTTCATAATTTAGCTTAACACATTCTCGGTTGGCAATTTTCTTTCGCGTGTGCCCTCTCTTGGGTATCTCGTGTTCAAGAACTGAATCTGTTTCAGTTTGATTTAAAACCATGCCAGCATTCTGGAGAATTTCATTCACATCAGCACTTTCCTCCAGTTCAGTTTGCAAAGCGTCTATAGTTCTCTCAATTGTTGGTTTGACATCGCACAACAGAACTGCTTCTTTCTCAAACTTAAGCGAGAGTTTAGACAGCGTTTTTACAATGTTTTTATATACAATTGCGGACAGGAGGAATTGCAGATTTCTAAGTTTCTTTAGAAAGCCCATAATCTTGGCATTTACTTTCGAGAAACTTCGATTCGCGATGGAATTTTCGAGTGCATGAATTAACACCATCCAGTTTTTGAGAAGGTTATTCACGCCTCTTAACTGATGTGAAACGAATCGCGTACCTGCTATTTTGGGAAATGTATACGACTCCACATTCAGAGCTCCAGCTGTTCTATGGAAATGCGTCTTGAATTTCACACTTTGCTTACAAAACTTGTAAAGCGACTGCATGAAGTCTTGAATACTACTAAAATAGTTATCTTTTCTCGGACTATCCTTGAGAGCCAACTCCATTCGATGTGACACGCAATGTATTTTGACCAACCAAGTTCTCTCCTGTTCAAGTCTGGTCAAAAGACCCTTGTACACTCCTGTATTTACTGCCGAGCCGTCAGATGTAGCGGATACCATTAATTAGGGCCCCGCCGAGAGGCGGACACCCTATAGTGATCGCTCAGTCCGTCCGTCCTTCCGTCCATCTGTCCATAATCTTTCTCTCTTAATAGATAAGGTTTTGATATCTGACATGTGGGTATATTATCTCAAGACGATGTGTTGCGTACCACGGTTGCCATGGATATGATTCAAATTTGTTCAAATCGGCTCCCTAGATTCATATTTGGGTTCACTATAGAAGCTTGAATTCGAACTTAGTGCATTTCAGGCAAATTTCTTCAAAAATCTTCTTCTCCAGATCCAGCAGTCAGAATCTTTTGATATTTGGTAAGCAACATTGTGGGGTGCATCTGATTCAAGTTTGTTCAAATCGGCCCCCTGGGTTTATATTTGGGCTCAGTATAGGAGCCAAAATTTTAACTTAATGCATTTCAGGCAAATTTCTTTGAAAAATCTTCTTCTCAAGATTCAGCAGGCAGAATCTTTTGATATTGGGTATGAACCATGCTTACGGGGGTGAGATTCAAGTTTGTTCAAGCCAAGTCCCTGGGTTCATATTTGGACTCACTGTGGTAGCCCGAATTATAACTTAGTTCAAAATGAGGAATTTTCTTTAAAAATCTTCTTCAGAATGTTTTGATATTTGGTATGCAGCATCCTTAGGGGGTGAGATTCAAGTTTGTTCAAGCCATGTCCCTAGGTCCATATTTGGACTCACTGTGGGAGCTCGAATTGTAACTTAGTTCAAAATGATGAATTTTCTTTAAAAAATCTTCTTCTTCAGATCCAGCAGTCGGAAAGTTTTGATATTTGGTGTGTTGCATCCTTATGGTGGTGAGATTCAAGTTTGTTAAAGCCAAGTCCCTGAGTTCATATATGGGCTCCCTGTGGGAGCCTGAATTATAACTTAGTTCAATATGAGGAATATTCTTTAAAAATCTTTTTTTTTTAGATCCACTGGTTAGAATCTTTGGATATTTGGTATAAGCTTTTCTTAGGAGGAGCAGATGCAACTTGTTGAAATCAATTCTCTGGGTTGATATTTAGGCTACCATGTCAGGTGAGTGCCCTCAGGCCCCTTGGGACCTCTTGTAGTTATTTCCCACCCCTTTTTCAGTATTGTCTTCACTTGCCACCTCTTTCAATTGTTATCATTATTTGCCATCCCCCTTTGACTATAATCTTTAATTGCCATCTCCTTTTGATTATTTCATTCTTTGGCACCACTTTTTTTTATTATTGTTATTTGTCACCCCTTTTCAGTATTATGCTTATTTGCCACCCCCTTTTCATTGCTATCATTATTTGCCATCCCCTTTTGACTAGAATCTTTATTTGTCATCTCTTTTTTATTAGGGCCCAGCCGAGAGGTGGACGCGCTATAGTGATCGCCCTGTCCATGCATCCGTGCGTGCATCTGTCCATCTGTAATCTTTCTCTCTCAACAGATAAGGTTTTGATATTTGACATGTGGGTATATTATCTCAAGACGATGTGTTGCGTACCACGGTTGCCATGCTTTGACCTTGAAGTTTGACCTCAAGGTCAAATTATTCGGGGTTCTTTTCTGACAAGTTCGTGTCCGGGCTGTAACTTTTTTCCCTTAATAGATAGGGTTTTGATATGTGGTATGTGGGTATGGTATGTGGGTAGATTATCTCAAGACGATGTGTCGCGTACCACGGTTGCCATGCTTTGACCTTGAACTTTGACCTCAAGGTCAAATTATTCCGAATTCGGGGTTCTTTTCTGACAAGTTCGTGTCTGGGCTGTAACTTTTTTCTCTTAATAGATAGGGTTTTGATATTTGATATGTGGATATATTATCTCAAGACAACATGTCGCGTACCAAGGTTGCCATGCTTTGACCTTGAACTTTGACCTCAAGGTCAAATTATTCCGAATTCGGGGTTCTTTTCTGACAAGTTCGTGTCCGGGCTGTAACTTTTTTCCCTTAATAGATAGGGTTTTGATATTTGGTTTGTGGATAGATTATCTCAAGACGACGTGTCGCGTACCAAGGTTGCATGCTTTGACCTTGAAGTTTGACCTCAAGGTCAAAATATTTAGAATTGGGTTTTTTTTTCTGACAAGTTCGTGTCCGGGAAGGGATTTTAATCAGATTTTACCTATTGCTTGAAATATTTTAGTATTACGGTTCACATCAGTTTATACCAAACATCGGTTAGTTGCTGCGGGGCCCGCAGAGATGGATTCCATCTCCGTGATATCTAGTTTGATATAGGAGTCCTTGTCCATACACATTTTGTTCAAGAAAGCCTGGTCTATTGATGCTTTTAAATTTTCCCCAGTTGCATCCCCATACTCCTCAATATCTTCCAAACCTATCGCATAGTATTTTGGCTCCCCTTCACGCACAATCCGTATTAGTATAATTCTTTCTCTCGACCCATTTTACGGCCTTGCGATCCATCACTGAGTACCTCAAAAGCTTGTTTGGAAAACAGAAGTTTTCTTAATTTTCTTTTTTATGGTAGAAGCCAACACACAAACAAAGTCTCTAGCCTTTTTGTGACTGTCTGTACCCTTGATCAACTGCGTTCCCGTGGCTTTCTGGGCCCTAACAATTGTCCGAAAGCATGACAGAGGTTGCCCATTTACAGCAACCACATGTGCATCAGTTATTAAAGTTTGATAAGCTTTCCTGGAAGCTTTCATAAAAGATTCCTCGATACTCGAAACAGGCTTTCTGAAGCACGAACTGGGTAGGCCCACGGTGGACAGAGTAACATTCGAAGCACCAGTAGAAAGATGTGTGCCTACCGCTTCAATACCCGCAGCTAGGCTGTGTGCTTTTGAACTGAGGTGTCGATCAACATTGCACTTCTTCACGAAATTCGTGCCCATAACATACTTTTCAACGTCAGAACTTGCTTTGCCTCGGAGTTGGGGATCGATGCGAAGTTTTAGTATGTGCTTTCAGAGAATTTACACCAGACTTTAACCACGTAGTCGGTGCCTTGAAATCGTACAGTTTCATGTCCTATTATGCCATGTCTTGTGTTCCACGCCGCAAAACGTGGAGAGTTTAACACGATTCCCCTTTACTTCCATTTTTCAACTTTTGAAATTCGCGTCCACAAACAAGATAAAAAGTGTAACCAATTGGAGAACCGGAGACTGTCTCCCAGACAACAGTGAACATGTGTGATGCTGCAGCTGCAAACTATATCCTGAATTGTCGCGTTTATGCCCTGTTGACGATATGCATTGTTTTAAACTCCATTCTTGGTGATTTTTTGGGTGATTGTTTTCATCTGCAGACCCGGGCGGTTTGGGTTTTTATCCCCGATTTTGGTAGTTTTAATCACCCACTCAAATTGACGTCAGGTGGGCGAAATACACCCGCCTTATTTTGAATTCAGGCAGGCGGAGGCGGGCGGGAGCGATCGCCCGCCTCAAAAGGCCAGGCCTGCCGTCGGTCTGCCAGACTTCGGCGCTCTTGGATCAGGACTCCTCCTCCCTCGAGCTTTCCAATCCCATGTCGGTCGTTACTCCTTTGGCGACTTTGGATTCCCTGTTGGGCTTGTCGAGAGAGATGCTCGGATCACATCTCTGCCTTGAGTGCTTATCTACCTCCAGAATAGTTTGAAGATGTAAGGCTCCTTTGCTTGTGATCACTAAGGCACTCATGCATCTTACACACACACGCATGCCTGTAACATGGCTAACTTAGAAGAATTAGTTTGCGGGGATGCTGTGTTGGACACAAGCCGTTCCCTTCCTGAAGGGCAGTGTGCTGCTCTTTGATCTGCTTCTTTGATGGCTCTGTGATTATTCCATGGTTCCGTGGCAACAGTCCGGGATGATGTCCTGCATCATTCTGAAGATCAGCTGCTGCTTCGCCAGCCTGATCAGTCTCTGTCAGAGAACGGGGACCGTTCTAAGCTTAACAAATGCCTTTCTGCTTCCTCTGTGAAGCCATCCTGCCACCACTTCTTCTTACTCAGTCGTAAGAGTAAGCGTTGACGGACAGAGGGAGGTCTCAGGCTCCTTCATCTAGTCGAGGAGGTGGTTTCTCCTTTCACAGGCCTCGTCGGGGCTTGAAATGAAGGGCCTCAATTTGTCTCAGGTTGGAGGAAGGATATCAGTTTGCCGACTGCTGGTGTTAGCTGTTGTTCGGTCCGGTCTGCAGATATCCTTTTGGAGACACCCCACTCTGTTAAGAGTGCCTCTTCGAAAAGTTCCTTCAGATGTTTCATGTTGGGAACTTTTGATCATGAAGATAGACAATCGCCTGTCAAATTGGCGATCGAGGTTGTCAAGAATATTCAGTTGGATTTTATTCACGCCTGTTCTTGCGCCAAAGAAGGCTGGCCGACTCTGACTGGTAATCAACCTGAACCAGTATATCATTGCTCCCAAGTTCAGCATGGAGACTTTCAGGTCGATTCACCACTCCATTCACCAGTGAGATTTCGCTTCCAGCATCGACCTGCGAGATGCTTACTTTCATGTTCCGATTCATCAGATATCGCAATCGCAAAAGTATCTGTGCTTCACTTCTCTGGATCGAATTTACCAGTTCATGGCCTTGCCTTTTGGCCTCAACCTGGCTTCTTGGGCCTTCACCTGACTGATGTCGCATGTGATAACCTTCCATTGCACACAGTCCAGGATGACTACTTCGGAGTATCTAAGACGATATCCTCCGGAGGCACTCCAATGCTGCTCTTCTGGAGTCGGATGTCAACACACTGTTGATCCTGCACACGTTGCTAGGGTTCAGAGTCAATGTGGAGAAGTCAGACCTGGTCCCATCTCAGTCGTTTTGTCTTCTGGGGATGTACTTCCATACCCGGCTGAATACTGTGGCGGTTCCCCAGATGAGGGCTGTGATTCTCTCGACTTTCGCCATGACTCTGACCCAGTCTGCGACAGCTCAGAGTTTTCTCGGGCTGCTTGATCTCTGCGGTTTGGTGACGGATCTCATTCCTCTAAGTCGCAACACTTCCTGCTCAGTTGTTGGATGCCGAATTTTGATCCTCTGGATCTGGTGCCTCAGTTACCAGCAGCTCTTCATCATCTTCTTCCCTGGACGGATGGTCAGTGGATTATGCAGGTAGTTCCATTGGACTTGCCCAGATACCAGCGATGTTGAATGGGGCACGACGTTGGATCCTTTTGGTCTTTCCCTTCATGGCGTATTGGACCAAGATCAAGCAACTCTGGACATTAACCGGAAGGAGCTTCTTGCTTTTCTTCTGAGTTTCCGGCAGTGGATCCCCCACCTTTCGATTCGTCTGGTCCGACAATCCGACAAGGATCACTTACATTTGGAACCAGGGTGGCACGCACTCAGTTCCCATGTACGAATTGGCTTGGGATCTACTACTGCTCACTCAAGATGTCAGCACTGGGGTGGTGGTTCATCACATTCCCAATTGTTTGAACATCCTAGCCAACTCCCTGCCCCGACGGGGCAGGCTCACTTCCACTGAGTGGATGCCCATCGACCTTTTTGCAACCCATTGAAACTATCAGGTGGACACTTTTGTGTCCCCATGTCCAGATCCTCCGGTTTTCGTTGTGGATGCTCTGTCACTCGATTGGATTGGACCAGCCTAGTCAGCTACGCTATCTCGTCGGTTCCGATTCTGCCTCAGGTTCCAGACAAGATACGAACCTGCAGTTGTTGAATCATTCTGATTGCTCCCCTGTCGACTAGCAGGTGTGGATCAATCGGCTCCACTCTCTTTTGGCAGCAGTTCTGGCATGGCTCCCTCAACATCACAACCTTCTTTGCCAAGGTCACCTGAGGAGGTTTCATGTCGATCCAACTTCATTGTGTCTTTCACGCTTATCTTTTGTCAGTTCCTGTCTTCTGCATAGTGATTTTTCGAGATGAGCAGTGGAGTGCATTTCTTCTTCAAGGCGGCACTGCACTGGTTTAGTCTATGCGGCCAAGTGGAAGGTCTTCTGTCGATGGTGTGCTAATCACTCTGTTGATTATGCCGATCATTCGATAAAACAGATTGCAGAGTTTCTAGTATATCTCTTTGATTTTCATATGTGGGAAAGTGACATATTAGCACTAATCCGTACCTCTCCAAGCTTATTTGGCACTTTTATTTGAAAAGGCCTAGGATTTTGCAGCTTACCTCAAGATGGAATCTTTCATGGGTGCTGTTTTGCTTTGGGGGGGGCGGCGCCTTTCGAACCAGGTGCAAAAGCGAAAAGCGTTTTTTCACATACAAGACTGCTTTCCTAATGACTTTTGCCTCCTCCAAAAGGGTTAGTGAGCTTCACACCCTCTCTGTTGATCTGACCTTTTTCAGGAGCTCTGCCAACAGTGTTACTTTTACCACTGATTGCTCCTTTCTGGCCAAGAATCAGATACCAGAAACTACTTCACCTCCTATCTGTATCAGGTCTCTTCCTTCTGCTGAAGGTAATTGCCCTTTGCTCTGTCCGGTTCATGCAATTCGCATTTATCTCAACCGTATTATTTACTTTTACATACATTATGTTGTAGTTATTTCTTGCAAAGCTCCGATTTGTGCTTTCCAGAAAAATAATTGCAAAAGAATTATTGGGAGGATTATTCCCAACACAACGTGGGATGGAGGGTATTTAAAAAAGACCATAACAACTCTAGATATGACGGATTATTTTGCTCATTGATACACCATTACTATTTGGCAATACAATGCTTGATACAGTACTAACATGACATAAACAATATTATTGTCTATTTATTAGCATTAAAAAATGATACAATTAATTTGCAACCATTTCCTGGAAAACACTAGTTTGAGCTTTTCAGTGACTAACTGCAAAATAGTTATGATAGAACAAATGGTGTTACGAGACCAGGTGGTAGTAGAAAACTTGTAAACCATAACAGCATTAGACAGGAGGGGCTATTTAACTTTCAAGTATTTGGTAAACTATTAGGAGTCAAATTCAAGGCTTCAACGAATCAGAAATCGCTTTTGCAATCTGTGATGTTCTTGAACTCATGGATGGTAATTTCCCATTCAGCATCATGATCTCCACTTTGCTGATCCAAACTGGCCTCTGTAGTTGATGTTTGACTCCCCAAAAATGTTGAAATTTTTGCCATACCCATGGCATCTTGAGGTCACTGTTTATTTTGTAAAACCCATCTTCATGGTTCGTGCTTAAATTAATATTATAATAATAATAATAACTAAAGTTCTATCAACCGGATCTCTACCAAACTTCATATGTGCGTAAATCATAATTTTAGGGGCCACTTGTGGATGACTAGACAATCCTTCTTTCGATTTTCGTCCATTCAATGTGGCTGCCATGGTGGCCATTTTGAATTTGATTTCTGTCCAATAACTAATGAATGCTGTACTGACTCGAATCATTTTTATTAGCCTGACTGTTTACAGTGAGGGCTATAGTAATGACTTTTGTCCATCCGTCCGTCTGTCTGCCTTTTTCTGTTAACATTTAGAGTTTTGGTTAAAGTTTGTGGTTAAAGTTTTTTACTGAAGGTTCAAGTGTTTTTTTTTTTTTTTCTCTTATTCCTGTTTTGTTGACATTTGAAGTTTTGGTTAAAGTTTGTGGTTAAAGTTTTTTATTCAACCTTCAAGTACAGACTATACCCGGTAGTTCTTGTCTGATCGTCACAAAATTTCATATGCAGGTTTTAGGTCATGTCTACATGAGAATGTCCCCTTTTGGTCGCGATCAGTCAACCGGTATGGCTGCCCGAGCCTAAAAGCATTAGCACAGTCTACAGGTCGTATTTATGAAGGGATTTCATTGTAACTTGGTAGGATGTCTCTGTATAATGCCTAGATGAGAACGTCCCCTTTTGGGCATGATCTGTCAACCGTGATGGCTGCCCAAACTTGAAACCCAAAAACTTTTAGCACAGTCTGCAGGTCATGTTTAATATGTAAGGATTTCATTGTAACTTGGTAGGATGACTCCTTATGATGTCTAGATGAGAATTTTCCCATTTGGGCATGATCTGCCAACCGTAACGACTGCCCGAGCCCAAAACCCAAAAACCTTTAGCACAGTCTACAGGTCATGTTTAGTATGAACGTATTTCATTGTAACTTGATATGATGACTCCGTATGATGTCTACTTGAGAATTTCCCTATTTGGGCGTGATCTATCAACCGTCACAACTGCCTGAGCCCAAAACCCGGAAACCTTTAGCACAGTCTACAGGTCATATTTATGGAGGGATTTCATTGTAACTTCGTAGGTTGACTTCATATAATTTCTACACATGTGAAAGTCCCCTTTTGGACGTGATTGGGCAACTGTGACGGCTACAGGTGCCCGAAGCCCGAAATCCTGCACAGTCTACAGGTCATATTGATGAAGGGATTTCATTGTAACTTCGTACGATCAATCCACATGATGCCCAGATGAGAATGTCCCCTTTTGGTTGCGATCATTCAACCATGATGGCTGCCCGAGCCCAAAGCCCGAAAACCTTTAGCACAGTCTACAGGTCATATTTATGGAGGGATTTCATTGTAAATTGATAGGTTGACTTCATATAATGTCTAGATGAGAACGTCCCCTTTCCGGCAAGCCCGAAAACCTTTAGAATATTCCACAGGCCATAATTATGAAGGGATTTCATTGTAGCTTGGTAGGATGACTCCAAGTTTGTGGTTAAAAACCCAGACAAACACCCCCACCCCCCACCCCCCCATTAGGCTTTTTTTTTTCTTTTCTCCAATATGCATTTTGAACTATTTACAGTCACTACATGCGGAACCTTTTTTAAACTTACGTACCCCCCCCCCCCCCCTCCACCCTCCACCCCCCCACCCCACCAGGGGCCATCTAGGATATTTTAGTCTAAGCTTGGCGTTGCTTGGTGGTTCTCTCCCAGTACTCCAGCTCCCTCCAACCATAAAACTGTTTGATACAAGGTAACCCTGGCTGTTGAAAGTGTCATTAAACCCTAACAAAAAATAATTAATGTCCTAAGCTAAAGTGAACGTACTAGATCATTCAGCTTGGCAAACATTTGGCATACCAGCAACAATTTGGCACACGTCTTTTTCGTTTGTGTATTTTTCATTTTTGGTAACTTCTTCACAACCCAAATGACCAGGTCTGCTATTGTAGCCTAAATTTTAACTTGGTCCAGTGTAAAGAATAATCTTTTATCTTCTCCAAAATCACTGGCCAGAATCTTTTGATTTATACTGTATAGAATCCTCAGAGTAGTTAGTATCAAGTTTTTTCAAATCAACTCCATTGGTTAATTGATACTCTCCCTATGGATGTCCAAATTTTAACTTAACGCAATATGGGGAATAATTTTAAAAAATCTTGTTCAGATCCACTCTGAGAATCTATTGATATTGGGTATACAGCATCCTTACAGGGTCGAATTCAAGTTTGTTCAAAGTAAGTCCCTCAGTTAATATTTGGGCTCCTGATGGGGACCCAAATTTTAACTTAGTCCAACAAGAGGAATAATCTTTAAAAATCTGCTTCTTGAGATACTTTCAGAATCTTCTAATATTTGGTATACAACATCCTTAAAGGGTTCAAATTCAATTTGTCAAATAAAGAAATAAAGTCCCTGGGTTGATATTAGTGTTCCCAAAAAGAGGGAGAAGGGGAGAGGGGAGGGGGCAAATTTTAACATAGTGCTGAATTGGTAATATTCTCAAAATCTTCTCCCCAACCACCAGTCAGAAGCCCTAATTTAAAAGTGGTGCAAAAGCGGAATATTTCATTGAAAATCCTCAAGCACAAATTCAAGTTTAGTCAAATTAAGTCCCTGGATTCATATTTGTGCTCCCTATTCGTGTCCAAGTTTAACTGTGTAATATGACGAATTATCTTTAAAAAAAATCTTCACAACCACAATTCAGAATCTTCTGATACTGGGTATATGGCATCCAGGTGATGGGAGGTGGGGGGAGGGGGGGGGGGGGGGTGAGGCTCAGATTCAAGAATGTTCAAGTTCCGTCCTTAGGTTGATATTTGGACTATCTGGTTTTCCATTACTGAAAATCTGGGCATTATTTCTGTGATAGCATAGCATACCAATACTAGAAAAAAATCATCTGGCATGGACAACAGAATTATAAATAATTAAATAACTTCATTGCTAGTATTGACTAGCCATAGATTCGAATTAAATCCTTATTTAAACAAATTGGTCATGTGAGCACCTCAGGCCTCTTATCTTTTATTAAGTTTATTATAGAATTTTGGCAAATAAAGCATAATGAAACTGATAGAATTTCATATGCTTAAAAAGAAAGTTGATATTAATGTTGTCCTCATTTTCAAGTCTCTTACTTACAAGGTGAATTATTTTACAATTTTTAGATCTCGTAAAAGAACTTTGGTGATAGAAATGAGAACACACAAGTATTAAGTGAGGTAAGAGATGATATTGCTTCAATTTGTTTTTAGCTCGCCTATAATAGACTTCTTAGCTTTTTACATTTTTTGTTGCCATAGCTTCAGATGCCCTTTTCTTCTAATCCATGAAGCAGCTTTTCAACAAATTGAGTATGTATGTTACCGCTGTTTATTGTTTCAGTAGTTTTCAGGCAACATCATATAAAATTGTGACGCATTCCGACTCTCAGACTCATGACAGCCTTATTACCTGATGCACTCACACTATACTGAAAACACCATGCCACCATAGAAGTAGAGATTGGTAGCCAATAGAGTATTTGGTACTCTCAACACGGCTGGGTCCCAAACTTAGAGCTGTTTACTGTGCTTCAAAAGTTTTTGCCATCAAAGAAAGTAGTGACACATTCTGACTCTCACACTCATGTCTGCCTTATTACCTGATGCAGGCACACTATACTAACAAAACGATATAATCAAATACCACAGTAGAAAAATACCATGGTAAGCAACCGTGTTTCAACAGTTTTCTGTCAGCATGATGGAGAATCTTGACATATTCATTTAAAACGATGTAACATAATACCACGGTAGATACCACCATAGAAATGTAGACTTGTAGCCAATAGAGCATTAATACTCTCAATACAACTAGCCACCAAACCTAGAGCTGTTTACTGTGTTTCAGCAGTTCTCAATCATCATCATCATCATCATCATCATCATCATAGAAAGTACTGACACATTCTGACTCTTACACTTATGAACGCTCTATTACCTGACGTATTCACACTATACTTATAACATGATACCGCCATAGTTTTCAGTCTTCATCATAGAAAGCAGTGACAAATTCTGACTATCACACTCATGACTGCTTTATTACCTGACGCAGTTTCACACTGTACTTATAAACTGATATAACACAATACCACAGAAGAAAAATACCCTGGTAACAAATAGAGTATTAGTACTCTCAAAATAAATAGGTACCAAAGCTACAGCTGTTGACTGTGTTTCCACAGTTTTCAATCAACATGATAGAGAATCTTCACACATTCTGACTATCAAAGACAACTAGCTACCATACATGGATCTGTTTACTGTCATTGAACAGTTTTCAGTCATCACCATAGAAAGTTCTGACACATTCTGACTCTCACACTCATGGGTATATTACTGCCTCACGCAGTCACACTATACTTGTAACACCATGCCGCCATAGAAGTATAGACTGGTAGCCAATAGAGTATCAGTACTCTCACAGCTAGGTCCCAAACTTAGAGCTTTTTACAGTGTTTCAACAGTTTTCAGTCAGTATCATAGGAAGTAGTGACACATATTGACTCTTACACTCATGTCTGCCTTATTACCTGATGCAGGCACACTATACTTAAACAACGATATAACCCAATACCATGGTAGAAAAATACCCCGGGAACTAATAGAGCATTAGTACTCTCAACACAACTAGGTACTAAAGCTGCAGCTGTTTACTGTGTTTCAACAGTTTTCAGTCAGCATGATAGAGAATCTTGACACATTTTGACTCTCGCACTCATGCTTTCTTACCTAATGCAGTCACTCTAGACTTGTATCACGATACCACCATAGAAATATAGACTTGTAGCCAACACAGTGCTCTCAACACAACTCGCTACCAAACCTAGAGCTGTTTACAGTGTTTCAACAGTTTTCAGTCGGTATCATAGAAAGTTGTGACACATTTTGACTCTCACACTTATGACTGCCTTATTACCTGACACAGTCACATGATACTTATAAAACCATATAACACATTACCATGGTAGAAAAATACCCTGGTAACCAATAGAGTATTAGTTCTCTCAACATAACTAGGTACCAAAGCTACAGCTGTTTACTATGTTTCAACAGTTTTCAGTCACCATAATAGAGAATCTTGACACATTCTGCCTCTCAAACTCATGGCTGCCCAATTTCCTAATGCAGTCAAACTATACTTATCAAACAAAATAACTCAACACCTCGGTAGAAAAATACCCTGGTAACGAATAGAGTATTAGTACTCTCAACGTAAATAGGTACTAAAACTACAGCTGTTTACTATGTTTCAGCAGTTTTCAGTCAGCATAATAGAGAATCTTGGCACATTCTGACTCCTAAACTCATGGCTGCCTTATTTCCTGATGCAGTCACACTATACTTGAAAAACGATATAACACAATACCAGGGTAGAAAAAAATCCGGGTAACCAGTAGAGTATTAGAACTCTCAACATAAATAGGTACCAAAGCTACAGCAGTTTACTGTGTTTCAACAGTTTTCAGTCACCATAATAGAGAATGTTGACCTATTCTTACTCTCAAACTCATGGCTGCCTTATCTCCTGTCGCAGTTATAGTATACTTATAAATTGATATAGCACAATACCACGTTAGAAGAAAACCCTAGTAACCAAAAGAGTATTAGTACTCTCAACATCAATAGGTACCAAAGCTACAGCTGTTTACTGTGTTTCAACAGTTTTCAGTCACTATGATAGAGAATGTTGACCTATTCTGACTCTCAAACTCCTGGCTGCCTTATCTCCTGTCGCAGTCATAGTATAGTTATAAATCGATATAACACAATACCACGGTAGAAGAAAACCCTGGTAACCAATAGAGTATTACTACTGTCAACATAAATAGGTACCAAAGCTGCAGCTGTTTACTGTCTTTCAACATTTTTCAGTCACCATAATAGAGAATGTTGACCTATTCTGACTCTCAAACTCATGGCTGCCTTATCTTCTGTCGCAGTGATAGCATACTTATAAATCGATATAACACAGTATCATTGTAGAAGAAAACCCTGGTAACCAATAGAGTGCAAGTACTCTCGACATAAATAGGTACCAAAGCTACAGCTGTTTACTGAGCTTTAACAGTTTTAAGTCAGCATGATAGAGAATCTTAACACATTCTCACTCTCAAACTCATGGCTGCCTTATCTCCTCTCGCAGTCATACTATACTTATAAATTGATATAACACAATACCACGGTGGAAAAAAACCATGGTGAAGAATGGAGTATTAGTACTGTCACCATAAATAGGTAACAAACCTACAGCTGGTTACTGTGTTTCAACAGTTTTCAGTCAACATGATAGAGAATGTTGACCTATTCTGACTCTCAAACTCATGTCTTCCTTATTTCTTGTCGCAGTCATACTTATAAATTGATATAACACAATACCACGGTGGATAAAAAACCTGGTAACCATTAGAGTATTAGTACTCTCAACATAAATTGGTACCAAAGCTACAGCTGTTTACTGTGTTTCAACAGTTTTCAGTCAGCATTATAGAGAATGTTGGCACACTCTCGCTGTCAAACTCATGGCTGCCTTATCACCTCTCGCAGTCATAGTATACTTATAAATCCATATAACACAGTACCACGATGGAAGAAAACCATGGTAACCAATAGAGTATTAGTACTCTCAACATAAATAGGTACCAAAGCTACAGCTGTTTACTGAGCATTAACAGTTTTCAGTCAGCATGATAGAGAATCTTGACACATTCTCACTTTCAAACTCATGGCTGCCTTATCTCCTGTCGCAGTCATAGTATACTTATAAATCGATATAAGACAGTACCACAATGGAAGAAAACCCTGGTAACCAATAGAGTATTAGTACCCTCAACATAAATAGGTACCAAAGCTACTGCTGTTTACTGTGTTTCATCAGTTTTCAGTCACCATGATAGAGAATGGTGACCTATTCTGACTTTCAAACTCATGGCTGCCTTATCTCCTGTCACAGTCGTAGTATACTTATAAATCGATGTAACACATTACCATGGTAGAAGAAAACCCTGGTAGCCAATTGAGTATTAGTACTCTCAGCATAAATAGGTACCAAAGCTACAGCTGTTTACTGTGGTTCAACAGTTTTCAGTCACCATGATAGAGAATCTTGACACATTCTCATTTTCAAACTCATGGCTGCCTTATCTCCTGTCGCGGTCATACTATACTTATAAAACGATATAACACAGTACCACGGTAGAAGAAAACCCTGGTAAACAATAGAGTATTAGTACTCTCAACATAAATAGGTCCCAAAGCTACAGCTGTTTACTGAGCTTTAACAGTTTTCAGTCAGCATAATAGAGAATCTTGACACATTCTCACTCTCAAACTCATGGCTGCCTTTTCTCCTGTCGCAGTCATAGTATACTTATAAATCGATATAACACAGTACGACGGTAGAAGAGAACCCTGGTAGCCAATAGAGTATTAGGACTACTCTCAGAATAAATAGGTACCAAAGCTACAGCTGTTTACGGAGCGTTAACTCTTTTCAGTCAGCATGATAGAGAATCTTGACACATTCTCACTCTCAAACTCATGGCTGCCTTATCTCCTGTCGCAGTCATAGGATACCTATAAATCGATATAACACAGTACCGCAGTAGAAGAAAACCCTGGTAACCAATAGAGTATTGGTAATCTCAACATAAATAGGTACCAAAGCTGCAGCGGTTTACTGTGTTTCAACAATTTTCAGTCACCATGATAGAGAATGTTGACCTATTCTGACTCTAAAACTCATGGCTGCCTTATCTCCTGTCGTAGGCATTGTTTACTTATAGATCAATATAACACAATACCACTGTGGATAAAAACCCTGGCAACCAATAGAGTATTAGTACTCTCAACATCAATTGGTACCAAAGCTACAGCTGTTTACTGTGTTTCAACAGATTTCAGTCAGCATGATAGAGAATTTTGACACATTCTCACTCTCAAACTCATGGCTTCCTTATCTCCTCTCGCAGTCAAACTATACTTATAAACGATATATCACAATACCATGGTAGAAGAAAACCCTGGTAACCAATAGCGTATTAGTACTCTCAACATAAATAGGTACCAAACTTCAGCTGTTTACTGTGTTAAAACAGTTTTCAGTCACCATGATAGAAAATGTTGACCTATTCTGACTCTCAAACTCATGGCTGCCTTATCTCCTGTCGCAGGCATTGACTACTTATAGATCGATATAAAACAGTACCACAGTAGAAGAAAACCCTGGTAACCAATAGTGTATTAGTACTCTCAACATAAATAGGTACCAAAGCTACAGCTATTTACTGTGTTTCCACAGTTTTCAGTCACCATAATAGAGAATGTTGACATATTCTGTTGCTCAAACTCATGGCTGCCTTATTTCTTGTCGCAGTCATACTATACGTATAAATTGATATAACACAATACCATGGTGGATAAAAACCTTGGTAACCGATAGAGTATTAGTACTCTCAACATAAATAGGTACCAAAGCTACAGCTGTTTACTGTGTTTCATCAGTTTTCAGTCACCATAATAGAGAATGTTGACCTATTCTGACTTTCAAACTCATGGCTGCCTTATCTCCTGTCGCAGTCATAGTATACTTATAAATCAATATAACACAGTACCACGATGGAAGGAAACCCTGGTAACCTATAGAGTATTAGTACTCTCAACATAAATAAGTACCAAAGCTACAGCTGTTTACTGTGTTTCAACAGTTTTCAGTCAGCATGACAGAGAATCTTGACACATTCTCACTTTCAAACTCATGGCTGCCTTATCTCCTGTCGCGGTCATACTATACTTATAAAACGATATAACACAGTACCACGGTAGAAGAAAACCCTGGTAAACAATAGAGTATTAGTACTCTCAACATAAATAGGTCCCAAAGCTACAGCTGTTTACTGAGCTTTAACAGTTTTCAGTCAGCATAATAGAGAATCTTGACACATTCTCACTCTCAAACTCATGGCTGCCTTTTCTCCTGTCGCAGTCATAGTATACTTATAAATCGATATAACACAGTACGACGGTAGAAGAGAACCCTGGTAGCCAATAGAGTATTAGGACTACTCTCAGAATAAATAGGTACCAAAGCTACAGCTGTTTACGGAGCGTTAACTCTTTTCAGTCAGCATGATAGAGAATCTTGACACATTCTCACTCTCAAACTCATGGCTGCCTTATCTCCTGTCGCAGTCATAGGATACCTATAAATCGATATAACACAGTACCGCAGTAGAAGAAAACCCTGGTAACCAATAGAGTATTAGTAATCTCAACATAAATAGGTACCAAAGCTGCAGCGGTTTACTGTGTTTCAACAATTTTCAGTCACCATGATAGAGAATGTTGACCTATTCTGACTCTAAAACTCATGGCTGCCTTATCTCCTGTCGTAGGCATTGTTTACTTATAGATCAATATAACACAATACCACTGTGGATAAAAACCCTGGCAACCAATAGAGTATTAGTACTCTCAACATCAATTGGTACCAAAGCTACAGCTGTTTACTGTGTTTCAACAGATTTCAGTCAGCATGATAGAGAATTTTGACACATTCTCACTCTCAAACTCATGGCTTCCTTATCTCCTCTCGCAGTCAAACTATACTTATAAACGATATATCACAATACCATGGTAGAAGAAAACCCTGGTAACCAATAGCGTATTAGGACTCTCAACATAAATAGGTACCAAACTTCAGCTGTTTACTGTGTTAAAACAGTTTTCAGTCACCATGATAGAAAATGTTGACCTATTCTGACTCTCAAACTCATGGCTGCCTTATCTCCTGTCGCAGGCATTGACTACTTATAGATCGATATAAAACAGTACCACAGTAGAAGAAAACCCTGGTAACCAATAGTGTATTAGTACTCTCAACATAAATAGGTACCAAAGCTACAGCTATTTACTGTGTTTCCACAGTTTTCAGTCACCATAATAGAGAATGTTGACATATTCTGTTGCTCAAACTCATGGCTGCCTTATTTCTTGTCGCAGTCATACTATACGTATAAATTGATATAACACAATACCATGGTGGATAAAAACCTTGGTAACCGATAGAGTATTAGTACTCTCAACATAAATAGGTACCAAAGCTACAGCTGGTTACTGTGTTTCAATAGTGTTCAGTCTCCATAATAGATAATGTTGACATATTATGACGCTCAAACTCATGGCTGCCTTATTTCTTGTCGCAGTCATGCTATACTAATAAATTGATATAACACAATACCACGGTGGATAAAAACCCTGGTAACCATTAGAGTATTAGTAATCTCAACATAAATTGGTACGAAAGCCACAGCTGTTTACTGTTTATCAACAGTTTTCAGTGACCATGATAGAGAATGTTGACCTATTCTGACAAACTCATGGCTGCCTTATCTCCTGTCGCAGTCATAGTATACTTATAAAACGATATAACACAGTACCGCAGTAGAACAAAACCCTGGTAACCAATAGAGTACTAGTACTCTCAGCATAAATAGGTACCGAAGTTACAGCTGTTTACTGAGCTTTGACAGTTTTCAGTCAGCAAGATAGAGAATCTTGACACGTTCTCACTCTCAAACTCGTGTCTGCCTTATCTCCTCTCGCAGTCATACTATACTAATAAATCGGTATAACCAACATAAATAGGTCCCAAAGCTACAGCTGTTTACTGAGCTTTAACAGTTTTCAGTCAGCATAATAGAGAATCTTGACACATTCTCACTCTCAAACTCATGGCTGCCTTTTCTCCTGTCGCAGTCATAGTATACTTATAAATCGATATAACACAGTACCACGGTAGAAGAGAACCCTGGTAGCCAATAGAGTATTAGTAATCTCAACATAAATAGGTACCAAAGCTACAGCTGTTTACGGAGCGTTAACTCTTTTCAGTCAGCATGATAGAGAATCTTGACACATTCTCACTCTCAAACTCATGGCTGCCTTATCTCCTGTCGCAGTCATAGTATACCAATAAATCGATATAACACATTACCGCAGTAGAAGAAAACCCTGGTAACCAATAGAGTATTAGTAATCTCAACATAAATAGGTACCAAAGCTGCAGCGGTTTACTGTGTTTCAACAATTTTCAGTCACCATGATAGAGAATGTTGACCTATTCTGACTCTAAAACTCATGGCTGCCTTATCTCCTGTCGTAGGCATTGTTTACTTATAGATCAATATAACACAATACCACTGTGGATAAAAACCCTGGTAACCAATAGAGTATTAGTACTCTCAACATCAATTGGTACCAAAGCTACAGCTGTTTACTGTGTTTCAACAGATTTCAGTCAGCATGTAGAGAATTTTGACACATTCTCACTCTCATACTCATGGCTTCCTTATCTCCTCTCGCAGTCATACTATACTTATAAATTGATATAACACAATACCACGGTGGAAAATAGAGTGGTAAAGAATAGAGTATTAGTACTCTCAACATAAACATGTACCTAAGCTGCAGCTGGTTACTGTGTTTCCACAGTTTTCAGTCACCATAATAGAGAATGTTGACATATTCTGTTGCTCAAACTCATGGCTGCCTTATTTCTTGTCGCAGTCATACTATACGTATAAATTGATATAACACAATACCACGGTGGATAAAAACCCTGGTAACCGATAGAGTATTAGTACTCTCAACATAAATAGGTACCAAAGCTACAGCTGTTTACTGTGTTTCATCAGTTTTCAGTCACCATAATAGAGAATGTTGACCTATTCTGACTTTCAAACTCATGGCTGCCTTATCTCCTGTCGCAGTCATAGTATACTTATAAATCGATATAACACAGTACCACGATGGAAGAAAACCCTGGTAACCTATAGAGTATTAGTACTCTCAACATAAATAAGTACCAAAGCTACAGCTGCTTACTGTGTTTCAACAGTTTTCAGTCAGCATGACAGAGAATCTTGAAACATTCTCAGTCTCAAACTCATGGCTGCCTTATCTCCTGTCGCAGTCATAGTATGCTTATAAAACGATGTAACACAGTACCACGGTAGAAGAGAACCCTGGTAACCAATAGAGTATTAGTACTCTCAACATAAATAGGTACCAAAGCTACAGCTGGTTACTGTGTTTCAATAGTGTTCAGTCTCCATAATAGAGAATGTTGACATATTATGACGCTCAAACTCATGGCTGCCTTATTTCTTGTCGCAGTCATGCTATACTAATAAATTAATATAACACAATACCACGGTGGATAAAAACCCTGGTAACCAATAGAGTATTAGTAGTCTCAACATAAATTGGTACCAAAGCTACAGCTGTTTACTGTTTTTCAACAGTTTTCAGTCACCAAGATAGAGAATGTTGACCTATTCTGACAAACTCATGGCTGCCTTATCTCCTGTCGCGGTCATAGTATACTTATAAAACGATATAACACAGTACCACGGTAGAAGAAAACCCTGGTAAACAATAGAGTATTAGTACTCTCAACATAAATAGGTACCAAAGTTACAGCTGTTTTCTGAGCTTTGACAGTTTTCAGTCAGCAGGATAGAGAATCTTGACACATTCTCACTCTCAAACTCATGGCTGCCTTATCTCCTCTCGCAGTCATACTATACTGATAAATCGCTATAACCAAATACCACGGTAGAAGAAAACCCTGGTAACCAATAGAGTATTAGTACTCTCAACATAAATAGGTCCCAAAGCTACAGCTGTTTACTGAGCTTTAACAGTTTTCAGTCAGCATAATAGAGAATCTTGACACATTCTTACTCTCAAACTCATGGCTGCCTTTTCTCCTGTCGCAGTCATAGTATACTTATAAATCGATATAACACAGTACCACGGTAGAAGAGAACCCTGGTAGCCAATAGAGTATTAGGACTCTCAGAATAAATAGGTACCAAAGCTACAGCTGTTTACGGAGCGTTAACTCTTTTCAGTCAGCATGATAGAGAATCTTGACACATTCTCACTCTCAAACTCATGGCTGCCTTATCTCCTGTCGCAGTCATAGTATACCTATAAATCGATATAACACAGTACCGCAGTAGAAGAAAACCCTGGTAACCAATAGAGTATTAGTAATATCAACATAAATAGGTACCAAAGCTGCAGCGGTTTACTGTGTTTCAACCATTTTCAGTCACCATGATAGAGAATGTTGACCTATTCTGACTCTAAAACTCATGGCTGCCTTATCTCCTGTCGTAGGCATTGTTTACTTATAGATCAATATAACACAATACCACTGTGGATAAAAACCCTGGTAACCAATACAGTATTAGTACTCTCAACATCAATTGGTACCAAAGCTACAGCTGTTTACTGTGTTTCAACAGATTTCAGTCAGCATGATAGAGAATTTTGACACATTCTCACTCTCAAACTCATGGCTTCCTTATCTCCTCTCGCAGTCATACTATACTTATAAACGATATATCACAATACCATGGTAGAAGAAAACCCTGGTAACCAATAGCGTATTAGTACTCTCAACATAAATAGGTACCAAACTTCAGCTGTTTACTGTGTTAAAACAGTTTTCAGTCACCATGATAGAAAATGTTGACCTATTCTGACTCTCAAACTCATGGCTGCCTTATCTCCTGTCGCAGGCATTGACTACTTATAGATCGATATAAAACAGCACCACAGTAGAAGAAAACCCTGGTAACCAATAGTGTATTAGTACTCTCAACATAAATAGGTACCAAAGCTACAGCTATTTACTGTGTTTCAACAGTTTTCAGTCAGCTTGATAGAGAATGTTGACATATTCTGTTGCTCAAACTCATGGCTGCCTTATTTCTTGTCGCAGTCATACTATACGTATAAATTGATATAACACAATACCATGGTGGATAAAAACCCTGGTAACCGATAGAGTATTAGTACTCTCAACATAAATAGGTACCAAAGCTACAGCTGTTTACTGTGTTTCATCAGTTTTCAGTCACCATAATAGAGAATGTTGACCTATTCTGACTTTCAAACTCATGGCTGCCTTATCTCCTGTCGCAGGCATTGACTACTTATATATCGATATAAAACAGTACCACAGTAGAAGAAAACCCTGGTAACCAATAGTGTATTAGTACTCTCAACATAAATAGGTACCAAAGCTACAGCTATTTACTGTGTTTCAACAGTTTTCAGTCAGCTTGATAGAGAATGTTGACATATTCTCACTCTCAAACTCTAATGGCTGCCTTATTTCCTGTTGCAGTCATACTATACTAATAAATCGACATAACACAATACCCCGGTAGAAAAATACACTGGTACCCGATAGACTATTAGTATTCTCAACATAACTAGGTACCAAAGCTAGAGCTGTTTACTGTTTTTCAACAGTTTTCAGTCACCATAATAGAGAATGTTGACATATTCTGACTCAAACTCATGGCTGCCTTATTTCCTATCGCAGTCATACTATGCTTATAAATTGATATAACACAATACCACGGTGGAAAAAAACCCTGGTAAAGAATAGAGAATTAGTACTCTTAACATAAATAGGTACCAAAGCTACAACTGGTTACTGTGTTTCAACAGTTTTCAGTCACCATAATAGAGAATGTTGACATATTCTAATGCACAAACTCATGGCTGCCTTATTTCTTGTTGCAGTCATACTATACTTATAAATTGATATAACACAATACCACGGTGGATAAAAACCCTGGTAACCAATAGAGTATTAGTACTCTCAACATAAATAGGTACCAAAGCTACAGCTGTTTACTGTGTTTCAACAGTTTTCAGTGAGCAAGATAGAGAATGTTGACCTATTCTGACTCTCAAACTCATGGCTGCCTCATCTCCTGTCGCTGGCATTGTATACTTATAGATTGATATAACACAGAACCACAGTAGAAGAAAACCCTGGTAACCAATAGAGTATTAGTACTCTCAACATAAATAAGTACGAAAGCTACAGCTGTTTACTGTGTTTTAACAGTTTTCAGTCAGCATGATAGAGGATCCTGACACATTCTCACTCTCAAACTCATGGCGGCTTTATCTCCTGTCGCAGTCATAGTATGCTTATAAAACGATGTGACACATTACCACGGTAGAAGAAAACCCTGGTAACCAATAGAGTATTTGTACTCTCAACATAAATAGGTACCAAACCTACAGCGGTTTATTGTGTTTCAACAGTTTTCAGTCACCATGACAGAGAATGTTAACCTATTTTGACTCTAAAACTCATGGCTGCCTTATCTCCACTCGCAGTCGTACTATACTTATAAATCGATATAACACAATACCACGGTAGAAGAAAACCCTGGTAACCAATAGAGTATTCGTACTCGCAACATAAATAGGTACCAAAGCTACAGCTGGTTACTGTGTTTTAACAGTGTTCAGTCACCATAATAGAGAATGTTGACATATTATGACTATAAAACTCATGGCTGCCTTATCTCCTGTCGCAGTCGTAGTATACTTATAAATCGATATAACACAATACCACGGTAGAAGAGAACCCTGGTAACCAAAAGAGTATTAGTACTCTCTACATAAATAAGTACCAAAGCTACAGCTGTTTACTGTGTTTCAGCAGTTTTCAGTCAGCATGATAGAGAATTTTGACATTCACTTTCAAACTCATGGCTGCCTTATCTCCTGTCGCAGTCATAGTATGCTTATAAAACAATGTAACACAGTACCACGGTAGAAGAAAACCCTGGTAACCAAGAGGGTATTAGTACTCTCAACATAAATAGGTACCAACGCTGCAGCTGTTGACTGTGTTTCAACAGTTTTTAGTTACCATGATAGCGAATGTTGACCTATTCTCACTATAAAACTCATGGCTGCCTTATCTCCTGTTGCAGTCATAGTATACTTATAAATCGATATAACACAGTACCACAGTAATCAATAGAGTAATCAATAGAGTATTAGTACTCTCAACATAAATAGGTACCAAAGCTACAGTTGTTTTCTGTGTTTCAACAGTATTCAGTCAGCAAGTTAGAGAATGTTGACACATTCTCACTCTCAAGCTAATGGCTTCCTTAGCTCCTCTCGCAGTCAAACTATACTTATAAATCGATATAACACAGTACCACAGTAGAAGAAAACCCTGGTAACCATAAGAGTATTAGTACTCTCAACATAAATAAGTACCAAAGCTACAGCAGTTTACTGTGTTTCAGCAGTTTTCAGTCAGCATGATAGAGAATGTTGACACATGGCTGCCTTATCTCCTCTCGCAGTCAAACTATTCTTATAAATCAATATAACACAATACCAGGGTAGAAGAAAGCCCTGGTAACCGATAGTGTATTAGTACTCTCAACATAAATAAATACCAATCCTACAGCTATTTACTGTGTTTCAACAGTTTTCAGTCACCATGATAGAGAATGTTGACCTATTCTGACTCTAAAACTCATGGCTGCCTTATCTCCTGTCGCAGGCATTCTATACTTATAGATCGATATAACACAGTACCAAGGTCGAAGAAAACCCTGGTAACCAATAGAGTATTAGTACTCTCAACATAAATAGGTACCAAAGCTACAGCTGGTTACTGTGTTTCAACAGTGTTCAGTCACCATAATAGAGAATCTTGACATATTCTTATGCTCAAACTCATGGCTGCCTTATTTCTTGTCGCAGTCATACTATACTTATAAATTGATATAACACAGTACCACGGTGGATAAAAACCCTGGTAACCATTAGAGTATTAGTACTCTCAACATAAGTTGGTACCATAACTACTGCTGTTTACTGTGTTTCAACAGTTTTTAGTCACCATGATAGAGAATCTTGACACATTTTCACTTTCAAACTCATGGCTGCCTTATCTCCTCTTGCTGTCATACTATACTTATAAACGATATAATACAATACCATGGTAGATAAAACCCTGGTAACCAATAGAGTATTAGTACTCTCAACATAAATAGGTACCAAAGCTTCAGCTGTTTACTGTGTTTCAACAGTTTTCAGTCACCATGATAGAGAATGTTGACCTATTTTGAATCTCAAACTGATGGCTGTCTTATCTCCTGTCGCAGGCATTGATTACTTATAGATCGATATAACACAGTACCACAGTCGAAGAAAACCCTGGTAACCAATAGAGTATTAGTACTCACTGCATAAATAGGTACCAAAGCTACAGCTGTTTACTGTGTTTCAACAGTTTTTAGTCCGTATGATGGAGAATTTTGACACATTCTCACTCTGAAACTCATGGCTGCCTTATATCTTCTCGCAGTCATACTGTACTAATAAATCGACATAACACAATACCACATTAGAAAACTACACTGGTACCCGATAGTCTATTAGTTTCTCAACATAACTAGGTGCCAAAGATACAGCTGTTTACTGTGTTTTCACCAGTTTTCAGTCACCACAATAGAGAATGTTGACATATTATGACTCTCAAACTCATGGCTGCCTTATTTTCTGTCGCAGTCATACTATACTTATAAATTGATATAACACAATACCACGGTGGAAAAAAGAGTGGTAAAGAATAGAGTATTAGTACTCTCAACATAAACAGGTACCTAAGCTACAGCTGGTTACTGTGTTTCCACAGTTTTCAGTCACCATAATAGAGAATGTTGACCTATTCTGATGCTCAAACTCATGGCTGCCTTATTTCTTGTCGCAGTCATACTATACGTATAAATCGATATAACACAATACCACGGTGGATAAAAACCCTGGTAACCGATAGAGTATTAGTACTCTCAACATAAATATGTACCAAAGCTACAGCTGTTTACTGTGTTTCATCAGTTTTCAGTCACCATGATAGAGAATGTTGACCTATTCTGACTTTCAAACTCATGGCTGCCTCATCTCCTGTAGCAGTCATAGTATACTTATAAATCGATATAACACAGTACCACTATGGAAGAAAACCCTGGTAACCAATAGAGTATTAGTACTCTCAATATAAATAGGTACCAAAGCTGCAGCTGTTTACTGTTTTTCAACACTTTTCAGTCACCATGACAGAGAATGTTGACCTATTCTGACTCTAAAACTCATGGCTGCCTTATCTCCTGTCGCAGGCATTGTATGCTTATAGATCGATATAACACAGCACCAATGTAGAAGAAAACCCTGGTAACCAATAGAGTATTAGTACTCTCAACATATATAGGTGCCAAACCTACAGCTGTTTACTGAGCGTTAACAGTTTTCAGTCAGCATGATAGAGAATGTTGACACATTCTCACTCTCAAACTCATGGCTGCCTTATCTCCTGTCGCAGTCATAGTATACTTATAAAACGATATAGCACAGTACCACGGTAGAAGAAAACCCTGGTAACCAATAGAGTATTAGTACTCTAAACATAAATAGGTACCAAAGTTACAGCTGTTTACTGAGCTTTAACTGTTTTCAGTCAGCATGATAGAGAATCTTGACACATTCTCACTCTCAAACTTATGGCTGCCTTTTCTCCTGTCGCAGTCATAGTATACTTATAAATCGATATAACACAGTACCACGGTAGATAAAAACCCTGGTATCCAATAGAGTATTAGTACTCTCAACATAAATAGATACCAAAGCTACAGCTGTTTTCTGAGCGTTAACAGTTTTCAGTCACCATGATAGAGAATCTTGACACATTCTGACTTTCAAACTCATGGCTGTCTTATCACCTGTCGCAGCCATAGTATACTTATAAAACGATATAACACAGTACCACGATAGAAGAAAACCCTGGTAACCAATAGGGTATTAGGACTCTCAACATAAATAGGTACCAAAGCTGCAGCTGTTTACTGTTTTTCAATAGTTTTCAGTCACCATGATAGAGAATGTTGACCTATTCTGACTCTAAAACTCATGGCTGCCTTATCTCCTGTCGTAGGTATTGTTTACTTATAGATCGGTATAACAGAGTCCCACGGTAGAAGAAAATCCTGGAAACCAATAGAGTATTAGTACTCTCAACATAAATAGGTACCAAAGCTACAGCTGGTTACTGCGTTTCAACAGTGTTCAGTCACCATAATAGAGAATGTTGACATTTTATGATGCTCAAACTCATGGCTGCCTTATTTCTTGTCGCAGTCATACTATACTAATAAATTGATATAACACAATACCATGGTGGATAAAAACCCTGGTAACCAATAGAGTATTAGTACTCTCAACATAAATAGGTACCAAAGCTTCAGCTGTTTACTGTGTTTCAACAGTTTTCAGTCACCATGATAGAGAATGTTGACCTATTCTGACTCTCAAACTCATGGCTGCCTGATCTCCTGTCGCAGACATTGAGTACTTATAGATCGATATAACACAGTACCACAGTAGAAGAAAACCCTGGTAACCAATAGTATATTAGTACTCTCTGCATAAATAGGTACCAGAGCTACAGCTGTTTACTGTATTTCAACAGTTTTTAGTCAGCATGATAGAGAATTTTGACACATTCTCACTCTGAAACTCATTTCTGCCTTATATCCTCTCACAGTCATACTGTACTAATAAATTTACATAACACAATACCAGGGTAGAAAAATGAATTGGTACCCAATAGTCTATTAGTATTCTCAACATAACTAGGTACCAAAGCTACAGCTGTTTACGGTGTTTTCACCAGTTTTCAGTCACCACAATAGAGAATGTTGACATATTCTGACTCTCAAACTCATGGCTGCCTTATTTCCTGTCGCAGTCATACTATACTTATAAATTGATATCACACAATACCACGGTGGAAAAAAACAGAGGTAAAGAATAGAGTATTAGTACTCTGAACACAAATAGGTACCAAAGCTACAGCTGGTTACTGTGTTTCCACAGTTTTCAGTCACCATAATAGAGAATGTTGACATATTCTGATGCTCAAACTCATGGCTGCCTTATTTCTTGTCGCAGTCATACTATACGTATAAATTGATATAACACAATACCATGGTGGATAAAAACCCTGGTAACCGATAGAGTATTAGTACTCTCAACATAAATATGTACCAAAGCTACAGCTGTTTACTGTGTTTCATCAGTTTTCAGTCACCATGATAGAGAATGTTCACCTATTCTGACTTTCAAATTCATGGCTGCCTTATCTCCTGTCGCAGTCATTGTATACTTATAAATCGATATAACACAGTATCACGATGGAAGAAAACCCTGGTAACCAATAGAGTATTAGTACTCTCAACATAAATAGGTGCCAAAGCTACAGTTGTTTACTGAGCGTTAACAGTTTTCAGTCAGCATGATAGAGAATGTTGACACATTCCCACTCTCAAACTCATGGCTGCCTTATCTCCTGTCGCAGTCATAGTATACTTATAAAACGATATAACACAGTACCACGGTAGAAGAAAACCCTGGTAACCAATAGAGTATTAGTACTCTCAACATAAATAGGTACCAGAGCTACAGCTGGTTACTGTGTTTCAACAGTGTTCAGTCACCATAATAGAGAATGTTGACATATTCTGATGCTCAAACTCATGGCTGCTTTATTTCTTGTCGCAGTCATACTATACTTATAAATTGATATATCACAAAACCACCGTAGCTAAAAACCCTGGTAACCATTAGAGTATTAGTACTCTCAAGATAAATTGGTACCAAAGCTTACAGCTGTGCTTCAACAGTTTTCAGTCACCATGATAGAGAATGTTGACCTATTCTGACTCTAAAACTCATGGCTGCCTTATCTCCTGTCGCAGGCATTGTATACTTATAAATCGATATAACACAGTACCACGATGGAAGAAAACCCTGGTAACCTATAGAGTATTAGTACTCTCAAAATAAATAGGTACCAAAGCTACAGCTGGTTACTGTGTTTCAACAGTGTTCAGTCACCATAATAGAGAATGTTGACATATTCTAACTCTCAAACTCATGGCTGCCTTGTTTCTTGTCGCAGTCATACTATACTTATAAATTGATATAACACAGTACCACGGTGGATAAAAACCCTGGTAACCATTAGAGTATTACTACTCTCAACATAAGTTGGTACCATAGCTACTGCTGTTTACTGTGTTTCAACAGTTTTCAGTCAGCAAGATAGAGAATGTTGACCTATTCTCACTCTCAAACTCATGGCTGCCTTATCTCCTGTCGCAGGCATTGTATACTTATAGATTGATATAACACAGAACCACAGTAGAAGAAAAACCCTGGTAATCAATAGAGTATTAGTACTCTCAACATAAATAGGTACCAAAGCTACAGCTGTTTACCGTGTTTCAACAGTTTTCAGTCAGCATGATAGAGAATGTTGACACATTCGCACTCTCAAGCTCATGGCTGCCTTATCTCCTCTCGCAGTCAAACTATACTTATAAATCGATATAACACAATACCAGGGTAGAAGAAAACCCTGGTAACCGATAGTGTATTAGTACTCTGAACATAAATAAGTACCAATCCTACAGCTATTTACTGTGTTTCAACAGTTTTCAGTCACCATGATGGGGAATGTTGGACTATTCTGACTCTCAAACTAATGGCTGCCTTATGTCCTGTCGCAGTCGTAGTATACTTATAAATCGATATAACACAGTACCATGGTAGAAGAAAACCCTGGTAACCAATAGAGTATTAGTACTCTCAACATAAATTGGTACCAAAGCTACAGCTGTTTACTCTGTTTCAACAGTTTTCAGCCAGCATGATACAGAATCTTGACACATTCTCACTCTCAAACTCAGGGTTGCCTTTTCTCCTCTCGCAATCATACTATACTTATAAACGATATAACACAATACCATGTTTGAAGAAAACCCTGGTAACCAATAGAGTATTAGTGCTCTCAACATAAATAGGTACCAAGGCTACTGCTGGTTTCTGTGTTTCCACAGTTTTCAATCACCATAATAGAGAATGTTGACATATTCTTATGCTCAAACTCATGGCTGCTTTATTTCTTGTCGCAGTCATACTATACTTATAAATTGATATAACACAATACCACCGTAGCTAAAAACCCTGGTAACCATTAGAGTATTAGTACTCTCAAGATAAATTGGTACCAAAGGTTACAGCTGTTTACTGTGCTTCAACAGTTTTCAGTCACCATGATAGAGAATATTGACCTATTCTGACTCTCAAACTCATGGCTGCCTTATCTCCTCTCGCAGTCAAACTATACTTGTAAATCGATATAACACAATACCACGGTACAACAAAACCCTGGTGACTAATATAGTATTAGTACTCTCAACATAAATTGGTACCAAAGCTACAGCTGTTTTCTGTGTTTCAACAGTTTTCAGCCAGTATGATAGAGAATCTTGACACATTCTCACTCTCAAACTCATGGCTGCCTTTTCTCCTCTCGCAGTCATACTATACTTATAAATGATATAACACAATACCATGTTTGAAGAAAACCCTGGTAACCAATAGAGTATTAGTGCTCTCAACATAAATAGGTACCAAGGCTACAGCTGGTTACTGTGTTTCCACAGTTTTCAATCACCATAATAGAGAATGTTGACATATTCTGACTCTCAAACTCATGGCTGCCTTATTTCTTGTTGCAGTCATACTATACTTATAAATTGATATAACACAATACCACCGTAGCTAAAAACCCTGGTAACCATTAGAGTATTAGTACTCTCAAGATAAATTGGTACCAAAGCTGCAGCTGTTTACTGTGTTTCAACAGTTTTCAGTCACCATGATAGAGAATGTTGACCTATTCTGACTCGAAAACTCATGGCTGCCTTATCTCCTGTCGCAGGCATTGTATACTTATAGATCGATTAACACAGTACCACGGTAGAAGAAAACCCTGGTAACCAATAGAGTATTAGTACTCTCAAAATAAATAGGTACCAAACCTACAGCTGGTTACTGTGTTTCAACAGTGTTCAGTCACCGTAATAGAGAATGTTGACATTTTATGACGCTGAAACTCATGGCTGCCTTATTTCTTGTCGCAGTCATACTATACTAATAAATTGATATAACACAATGCCACGGTGGATAAAAGCACCGGTAACCAATAGAGTATTAGTACTCTCAACATAAATTGGTACCAAAGCTAGAGCTGTTTACTGTGTTTTAACAGATTTCAGTCAGCATGATAGAGAATCTTGAAACATTCTCACTCTCAAACTCATGTCTGCCTTATCTCCTCTCGCAGTCATAGTATACTTTTAAATCGATATAACACAATACCACGGTAGAAGAAAACCCTGGTAACCAATAGAGTATTAGTACTCTCAACATAAATTGGTGCCAAAGCTACAGCTGTTTACTGTGTTTCAACAGATTTCAGTCAGCATGATAGAGAATCTTGACAAATTCTCACTCTCAAACTCATGGCTGCCTTATCTCCTCTCGCAGTCATAGTATACACTTATAAATCGATATAACACAATACCACAGTAGAAGAAAACCCTGGTAACCAATAGAGTATTAGCACTCAACATAAATAGGTACCAAAGTTCTGTTTATTGTGTTTCACCAGTTTTCAGTCACCATGACAGATTATCTTGACACATTCTCACTCTCAAACTCATTTCTGCCTTATCTCCTCTTGCAGTCACAGTATACTTGTAAATCGATAAAACACAATACCACATTCGACGAAAACCCTGGTAACCAATAGAGTATTAGTACTCTCAACATAAATAGGCACCAAAGCTACAGCTGTTTACTGTGTTTCAACAGTTTTCAGTCACCATGATAGAGAATGTTGACCTATTCTGACTCTCAAACTCATGGCTGCCTTATCTCCTTTCGCAGTCATAGTATACTTATAAAACGATATAACACAGTACCACGGTAGAAGAAAACCCTGGTAACCAATAGAGTATTAGTACTCTCAACATAAATAGGTGCCAAAGCTACAGCTGTTTACTGAGCGTTAACAGTTTTCAGTGAGCATGATAGAGAATGTTGACACATTCTGACTCTAAAACTCATGGCTGCCTTATCTCCTGTCGCAGTCATAGTATACTTATAAAACGATATAACACAGTACCACGGTAGATGAAAACCCTGGTAACCAATAGAGTATTAGTACTCTTAACATAAATAGGTACCAAAGTTACAGCTGTTTACTGAGCTTTAACTGTTTTCAGTCAGCATGATAGAGAATCTTGACACATTCTCACTCTCAAACTCATGGCTGCTTTTTCTCCTGTCGCAGTCATAGTATACTTATCAAACGATATAACACAGTACCACGATAGAAGAAAACCCTGGTAACCAATAGAGTATTAGTACTCTCAAAAATAGATACCAAAGCTACAGCTGTTTTCTGAGCGTTAACAGTTTTCAGTCACCATGATAGACAATCTTGACACATTCCGACTTTCAAACTCATGGCTGCCTTATCACCTGTCGCAGCCATAGTATACTTATCAAACGATATAAGACAGTACCACGATAGAAGAAAACCCTGGTAACCAATAGGGTATTAGAACTCTCAACATAAATAGGTACCAAAGCTGCAGCTGTTTACTGTGTTTCAACAGTTTTCAGTCACCATGATAGAGAATGTTGACCTATTCTGACTCTAAAACTCATGGCTGCCTTATCTCCTGTCGCAGGCATTGTTTACTTATAGATCGATATAACACAGTCCCACGGTAGAAGAAAATCCTGGAAACCAATAGAGTATTAGTACTCTCAACATAAATATGTACCAAAGCTGCAGCTGGTTACTGCGTTTCAACAGTGTTCAGTCACCATAATAGAGAATGTTGACATTTTATTATGCTCAAACTCATGGCTGCCTTATTTCTTATCAACCTACTCACAATTGTTTACTACAGGCTTGCACTACAGTGGAAGTCCCTAACTCGGATAAAATACTCTCTATTTTTGTCTTTCCCAAGCAAGTTGGGAAAGAAAAGTGGTGCAAAAGCACCAATAAAAATAAGCCAAAACTGGGTCGAGTGCAACCGGCGCAGACCCAGTACGGGACGCTCTCTCCCAAGTACAACTCCACGACTTCCGTTGCCAGTGCGCATACCGTCTCTAAAGACTCATTCTTTTTAAAATCCGCTTCGTGTCGAGATGTTTTTGCACGCTTATCAGTGTTCCACCAACTCGATGTTTGATGATTCCTGATTCATTATACCACAGTGTATCCTTTGTATTCTCAGGAACAGTGTTTTATATTCTCTTTTTTCTATTATATGTCCATCATGTATATTTATTTGCTCTCTCTCGAGTCGCGCGCGAATTTCGCGGGCCACGCGGTTCGGACTTAGATTATTTCACAATTATTGTTAATGCTTTTTTTGCAAAATTTTTTAATTGTGTTAGAGTTAGGTGTCAGCGGGGTACCACTCCTACAGTGTTTCTTCTTTCTGTTGAGAGTAGTCTTCCTGTTGGGTGGTTCCCGGTCGGCCGTCTGGGGTCTTTGTTTCTGTCACCTTTCTCTCTTTGGGGGTGTTCTGTTTTCTGATCTCACCTTCTCTGCTCCTCTCACCTCTTTCATGCCTAGGACAATTCCTTGTGGGCAGTGTCTGCTGCCTAAGCATGTGGACGATGTACATTCGTCGTGTTCCTCCTGTAATGGGTGTTCGGCCGAGCGGCCGTGTGGTGTCTGTGGAACATGGTCTTCCACCTTTTGGGCGTCTGTAAATCGTGTCGTTCGTTCTCGTGGCCGTGCCTCCCGCTCCCGCGGGAAAGGAGAACGTGGTCGTTCGGGGCCTCCCGAGCCGACTCTGTCTGGTGAGAGTTATTCCTCCTCCGTGGGGGATGTGCAGTCTTTTCCTGTGGTGGATACTGCGGGAGCCGTTGAGTGTTCTGGTGTAGAGATGCCTGGTTCCGGGACTACAGTCCCCCTCCAGTCGACATCTGAGGCTGTCACTAGGGTTGTGACTCCTCCTTCGGAGCCGAGCCGGTGTGCTCTCTCCATTATTTCACCAGCCTCAACGACTCTCGACGTATCTACTACTGCTGCTGGTCTGTCTGCTTCGTTGTCTGTTTCAGCCGGCCTCGGCTTTTCGCTGCAGGGGACTGCAGAACTGTCCGATACTGTAGACGTGGGATATCGGCCCCAGCCTTCCCTGACTTCAACTCGGCGAAGTCGGAAGGGGCTGCCGGCCGAGCCCATCGCTGTGGTCTCGTCGCCGTCGAGTACCACAGTTGTGTCTTTGGATTCGGATGTTCATAGTGGAAACACTATGAACTCCGTGGCGTTTCCTTCCGCTCACTCTGGTCACACGACCAGTTTTGGGGGACCAACGCCTTTTGTGCAGCCTGGACCTTCTGCCCCGCAGAGGTCCGCGGTGACTCTCATGAGTTCTCGCAATATTGATCCTCGGGGTGCATCGTACCCCTATACACGTCTGCCTTCAGATGTTTCGGCTGCCGCCCGTCGTCCCGCGTCGGGTGTTTTGGAGGATCGTGACCCTTCGCTGGTTAAGAGGGTCAGAGGTGAAGCCACTTTGCCGGTTCGCTCCCCTGTCGAACCGGTCGGTACAGGCAGTGAGCTTAGGGAGGCCCTCTCCTTACTCACTCAGGTTCTCTCAAAGAGCCTTCCTGTTGCTTCCAGCGAGGCTATGGGTGGTTTCCAGGCGCCTCCTATGGCGCCGCCTCCCGGGATTGGAAACAGGCCGGTTTCCGATTCCTCTGGTGTCCCGACACCATGGGAGGCGTCGGCTGGTTTGCCCACGATGGGCTATGTGTCTTCCGACTCTGGGGAGGAGTCCGACATGCTTGAGGTCGAGGGCCAGCAGTCTTCGGACTTGGGGGCGGCTCTTGACTTTGTGTTTGGGTTTCTGCCTGAGCTCAAACCTGCTAACCAGCCGACAGTGTCAGCCTGGCCGCGATCTTCGGTCGCGCGCCAACAGCCTATGGAGCAACCTGCTTCTGGGCGCCTTCGACCGTGCCAGTCGGTACAGGTGGTTGAAGCCTTTTCAGCATTGGATGCCAAGCTGAATTCCAAGGCTTTGAAGACTTTGTTCTTCACCAGGGTTGACACCTTTTTGCCTCCTGTGCGTTATCGTTCCTACGATTCCGCCAATCCGTCAGTCTGCCAGACTTTGACGGTTCTGGATCAGGACTCCACTTCCCTCGGGCTTTCCAAGCCCAAGTCTGCCGTCATTCCAATGACGACTCTGGAGTCCACGTTGGGCTTATCTAGAGAGATGCTTGGCATGCTTTCTCTCTCAGATCACGTCGTCTCAGCTTTGGCTGCTTATCTGCCTCCAGATAAGTTTGACGAGGTACAGGCTCCTTTGCGTGTGCTGTCCAAGGCGCTTATGCACCTTACTCACACGCATGCCTGTAACACGGCCAATTTGGAATTAGTTCGAAGGGACGCTGTGCTGGACACAGGACGATCCCTTCCCGAGGAGCAGCGTGCTACTCTTCGATCTGCTTCTTTGGCAGGTCCGCAACTTTTCCATGGTTCCGTGTCGACGGTCCGGGATGACGTCCTACGTCATTCCAAAGATCAGCTGCTGTTTCGTCAGCTTGATCAGCCTTCTCGGGGAGGCAAGGGCCGTTCCAAGCCTAACAAGTACCCTTCTGCTTCCTCTGTGAAGCAAAAGGCTGGTCCTTCTGCCGCCGCCTCTGCTTCTTACTCACGGGGTAAAGGTAGGGGTCGGCAGAATCGAGGGAAGTCTCAGGATTCTTCATTTAGCAGAGGAGGTGGTTTCTCCTCTCGCGGGCCTCGTCGGGGCTCGAAATGAAGGTCCTCACCTCGACTCGTCCCAGGTTGGAGGAAGGATAGCAGAGTTTGCAGACCATTGGACCACCATCACATCCGATCCATGGGTGTTAGATGTTGTTCGGTCCGGGCTGCGCATATCCTTCCGACGGCACCCCACTCTGTCAAGGGTGCCTCTTCCAACCACAGTTCTTTCAGACGTTTTACGTCGGGAACTTTTGTCCACGGAGATTGCCAATCTCCTGGCAAAGGGGGCGATCGAGGTCGTCAAGAACGTTCAGTCAGTGGGTTTCTATTCCCGCCTGTTCTTGGTGCCGAAGAAGGACGGCCGACTCCGACCGGTTATCGATCTGAGCATCCTGAACCAGTCTATCATTGCTCCCAAGTTCAGCATGGAGACTTTCAGGTCGGTCCGCCATTCAATTCACCAGGGAGATTTCGCCGCCAGCATCGACCTGCGAGACGCTTACTTCCACGTTCCGATGCATCGGGCGTCACGGAAGTATCTCAGGTTCGCTTTTCTGGGGCGAGTTTACCAGTTCAAGGCCATGCCTTTCGGCCTCAACCTGGCTCCTTGGGCGTTCACCAGACTGATGTCGCATGTGATAGCGTTCCATCGCACACAGTCCAGGGTGACTACTTCGGCATATCTGGACGATATCCTCCAGAGGCATTCCAATGCTGCCTTACTGGAATCGGATGTCGCCACTCTGTTGAGCTTGCTCACGTCGCTAGGATTCAGAGTCAACGAGGAGAAGTCGGACCTGGTCCCTTCTCAGTCGTTTTGTCATCTGGGGATGTCTTTCCAAACCAAATTCAATTTGGTGGCTGTTTCCCAGGCCAAGGCTGTGATTCTCTCAGCGTTTGCTCTGACTCTGTCCCAGTCCAGGTCCGCGACCGCTCGGAGTTTTCTCCGGCTGATCGGTCTCTGCGGTTCGGTGACGGATCTCATTCCTCTAGGTCGGCTGCGTGTCAGACCTCTCCAACACTTTCTGCTCAGTCGTTGGAGACCGAATGTAGATTCTCTGGATCAGGTGCTTCCGTTTCCGGACTCTCTGTATCCTCACCTTCTTCCCTGGACAGATGTTCAGTGGATTACGCAGGGTGTTCCGCTGGACTTACCCACGTCCGATCGCGTCCTGACGGCAGATGCCAGCGATCTCGGATGGGGTGCGACGTTGGATCCTCTCGGTCTTTCCCTACACGGGATGTGGGACCAGGATCAAGCAGCTCTACACATCAACCAGAAGGAGCTTCTTGCTCTTCTTCTGAGTTTCAGGCAGTGGATCCCTCACTTGTCGAATCGCCAGGTCCTTCTACTATCCGACAATTCGACAGTGGTTGCTTACATTCGGAACCAGGGCGGCACGCACTCGCTTCCGATGTACGAGTTAGCTCGGGATCTTTTACTGCTCGCTCAGGAGGTTCACGCCGGGGTGGTTGTTCGTCACATTCCCGGTCGTCTGAACGTCCTAGCCGACTCCCTGTCCCGACAGGGCAGGGTTATTTCCACCGAGTGGATGCTTCACAGGGCAGTGTTCCAGTCGCTTTGCGATCTCTGGGGACGTCCCCACATCGATCTCTTTGCGACTCGTTGGAACCATCAGGTGGACACTTTCGTGTCCCCGTGTCCAGATCCTCTGGCTTTTGCCGTGGACGCTCTGTCACTCGATTGGAACGGTCTAGTCGGCTACGCCTTCCCGCCGGTTCCGATTCTTCCTCAGGTTCTCGCCAAAATTCGAACCTGCAGTTGTCGAATCATTCTGATCGCTCCCCTGTCGCCTCAGCGGGTGTGGATCAATCAGCTCCGCTCGCTGATGGCGGCGGTTCCGGCACGTCTCCCGCTACGTCGCGACCTTCTTTGTCAAGGTCGCCCGAGGAGGTTTCACGTCGACCCGACTTCATTGTGCCTTCACGCATATCTTTTGTCAGGTCCTGTCTCCTCCGTAGAGGTTTTTCGAGACGAGCAGTGGAGTGCATTTCTTCTTCAAGGAGGCACTCCACTGGTTTAGCTTATGCAGCTAAATGGAAGGTCTTCTGTCGATGGTGTGCTGATCACTCTGTTGATTATGCCAATCCTTCGATTTCACAGATTGCGGAGTTTCTGGTATATCTGTTTGATTCTCGGGGTCTCCAGCCTGTTACCATCAAGGGTTACAGGTCTATGCTTTCAGAGACTTTTTCTTATGTGGGGAAGCGTCGTATCGGCACTAATCCTTACCTCTCCAAGCTTGTTCGGCACTTTTCTTTGCAAAGGCCTCGGACTTTGCAGCTTACTCCACGATGGAATCTTTCGTGGGTGCTGCTTTGCTTGGGGGGGGGGGGGGGGGCGCCGTTCGAACCTTTATCCCAGGTGGATATGCAATTTCTCACATACAAGACGGCTTTTCTGATGGCATTTGCTTCGGCCAGACGGGTTAGTGAGCTTCACGCCCTCTCGGTTGACCCGGCCTTTTTTAGGAGTTCTCCCAACAGTGTTACTTTTACCACTGATTGCTCCTTTTTGGCTAAGAATCAGTTACCAGATACTACTCCTCCTCCTATCTGTATCAGGGCTCTTCCCTCTGTTGAGGGTACTCGCCCTTTGCTCTGTCCGGTCCGTGCTATTCGCATTTATCTTGATCGGACACGCTTCATACGGAAGGGCAGAAAACGGTTTTTTCTGTCTCTCATTCCGGGTCGACAGAAGATCTCTCCTCAATCCATTTCTCGATGGATTTGTCTTGCTATTCGTACGGCTTATAGTCGTTTAGCAGCTGGCGATTGTATTACCAATCGTATTTCTGCCCACGAGGTGCGGGCACTGTCTACCTCTTGGGCTTCTTCTAACTCCGTCAAGTTGTCGGATGTTATGCAGGCAGCCTACTGGAGAAATGCTTCTACTTTCTCCACCTTTTATTTACGCCAGTTGCAGGAGCAGTCGGAGGACCTTTTTGCCTTGGGTCCTCTTTCTTCTGCTCAGGCTGTTGTCTGCCATAGCCATTAGGCTTCTTGAAGGTCAGTTTCAGCCTTGTGCTGTTACTGCCCTTTTTCTGTCTGTGTGTCACACAGGCTCATATGTCTCTTTTCATTGTCCTTTACCAATGATTGCGACATTCTGGTTGATAAGCCTCGGGACCTCTTCCTTCTGCTTCACGGTTCCAGTGCACTAGGGTTATGTGGGGGTTGGTTATGCGATTCCCTCCAGCCTTTTGTCTATTCAGCCTGTAGTAAACAATTGTGAGTAGGTTGATAAGAAATCTAAATTTTATAGTAAATTTCCTTTCTTATTATACCTACCACAATTGTTTACATGGAGGCCCTCCCGTCTTCTTTACGGGTAAAGAATCTTTCCTCCCCGCTGATCACATAACTCTAACGTTTACGGATTCAAAAAGAATGAGTCTTTAGAGACGGTATGCGCACTGGCAACGGAAGTCGTGGAGTTGTACTTGGGAGAGAGCGTCCCGTACTGGGTCTGCGCCGGTTGCACTCGACCCAGTTTTGGCTTATTTTTATTGGTGCTTTTGCACCACTTTTCTTTCCCAACTTGCTTGGGAAAGACAAAAATAGAGAGTATTTTATCCGAGTTAGGGACTTCCACTGTAGTGCAAGCCTGTAGTAAACAATTGTGGTAGGTATAATAAGAAAGGAAATTTACTATAAAATTTAGATTTCTTGTCGCAGTAATACTATACTAATAAATTGATATAACACAATACCACGGTGGATAAAAACCCTGGTAACCAATAGAGTATTACTACTCTCAAGATAAATAGATACCAAAGCTACAGCTGTTTTCTGAGCGTTAACAGTTTTCAGTCACCATGATAGCGAATGTTGACCTATTCTGACTTTCAAACTCATGGCTACCTTATCTCCTGTCGCAGTGATAGTATACTTATAAATCGATATAACACAGTCCCACGGTAGAAGAAAACCCTGGTTACCAATAGGATTTTAGTACTCTCAACATAAATAGATGCCAAAGCTACAGTTGTTTACTGAGCGTTAACAGTTTTCAGTCAGCATGATAGAGAAAGTTGACACATTCTCACTCTCAAACTCATGGCTGCCTTATCTCCTGTCGCAGTCATAGTATACTTATAAAACGATATAACACAGTTCCACAGTAGAAGAAAACCCTGGTAACCAATAGAGTATTAGTACTCTCAACATAAATAGGTACCAAAGCTACAGCTGGTTACTGCGTTTCAACAGTGTTCAGTCACCATAATAGAGAATGTTGACATATTCTAACGCTGAAACTCATGGCTGCCTTATTTCTTGTCGCAGTCATACTATACTTATAAATTGATATAACACAATACCAGGGTAGAAGAAAACCCTGGTAACCAATAGAGTATTAGTACTCTCAACATAAATAAGTACCAATCCTACAGCTATTTACTGTGTTTCAACAGTTTTCAGTCACCATGATAGAGTATGTTGACCTATTCTGACTCTCAAACTCATGGCTGCCTTATCTCCTGTCGCAGTCATAGTATACTTATAAATCGATATATCACAGTACCACAGTAGACGAAAACCCTGGTAATCAATAGAGTATTAGTACTCTCAACATAAATAAGTACCAAAGCTACAACTGTTTACTGTGTTTCAACAGTTTTCAGTCAGCAAGATAGAGAATGTTGACCTATTCTGACTCTCAAACTCATGGCTGCCTTATCTCCTCTCGCAGTCAAACTATACTTATAAATTGATATAACACAATACCAGGGTAGAAGAAAACCCTGGTAACCAATAGAGTATTAGTACTCTCAACATAAATAAGTTCCAAAGCTACAACTGTTTACTGTGTTTCAACAGTTTTCATTCAGCATGATAGAGAATCTTGACACATTCTCACTCTCAAACTCATGGCTGCCTTATCTCCTGTCGCAGTCATAGTATGCTTATAAAACGATGTAACACAGTACCACGGTAGAAGAAAACCCTGGTAACCAATAGAGTATTACTACTTTCCACATAAATAGGTGCCAAAGCTATGTCTGTTTACTGTGTTTCACCAGTTTTCAGTCACCATGATAGAGAATCTTGACACATTCTCACTCGCAAACTCATTTCTGCCTTATCTCCTCTTGCAGTCACAGTATACTTGTAAATCGATAAAACACAATACCACATTAGAAGAAAACCCTGGTAACCAATAGAGTATGAGTACTCTCAACATAAATAGGTACCAAAGCTGCAGCTGTTTACTGAGCTTTAACAATTTTCAGTCAGCATGATAGAGAATCTTGACACATTCTCATTCTCAAACTCATGGCTGCCTTATCTCTTGTCGCAGTCATACTATACTTATAAATCAGTATAACCAAATACCACGGTAGAAGAAAACCCTGGTAACCAATAGAGTATTAGTACTCTCAACATAAATAGGTACCAAAGCTGCTGCTGTTTACTGAGCTTTAACAATTTTCAGTCAGCATGATACAGAATCTTGACACATTCTCACTCTCAAACTCATGGCTGCCTTATCTCCTGTCGCAGTCATACTATGCTTATAAATCGGTATAACCAAATACCACGGTAGAAGAAAACCCTGGTAACCAATAGAGTATTAGTACTCTCAACATAAATAGATACCAAAGCTACAGCTGTTTACTGAGCTTTAACAGTTTTCAGTCGGCATGATAGAGAATCTTGACACATTCTCACTCTCAAATTCATGACTGCCTTATCTCTTGTCGCAGTCATAGTATACTTATAAATTCATATAAGACAGTACCACGGTTAGATGAAAACCCTGGTAACCAATAGAGTTTTAGTACTCTCAACATAAATAGGTACCAAAGCCACAGCTGTTTACTGAGCTTTAACAGTTTTCAGTCAGCATGATAGAGAATCTTGACACATTCTTACTCGCAAACTCATGGCTGCCTTATCTCCTGTTGCAGTCATAGTATACTTATCAATCGATGTAACACAATACCACGGTAGAACAAAACCCTGGTAACCATCAGAATATTGGTACTCCGAACATAAATAGGTACCAAAGCTACAGCTGGTTACTGTGTTTCAACAGTGTTCAGTCACCATAATAGAGAATGTTGACATATTTTGAAGCTCAAACTCATGGCTGTCTTATTTCTTGTCGTAGTCATACTATACTAACAAATTGATATAACACAATACCACGGTGGATAAAAACCCTGGTAACCAACAGAATATTAGTACTCTCAACATAAATAGGTACCAAAGCTACAGCTGGTTACTGTGTTTCCACAGTTTTCAGTCACCATGATAGAGAATGTTGAGCAATTCTGACTCTCAAACTCATGGCTGCCTTATCTCCTGTCGCAGGCATTGTATACTTATAGATCGATATAACACAGTACCACAGTAGAAGAAAACCCTTGGTAACCAATAGAGTATTAGTACTCAACATAAATAGGTACCAAAGCTATAGCTGTTTACTGTGTTTCACCAGTTTTCAGTCGCCATGATAGAGATTCTTGACACACTCTAACTCTCAAACTCACTTCTGCCTTATCTCCTCTCGCAAGAGTATACTTGTAAATCAATAAAACACAATACCACATTAGAAGCAAACCCTGGTAACCAATAGAGTATTAGTACTCTCAACATAAATAGGCACCAAAGCTACAGCTGTTTTCTGTGTTTCAACAGGTTTCAGTCACCATGATAGTGAATGGTGACCTATTCTGACTCTCAAACTCACTTCTGCCTTATCTCCTGTCGCAGTCATAGTATACTTATAAATCGATATAACACAGTACCACGGTAGAAGAAAACCCTGGTAACCAAAAGAGTATTAGTACTCTCAACATAAATAAGTACCAAAGCTACAGCTGTTTACTGTGTTTCAACAGTTTTCAGTCACCATGATAGAGAATGTGGACCTATTCTGGCAAACTCATGGCTGCCTCTCCTGTCGCAGTCATAGTATGCTTATAAATCGATATAACACATTACCATGGTAGATGAAAACCCTGGTAACCTATAGAGTATTAGTACTCTCAACATAAATAGGTACCAAAGCTGCAGCTGTTTACTGAGCTTTAACAATTTTCAGTCAGCATGATAGAGAATCTTGACACATTCTCACTCTCAAACTCATGGCTGCCTTATCTCTTGTCGCAGTCATACTATACTTATAAATCGGTATAACCAAATACCACGGTAGAAGAAAACCCTGGTAACGAATAGAGTATTAGTACTCTCAACATAAATAGGTACCAAAGCTGCAGCTGTTTACTGTGTGTTTCAACAGTTTTCAGTCACCATGACTGAGAATGTTGACCTATTCTGACTCTCAAACTCATGGCTGCCTTATCTCCTGTCGCAGTCATAGTATACTTATAAATCGATGTAACACAGTACCACGGTAGAAGAAAACCCTCGGTAACCAATAGAGTATTAGTACTCTCAACATAAATAGGTACCAAAGCTACAGCTGTTTATTGAGCGTTAATAGTTTTCAGTCAGCATGATAGAGAATCTTGACAAATTCTCACTCTCAAACTCATGGCTGCCTTATCTCCTGTCGCAGTCATAGTATTCTTATAAAACGATATAACACAGTACTAAGGTCGAAGAAAACCCTGGTAACCAATAGAGTATTAGTACTCTCAACATAAATAGGTAGCAAAGCTACAGCTGGTTATTGTGTTTCAACAGTGTTCAGTAACCATAATAGAGAGTGTTGACATATTCTAACGCTCAAACTCATGGCTGCCTTATTTCTTGTCGCAGTCATACTATACTTATAAATTGATATAACACAATACCACAGTGGATAAAAACCCTGGTAACCATTAGAGTATTAGTACTCTCAACATAAGTTGGTACCATAGCTACTGCTGCTTACTGTGTTTCAACAGGTTTTAGTCACCATGATAGCAAATGTAGACCTATTCTAACTCTCAAACTCATGCCTGCCTTATCTCCTGTCGCAGGCATTGTATACTTATAGATCGATATAACACAGAACCACAGTAGAAGAAAACCCTGGTAAGCAATAGAGTATTAGTACTCTCAACATAAATAGGTACCAAAGCTGCAGCTGTTTACTGTGTGTTTCAACAGTTTTCAGTCAAATGACTGAGAATGTTGACCTATTCTGACTCTCAAACTCATGGCTGCCTTATCTCCTGTCGCAGGCATTGTATACTTATAGATCGATATAACACATTACCACAGTAGAAGAAAACCCTTGGTAATCAATAGAATATTAGTACTATCAACATAAATAGGTACCAAAGCTATAGCTGTTTACTGTGTTTCAACAGTTTTCAGTCCCCATGATAGAGATTGTTGACCTATTCTGACTCGCAAACTCATGGCTGCCTTATCTCCTGTCGCAGTCATAGTATACTTATAAATCGATGTAACACAGTACCACGGTAGTAGAAAACCCTCGTAGCCAATAGACTATTAGGACTCTCAACATAAATAGGTACCAAAGCTACAGCTGTTTACTGAGCGTTCACAGTTTTCAGTCAGAATGATAGAGAATCTTGACACATTCTCACTCTCAAACTCATGGCTGCCTTATCTCCTGTCGCAGTCATAGTATGCTTGTAAAATGATATAACACAGTACCACTGTAGAAGAAAACCCTGGTAATCAATAGGGTATTAGTACTCTCAAAATAAATAGGTACCAAAGCTACAGCTGGTTACTGTGTTTCAACAGTGTTCAGTCACCATAATAGAAAATGTTGACATATTTTGACGCTCAAGCTCATGGCTGTCTTATTTGTTGTCGTAGTCATACTATACTAACAAATTAATATAACAATACCACGGTGGATAAAAACCCTGGTAACCAATAGAGTATTAGTACTCTCAACATAAATTGGTACCAAAGCTACAGCTGTTTACTGTGTTTCAACAGTTTTCAGCCAGCATGATACAGAATCTTGACACATTCTCACTCTTAAACTCAGGGTTGCCTTTTCTCCTGTCGCAGTCATACTATACTTATAAACGATATAACACAATACCATGTTTGAAGAAAACCCTGGTAACCAATAGAGTATTATAGCTCTCAACATAAATAGGTACCAGGGCTACAGCTGGTTTCTGTGTTTCCACAGTTTTCAATCACCATAATAGAGAATGTTGACATATTCTGATGCTCAAACTCATGGCTTCTTTATTTCTTGTCGCAGTCATACTATACTTATAAATTGATATAACACAATACCACTGTAGCTAAAAACCCTGGTAACCATTAGAGTATTAGTACTCTCAAGATAAATTGGTACCAAAGCGTACAGCTGTTTACTGTTCTTCAACAGTTTTCAGTCACCATGATAGAGAATATTGACCTATTCTGACTCTCAAACTCATGGCTGCCTTATCTCCTCTCGCAGTCATACTATACACTTATAAATCGATATAACACAATACCACAGTAGAAGAAAACCCTGGTAACCAATAGAGTATTAGCACTCAAAATAAATAGGTACCAAAGCTATAGCTGTTTATTGTGTTTCACCAGTTTTCAGTCACCATGATAGAGAATCTTGACACATTCTCACTCTCAAACTCATTTCTGCCTTATCTCCTCTTGCAGTAACAGTATACTTGTAAATCGATAGAACACAATACCACATTCGAAGAAAATCCTGGTAACCAATAGAGTATTAGTACTCTCAACATAAATAGGTACCAAAGCTGCAGCTGTTTACTGAGTTTTAACAATTTTCAGTCAGCATGATAGAGAATCTTGACACATTCTCACTTTCAAACTCATGGCTGCCTTATCTCCTCTCGCAGTCATACTATACTTATAAATCGATATAACACAATTCCACGGTAGAAGAAAACCCTGGTAACCAATAGAGTATTAGTACTCTCAACATAAATAGGTACCAAAGCTGCAGCTGTTTACTCTGTGTTTCAACAGTTTTAAGTCACCATGACAGAGAATGTTGACCTATTTTGACTCTCAAACTCATGGCTGCCTTATCTCCTGTCGCAGGCATTGTATACTTATCGATAGACATAACACAGTACCACAGTAGAAGAAAGCCTTGGTAACCAATAGAGTATTTGTACTCTCACCATAAATAGGTACCAAAGCTATAGCTGTTTACTGTGTTTCAACAGTTGTCAGTCCCCATGATAGAGAATGTTGACCTATTCTGACTCTCAAACTCATGGCTGTCTTATCTCCTGTCGCAGTCATAGTGTACTTATAAATCGATATAACACAGTACCACGGTAGAAGAAAACCCTGGTAACCAATAGAGTATTTGTACTCTCAACATAAATAGGTACCAAAGCTATAGCGGTTTACTGTGTTTCAACAGTTTTCAGTCCCCATAGTAGAGAATGTTGACCTATTCTGACTCTCAAACTCATGGCTGTCATATCTCCTGTCGCAGTCATCGTATACTTATAAATCAATGTAACACAGTACCACGGTAGAAGAAAACCCTTGGTAACCAATAGAGTATTAGTACTCTCAACATAAATAGGTACCAAAGCTACAGCTGTTTATTGAGCGTTAATAGTTTTCAGTCAGCATGATAGAGAATCTTGACACATTCTCACTCTCAAACTCATGGCTGCCTTATCTCCTGTCGCAGTCATACTATGCTTATAAATCGGTATAACCAAATACCACGGTAGAAGAAAACCCTGGTAATCAATAGAGTATTAGTACTCTCAACATAAATAGATACCAAAGCTACAGCTGTTTACTGAGCTTTAACAGTTTTCAGTCGGCATGATAGAGAATCTTGACACATTCTCACTCTCAAACTCATGACTGCCTTATCTCTTGTCGCAGTCATAGTATACTTATAAATTCATATAAGACAGTACCACGGTTAGATGAAAACCCTGGTAACCAATAGAGTTTTAGTACTCTCAACATAAATAGGTACCAAAGCCACAGCTGTTTACTGAGCTTTAACAGTTTTCAGTCAGCATGATAGAGAATCTTGACACATTCTTACTCGCAAACTCATGGCTGCCTTATCTCCTGTTGCAGTCATAGTATACTTATCAATCGATGTAACACAATACCACGGTAGAACAAAACCCTGGTAACCATCAGAATATTGGTACTCCCAACATAAATAGGTACCAAAGCTACAGCTGGTTACTGTGTTTCAACAGTGTTCAGTCACCATAATAGAGAATGTTGACATATTTTGAAGCTCAAACTCATGGCTGTCTTATTTCTTGTCGTAGTCATACTATACTAACAAATTGATATAACACAATACCACGGTGGATAAAAACCCTGGTAACCAACAGAATATTAGTACTCTCAACATAAATAGGTACCAAAGCTACAGCTGGTTACTGTGTTTCCACAGTTTTCAGTCACCATGATAGAGAATGTTGAGCAATTCTGACTCTCAAACTCATGGCTGCCTTATCTCCTGTCGCAGGCATTGTATACTTATAGATCGATATAACACAGTACCACAGTAGAAGAAAACCCTTGGTAACCAATAGAGTATTAGTACTCAACATAAATAGGTACCAAAGCTATAGCTGTTTACTGTGTTTCACCAGTTTTCAGTCGCCATGATAGAGATTCTTGACACACTCTAACTCTCAAACTCACTTCTGCCTTATCTCCTCTCGCAAGAGTATACTTGTAAATCAATAAAACACAATACCACATTAGAAGCAAACCCTGGTAACCAATAGAGTATTAGTACTCTCAACATAAATAGGCACCAAAGCTACAGCTGTTTTCTGTGTTTCAACAGGTTTCAGTCACCATGATAGTGAATGGTGACCTATTCTGACTCTCAAACTCACTTCTGCCTTATCTCCTGTCGCAGTCATAGTATACTTATAAATCGATATAACACAGTACCACGGTAGAAGAAAACCCTGGTAACCAAAAGAGTATTAGTACTCTCAACATAAATAAGTACCAAAGCTACAGCTGTTTACTGTGTTTCAACAGTTTTCAGTCACCATGATAGAGAATGTGGACCTATTCTGGCAAACTCATGGCTGCCTCTCCTGTCGCAGTCATAGTATGCTTATAAATCGATATAACACAGTACCATGGTAGATGAAAACCCTGGTAACCTATAGAGTATTAGTACTCTCAACATAAATAGGTACCAAAGCTGCAGCTGTTTACTGAGCTTTAACAATTTTCAGTCAGCATGATAGAGAATCTTGACACATTCTCACTCTCAAACTCATGGCTGCCTTATCTCTTGTCGCAGTCATACTATACTTATAAATCGGTATAACCAAATACCACGGTAGAAGAAAACCCTGGTAACGAATAGAGTATTAGTACTCTCAACATAAATAGGTACCAAAGCTGCAGCTGTTTACTGTGTGTTTCAACAGTTTTCAGTCACCATGACTGAGAATGTTGACCTATTCTGACTCTCAAACTCATGGCTGCCTTATCTCCTGTCGCAGTCATAGTATACTTATAAATCGATGTAACACAGTACAACGGTAGAAGAAAACCCTCGGTAACCAATAGAGTATTAGTACTCTCAACATAAATAGGTACCAAAGCTACAGCTGTTTATTGAGCGTTAATAGTTTTCAGTCAGCATGATAGAGAATCTTGACAAATTCTCACTCTCAAACTCATGGCTGCCTTATCTCCTGTCGCAGTCATAGTATTCTTATAAAACGATATAACACAGTACTAAGGTCGAAGAAAACCCTGGTAACCAATAGAGTATTAGTACTCTCAACATAAATAGGTAGCAAAGCTACAGCTGGTTATTGTGTTTCAACAGTGTTCAGTAACCATAATAGAGAGTGTTGACATATTCTAACGCTCAAACTCATGGCTGCCTTATTTCTTGTCGCAGTCATACTATACTTATAAATTGATATAACACAATACCACAGTGGATAAAAACCCTGGTAACCATTAGAGTATTAGTACTCTCAACATAAGTTGGTACCATAGCTACTGCTGCTTACTGTGTTTCAACAGGTTTTAGTCACCATGATAGCAAATGTAGACCTATTCTAACTCTCAAACTCATGCCTGCCTTATCTCCTGTCGCAGGCATTGTATACTTATAGATCGATATAACACAGAACCACAGTAGAAGAAAACCCTGGTAAGCAATAGAGTATTAGTACTCTCAACATAAATAGGTACCAAAGCTGCAGCTGTTTACTGTGTGTTTCAATAGTTTTCAGTCAAATGACTGAGAATGTTGACCTATTCTGACTCTCAAACTCATGGCTGCCTTATCTCCTGTCGCAGGCATTGTATACTTATAGATCGATATAACACATTACCACAGTAGAAGAAAACCCTTGGTAATCAATAGAATATTAGTACTATCAACATAAATAGGTACCAAAGCTATAGCTGTTTACTGTGTTTCAACAGTTTTCAGTCCCCATGATAGAGATTGTTGACCTATTCTGACTCGCAAACTCATGGCTGCCTTATCTCCTGTCGCAGTCATAGTATACTTATAAATCGATGTAACACAGTACCACGGTAGTAGAAAACCCTCGTAGCCAATAGACTATTAGGACTCTCAACATAAATAGGTACCAAAGCTACAGCTGTTTACTGAGCGTTCACAGTTTTCAGTCAGAATGATAGAGAATCTTGACACATTCTCACTCTCAAACTCATGGCTGCCTTATCTCCTGTCGCAGTCATAGTATGCTTGTAAAATGATATAACACAGTACCACTGTAGAAGAAAACCCTGGTAATCAATAGGGTATTAGTACTCTCAAAATAAATAGGTACCAAAGCTACAGCTGGTTACTGTGTTTCAACAGTGTTCAGTCACCATAATAGAAAATGTTGACATATTTTGACGCTCAAGCTCATGGCTGTCTTATTTGTTGTCGTAGTCATGCTATACTAACAAATTAATATAACAATACCACGGTGGATAAAAACCCTGGTAACCAATAGAGTATTAGTACTCTCAACATAAATTGGTACCAAAGCTACAGCTGTTTACTGTGTTTCAACAGTTTTCAGCCAGCATGATACAGAATCTTGACACATTCTCACTCTTAAACTCAGGGTTGCCTTTTCTCCTGTCGCAGTCATACTATACTTATAAACGATATAACACAATACCATGTTTGAAGAAAACCCTGGTAACCAATATAGTATTATAGCTCTCAACATAAATAGGTACCAGGGCTACAGCTGGTTTCTGTGTTTCCACAGTTTTCAATCACCATAATAGAGAATGTTGACATATTCTGATGCTCAAACTCATGGCTTCTTTATTTCTTGTCGCAGTCATACTATACTTATAAATTGATATAACACAATACCACTGTAGCTAAAAACCCTGGTAACCATTAGAGTATTAGTACTCTCAAGATAAATTGGTACCAAAGCGTACAGCTGTTTACTGTTCTTCAACAGTTTTCAGTCACCATGATAGAGAATATTGACCTATTCTGACTCTCAAACTCATGGCTGCCTTATCTCCTCTCGCAGTCATACTATACACTTATAAATCGATATAACACAATACCACAGTAGAAGAAAACCCTGGTAACCAATAGAGTATTAGCACTCAAAATAAATAGGTACCAAAGCTATAGCTGTTTATTGTGTTTCACCAGTTTTCAGTCACCATGATAGAGAATCTTGACACATTCTCACTCTCAAACTCATTTCTGCCTTATCTCCTCTTGCAGTAACAGTATACTTGTAAATCGATAGAACACAATACCACATTCGAAGAAAATCCTGGTAACCAATAGAGTATTAGTACTCTCAACATAAATAGGTACCAAAGCTGCAGCTGTTTACTGAGTTTTAACAATTTTCAGTCAGCATGATAGAGAATCTTGACACATTCTCACTTTCAAACTCATGGCTGCCTTATCTCCTCTCGCAGTCATACTATACTTATAAATCGATATAACACAATTCCACGGTAGAAGAAAACCCTGGTAACCAATAGAGTATTAGTACTCTCAACATAAATAGGTACCAAAGCTGCAGCTGTTTACTCTGTGTTTCAACAGTTTTAAGTCACCATGACAGAGAATGTTGACCTATTTTGACTCTCAAACTCATGGCTGCCTTATCTCCTGTCGCAGGCATTGTATACTTATCGATAGACATAACACAGTACCACAGTAGAAGAAAGCCTTGGTAACCAATAGAGTATTTGTACTCTCACCATAAATAGGTACCAAAGCTATAGCTGTTTACTGTGTTTCAACAGTTGTCAGTCCCCATGATAGAGAATGTTGACCTATTCTGACTCTCAAACTCATGGCTGTCTTATCTCCTGTCGCAGTCATAGTGTACTTATAAATCGATATAACACAGTACCACGGTAGAAGAAAACCCTGGTAACCAATAGAGTATTTGTACTCTCAACATAAATAGGTACCAAAGCTATAGCGGTTTACTGTGTTTCAACAGTTTTCAGTCCCCATAGAAGAGAATGTTGACCTATTCTGACTCTCAAACTCATGGCTGTCATATCTCCTGTCGCAGTCATCGTATACTTATAAATCGATGTAACACAGTACCACGGTAGAAGAAAACCCTTGGTAACCAATAGAGTATTAGTACTCTCAACATAAATAGGTACCAAAGCTACAGCTGTTTATTGAGCGTTAATAGTTTTCAGTCAGCATGATAGAGAATCTTGACACATTCTCACTCTCAAACTCATGGCTGCCTTATCTCCTGTCGCAGTCATAGTATTCTTATAAAACGATATAACACAGTACTAAGGTCGTAGAAAACCCTGGTAACCAATAGAGTATTAGTACTCTCAACATAAATAGGTACCAAAGCTACAGCTGGTTACTGTGTTTCCACAGTTTTCAGTCACCATAATGGAGAATGTTGTCATATTCTGATGCTCAAACTCATGGCTGCCTTATTTCTTGTCGCAGTCATACTATACTTATAAATTGATATAACACAATACCACGGTGGATAAAAACCCTGGTAACCATTAGAGTATTAGTACTCTCAGCATAAGTTGGTACCATAGCTACTGCTGCTTACTGTGTTTCAACAGGTTTCAGTCACCATGATAGCAAATGTAGACCTATTCTAACTCTCAAACTCATGCCTGCCTTATCTCCTGTCGCAGGCATTGTATACTTATAGATCGATATACCACAGAACCACAGTAGAAGAAAACCCTGGTAACCAATAGAGTATTAGTAGTCTCAACATAAATAGGTACCAAAGCTACAGCTGTTTACTGTGTTTCAACAGTTTTCAGTCAGCATGATAGAGAATGTTGACATATTCTAACTCTCAAACTCATGGCTGCCTTATTTCTTGTCGCAGTCATACTATACTTATAAATTGATATAACACAATACCACTGTAGCTAGAAACCCTGGTAACCATTAGAGTATTAGTACTCTCAAGATAAATTTGTACCAAAGCTTGCAGCTGTTTACTGTGCTTCAACAGTTTTCAGTCACCATGATAGAGAATATTGACCTATTCTGACTCTAAAACTCATGGCTGCCTTATCTCCTCTCGCAGTCAAACTATACTTGTAAATAGATATAACACAATACCACGGTACAACAAAACCCTGGTGACTAATATAGTATTGGTACTCTCAACATAAATTGGTACCAAAGCTACAGCTGTTTGCTGTGTTTCAACAGTTTTCAGCCAGCATGATAGAGAATCTTAACACATTCTCACTCTCAAACTCATGGCTGCCTTTTCTCCTCTCGCAGTCATACTATACTTATAAACGATATAACACAATACCATGTTTGAAGAAAACCCTGGTAACCAATAGAGTATTAGTGCTCTCAACATAAATAGGAACCAAGGCTACAGCTGGTTACTGTGTTTCCACAGTTTTCAATCACCATAATAGAGAATGTTGACATATTATGACGCTCAAACTCATGGCTGCCTTATTTCTTGTCACAGTCATACTATACTAATAAATTGATATAACACAATACCACGGTGGATAAAAACCCTGGTAACCAATAGAGTATTAGTACTCTCATCATAAATAGGTACCAAAGCTTCAGCTGTTTACTGTGTTTCAACAGTTTTCAGTCACCATGATAGAGAATGTTGACATATTCTGACTCTCAAACTCATGGCTGCCTTATCTCCTTTCGCAGGCATTGATTACTTATAGATCAGTATAACACAGTACCGCAGTCGAAGAAAACCCTGGTAACCAATAGAGTATTAGTACTCTCTGCATAAATAGGTACCAAAGCTACAGCTGTTTACTGTGTTTCAACAGTTTTTAGTCAGCATGATAGAGAATTTTGACACATTCTCACTCTGAAACTCATGGCTGCCTTATATCCTCTCGCAGTCATACTATACTAATAAATCGACATAACACAATACCACATTAAAAAAATACACTGGTACCTGATAGTCTATTAGTATTCCTAACATAACTAGGTACGAAAGATACAGCTGTTTACTGTGTTTTCACCAGTTTTCAGTCACCACAATAGAGAATGTTGACATATTCTGATGCTCAAACTCCTGGCTGCCTTATTTCTTGTCGCAGTCATACTATACGTATAAATTGATATAACAGAATACCACGGTGGATAAAAACCCTGGTAACCGATAGAGTATTAGTACTCTCAACATAAATAGGTACCAATGCTACAGCTGTTTACTGTGTTTCATCAGTTTTCAGTAACCATGATAGAGAATGTTGACCTATTCTGACTTTCAAACTCATGGCTGCCTTATCTCCTGTCGCAGTCATAGTATACTTATAAATCGATATAACACAGTACCACGATGGAAGAAAACCCTGGTAACCAATAGAGTATTAGTACTCTCAACATAAATAGGTACCAAAGCTACAGCTCTTTACCGTGTTTCATCAGTTTTCAGTCACCATGATAGAGAATGTTGACCTATTCTGACTTTCAAACTCATGGCTGCTTTATCTCCTGTCGCAGTCATAGTATACTTATAAATGGATATAACACAGTACCACGGTAGAAGAAAACCCTGGTAACCAATAGAGTATTAGTACTCTCAACATAAATAGGTGCCAAAGCTACAGTTGTTTACTGAGCGTTAACAGTTTTCAGTCAGCATGATAGAGAATGTTGACACATTGTCACTCTCAAACTCATGGCTGCCTTATCTCCTGTCGCTGTCATAGTATACTTATAAAACGATATAACACAGTACCACGTTGGAAGAAAACCCTGGTAACCAATAGAGTATTAGTACTCTGAACATAAATAGGTACCAAAGTTACAGCTGTTTACTGAGCTTTAACTGGTTTCAGTCAGCATGATAGAGAATCTTGACACATTCTCACTCTGAAACTCATGGCTGCCTTTTCTCCTGTCACAGTCATAGTATACTTATAAATCGATATAACACAGTACCACTGTAGATAAAAACCCTGGTAACCAATAGAGTATTAGTACTCTCAACATAAATAGATACCAAAGCTACAGCTGTTTTCTGAGCGTTAACAATTTTCCGTCAACATGATATAGAATCTTGACACATTCTCACTCTCAAACTCCTGGCTGCCTTATCACCTGTCGCAGCCATAGTATACTTATAAAACTATATAACACAGTACCACGATAGAAGAAAACCCTGGTAACCAATAGGGTATTAGGACTCTCAACATAAATAGGTACCAAAGCTGCAGCTGTTTACTGTGTTCCAACAGTTTTCAGTCACCATGATAGAGAATGTTGACCCATTCTGACTCTAAATCTCATGGCTGCCTTATCTCCTGTCGCAGGCATTGTTTACTTATAGATCGATATAACACAGTCCCACGGTAGAAGAAAATCCTGGAAACCAATAGAGTATTAGTACTCTCAACATAAATAGGACCAAAGCTACAGCTGGTTACTGCGTTTCAACAGTGTTCAGTCACCATAATAGAGAATGTTGACATTTTATGATGCTCAAACTCATGGCTGCCTTATTTCTTGTTGCAGTCATACTATACTAATAAATTGATAGAACACAATACCACAGTGGATAAAAACCCTGGTAACCAATAGAGTATTAGTACTCTCAACATAAATTGGTACCAAAGCTACAGCTGTTTACTGTGTTTCATCAGTTTTCAGTCACCATGATAGAGAATGTTGACCTATTCTGACTCTCAAACTCATGGCAGCCTGATCTCCTGTCGCAGACATTGATTACTTATAGATCGATATAACACAGTACCACAGTAGAAGAAAACCCTGGTAACCAATAGTGTATTAGTACTCTCTGCATAAATAGGTACCAAAGCTACAGCTGTTTACTGTGTTTCAACAGTTTTTAGTCAGCATGATAGAGAATCTTGACACATTCTCACTCTGAAACTCATGGCTGCCTTTTCTCCTCTCGCAGTCATACTATACTTATAAACGATATAACACAATACCATGTTTGAAGAAAACCCTGGTAACCAATAGAGTATTAGTGCTCTCAACATAAATAGATACCAAGGCTACAGCTGGTTACTGTGTTTCCACAGTTTTCAATCACCATAATAGAGAATGTTGACCTATTCTGACTCTAAAACTCATGGCTGCTTTATTTTTTGTCGCAGTCATTCTATACTTATAAATTGATATAACAGAATACCACGTTGGATAAAAACCCTGGTAACCAATAGAGTATTAGTACTCTCAACATAAATAGGTACCAAAGCTATAGCTGTTTCCTGTGTTTCACCAGTTTTCAGTCACCATGATAGAGAATCTTGACACATTCTCACTCTCAAACTCATTTCTGCCTGATCTCCTCTCGCAGTCACAGGAAACTTGTAAATTGATAAAACACATTACGACATTAGAAGAAAACCCTGGTAACCAATAGAGTATTAGTACTCTCAACATAAATAGGTACCAAAGCTACAGCTGTTTACTTTGTTTCAACAGTTTTCTGTCACCATAACAGAGAATGTTGACCTATTCTGACAAACTGATGGCTGCCTTATCTCCTGTCACAGTCTTAGTATACTTGTAAATCGATATAACACAGTACCACGGCAGAAGAAAACCCTAGTAACCAATAGAGTATTAGTACTCTCAACATAAATAGGTACAAAAGTTACAGCTTTTTACTGAGCTTTAACAGTTTTCAGTCAGCTTGATAGAGAACCTTGACACATTCTCACTCTCAAACTCATTGCTGCCTTATCTCCTCTCGTAGTCATACTATACTTATAAATCGATATAACACAATACCACAGTAGAAGAAAACCCTGGTAACCAACAGAGTATTAGTACTCTCAACATAAATAGGTTCCAAAGCTTCAGCTGTGTACTGTGTTTCAACAGTTTTAAGTCTCCATGATAGAGAATGGTGACCTATTCTGACTCTTAAACTCATGGCTGCCTTATCTCCTGTCGCAGTTATAGTATACTAGTAAATCGATATAACACAGTACCACGGTAGAAGAAAACCCTGGTAACCAATAGAGTATTAGTACTCTCAACATAAATAGGTACCAAAGCTGCAGCTGTTTACTGAGCTTTAACAATTTTCAGTCAGCATGATAGAGAATCTTGACACATTCTCACTCTCAAACTCACTTCTGCCTTATCTCCTCTCGCAGTCACAGTGTACTTGTAAATCGATAAAACACAATACCACCTTAGAAGAAAACCGTGGTAACCATTAGAGTATTAGGGCTCTCAACTTAAATAGGTTCCAAAGCTGCAGCTGTTTGCTGTGTTTCAACAGTTCTCAGTCCCCATGATAGAGAATGTTCAGCTATTCTGACTCGCAAACTCATGGCTGCCTTATCTCCTGTCGCACACATTGTATACTTATAGATCGATATAACACAGTACCACAGAAGAAAACCCTTGGTAACCAATAGAGTATTAGTACTCTCAACATAAATAGGTACCAAAGCTATAGCTGTTAACTGTGTTTCACCAGTTTTCAGTCACCATGATAGAGAATATTGACCTATTCTGACTCTCAAACTCATGGCTGCCTTATCTCCTCTCGCAGTCATACTATACACTTATAAATCGATATAACACAATACCACAGTAGAAGAAAACCCTGGTAACCAATAGAGTATTTGCACTCAAAATAAATAGGTACCAAGCTATAGCTGTTTATTGTGTTTCACCAGTTTTCAGTCACCATGATAGAGAATCTTGACACATTCTCACTCTCAAACTCATTTCTGCCTTATCTCCTCTTGCAGTAACAGTATACTTGTAAATCGATAGAACACAATACCACATTCGAAGAAAATCCTGGTAACCAATAGAGTATTAGTACTCTCAACATAAATAGGTACCAAAGCTGCAGCTGTTTACTGAGTTTTAACAATTTTCAGTCAGCATGATAGAGAATCTTGACACATTCTCACTTTCAAACTCATGGCTGCCTTATCTCCTCTCGCAGTCATACTATACTTATAAATCGATATAACACAATACCACGGTAGAAGAAAACCCTGCTAACCAATAGAGTATTAGTACTCTCAACATAAATAGGTACCAAAGCTTCAGCTGTTTACTCAGTGTTTCAACAGTTTTAAGTCACCATGACAGAGAATGTTGACCTATTTTGACTCTCAAACTCATGGCTGCCTTATCTCCTGTCGCAGGCATTGTATACTTATCGATAGACATAACACAGTACCACAGTAGAAGAAAGCCTTGGTAACCAATAGAGTATTTGTACTCTCACCATAAATAGGTACCAAAGCTATAGCTGTTTACTGTGTTTCAACAGTTGTCAGTCCCCATGATAGAGAATGTTGACCTATTCTGACTCTCAAACTCATGGCTGTCTTATCTCCTGTCGCAGTCATAGTGTACTTATAAATCGATATAACACAGTACCACGGTAGAAGAAAACCCTGGTAATCAATAGAGTATTTGTACTCTCAACATAAATAGGTATCTCCTGTCGCAGTCATCGTATACTTATAAATCGATGTAACACAGTACCACGGTAGAAGAAAACCCTTGGTAACCAATAGAGTATTAGTACTCTCAACATAAATAGGTACCAAAGCTACAGCTGTTTATTGAGCGTTAATAGTTTTCAGTCAGCATGATAGAGAATCTTGACACATTCTCACTCTCAAACTCATGGCTGCCTTATCTCCTGTCGCAGTCATAGTATTCTTATAAAACGATATAACACAGTACTAAGGTCGTAGAAAACCCTGGTAACCAATAGAGTATCTCAACATAAATAGGTACCAAAGCTACAGCTGGTTATTGTGTTTCAACAGTGTTCAGTAACCATAATAGAGAGTGTTGACATATTCTAACGCTCGAGCTCATGGCTGCCTTATTTCTTGTCGCAGTCATACTATACTTATAAATTGATATAACACAATACCACGGTGGATAAAAACCCTGGTAACCATTAGAGTATTAGTACTCTCAACATAAGTTTGTAACATAGCTATTGCTGTTTACTGTGTTTCAACAGGTTTCAGTCACAATGATAGCAAATGTAGACCTATTCTCACTCTCAAACTCATGGCTGCCTTATCTCCTGTCGCAGGCATTGTATACTTATAGATCGATATAACACAGAACCACAGTAGAAGAAAACCCTGGTAACCAATAGAGTATTAGTAGTCTCAACATAAATAGTTACCAAAGCTACAGCTGTTTACTGTGTTTCAACAGTTTTCAGTCAGCATGATAGAGAATATTGACCTATTCTGACTCTAAAACTCATGCCTGCCTTATCTCCTCTCGCAGTCAAACTATACTTGTAAATCGATATAACACAATACCACGGTACAACAAAACCCTGGTGACTAATATAGTATTGGTACTCTCAACATAAATTCGTACCAAAGCTACAGCTGTTTACTGTGTTTCAACAGTTTTCAGCCAGCATGATAGAGAATCTTAACACATTCTCACTCTCAAACTCATGGCTGCCTTTTCTCCTCTAGCAGTCATACTATACTTATAAACGATATAACACAATACCATGTTTGAAGAAAACCCTGGTAACCAATAGAGTATTAGTGCTCTCAACATAAATAGGAACCAAGGCTACAGCTGGTTACTGTGTTTCCACAGTTTTCAATCACCATAATAGAGAATGTTGACATATTCTGACTCTCAAACTCACGGCTGCTTTATTTCTTGTCGCAGTCATACTATACTTATAAATTGATATAACACAATACCACCGTAGCTAAAAACCCTGGTAACCATTAGAGTATTGGTACTCTCAAGATAAATTGGTACCAAAGCTGCAGCTGTTTACTGTGTTTCTACAGTTTTCAGTCACCATGATAGAGAATGTTGACCTATTCTGACTCTAAAACTCATGGCTGCCTTATCTCCTGTCGCAGGCATTGTATGCTTATAGATCGATATAACACAGAACCACAGTAGAAGAAAACCCTGGTAAGCAATAGAGTATTAGTACTCTCAACATAAATAGGTACCAAAGCTACAGCTGTTTACTGTGTTTCAACAGTTTTCAGTCAGCATGATAGAGAATGTTGACACATTCTCACTCTCAAGCTCATGGCTGCCTTATCTCCTCTCGCAGTCAAACTATACTTATAAATCGATATAACACAATACCAGGGTAGAAGAAAACCCTGGTAACCGATAGTGTATTAGTACTCTCAACATTAATAAGTACCAATCCTACAGCTATTTACTGTGTTTCAACAGTTTTCAGTCACCATGATGGAGAATGTTGAACTATTCTGACTCTCAAACTAATGGCTGCCTTATGTCCTGTCGCAGTCGTAGTATACTTATAAATCGATATAACACAGTACCATGGTAGAAGAAAACCCTTTTATCCAAAAGAGTATTAGTACTCTCAACATAAATAGGTACCAAAGCTACAGCTGTTTATTGAGCGTTAATAGTTTTCAGTCAGCATGATAGAGAATCTTGACACATTCTCACTCTCAAACTCATGGCTGCCTTATCTCCTGTCGCAGTCATAGTATTCTTATAAAACGATATAACACAGTACTAAGGTCGTAGAAAACCCTGGTAACCAATAGAGTATTAGTACTCTCAACATCAGTAGGTACCAGAGCTACAGCTGGTTACTGTGTTTCAACAGTGTTCAGTCACCATAATAGAAAATGTTGACATATTTTGACGCTCAAGCTCATGGCTGTCTTATTTGTTGTCGTCATACTATTCTAACAAATTAATATAACAATACCACGGTGGATAAAAACCCTGGTAACCAATAGAGTATTAGTACTCTTAACATAAATTGGTACCAAAGCTACAGCTGTTTACTGTGTTTCAACAGTTTTCAGCCAGCATGATACAGAATCTTGACACATTCTCACTCTGAAACTCAGGGTTGCCTTTTCTCCTGTCGCAGTCATACTATACTTATAAACGATATAACACAATACCATGTTTGAAGAAAACCCTGGTAACCAATAGAGTATTATTGCTCTCAACATAAATAGGTACCAAGGCTACAGCTGGTTTCTGTGTTTCCACAGTTTTCAATCACCATAATAGAGAATGTTGACATATTCTGATGCTCAAACTGATGGCTTCTTTATTTCTTGTCGCTGTCATACTATACTTATAAATTGATATAACACAATACCACTGTAGCTAAAAACCCTGGTAACCATTAGAGTATTAGTACTCTCAAGATAAATTGGTACCAAAGCGTACAGCTGTTTACTGTTCTTCAACAGTTTTCAGTCACCATGATAGAGAATATTGACCTATTCTGACTCTCAAACTCATGGCTGCCTTATCTCCTCTCGCAGTCATACTGTACACTTATAAATCGATATAACACAATACCGCAGTAGAAGAAAACCCTGGTAACCAATAGAGTATTATCACTCAAAATAAATAGGTACCAAAGCTATAGCTATTTATTGTGTTTCACCAGTTTTCAGTCACCATGATAGAGAATCTTGACACATTCTCACTCTCAAACTCATTTCTGCCTTATCTCCTCTTGCAGTAACAGTATACTTGTAAATCGATAGAACACAATACCACATTCGAAGAAAATCCTGGTAACCAATAGAGTATTAGTACTCTCAACATAAATAGGCACGAAAGCTGCAGCTGTTTACTGAGTTTTAACAATTTTCAGTCAGCATGATAGAGAATCTTGACACATTCTCACTTTCAAACTCATGGCTGCCTTATCTCCTCTCGCAGTCATACTATACTTATAAATCGATATAACACAATACCACGGTAGAAGAAAACCCTGGTAACCAATAGAGTGTTAGTACTCTCAACATAAATTGGTACCAAAGCTGCAGCTGTTTACTCTGTGTTTCAACAGTTTTAAGTCACCATGACAGAGAATGTTGACCTATTTTGACTCTCAAACTCATGGCTGCCTTATGTCCTGTCGCAGGCATTGTATACTTATCGATAGACATAACACAGTACCACAGTAGAAGAAAGCCATGGTAACCAATAGAGTATTTGTACTCTCAACATAAATAGGTACCAAAGCTATAGCTGTTTACTGTGTTTCAACAGTTGTCAGTCCCCATGATAGAGAATGTTGACCTATTCTGACTCTCAAACTCATGGCTGTCTTATCTCCTGTCGCAGTCATAGTGTACTTATAAATCGATATAACACAGTACCACGGTAGAAGAAAACCCTGGTAACCAATAGAGTATTTGTACTCTCAACATAAATAGGTACCAAAGCTATAGCGGTTTACTGTGTTTCAACAGTTTTCAGTCCCCATAGTAGAGAATGTTGACCTATTCTGACTCTCAAACTCATGGCTGTCATATCTCCTGTCGCAGTCATCGTATACTTATAAATCGATGTAACACAGTACCACGGTAGAAGAAAACCCTTGGTAACCAATAGAGTATTAGTACTCTCAACATAAATAGGTACCAAAGCTATAGCTGTTTATTGAGCGTTAATAGTTTTCAGTCAGCATGATAGAGAATCTTGACACATTCTCACTCTCAAACTCATGGCTGCCTTATCTCCTGTCTCAGTCATAGTATTCTTATAAAATGATATAACACAGTACTAAGGTCGAAGAAAACCCTGGTAACCAATAGAGTATTAGTACTCTCAACATAAATAGGTACCAAAGCTACAGCTGGTTACTGTGTTTCAACAGTGTTCAGTAACCATAATAGAGAATGTTGACATTCTAACGCTCAAACTCATGGCTGCCTTATTTCTTGTCGCAGTCATACTATACTTATAAATTGATATAACACAATACCATGGTGGATAAAAACCCTGGTAACCATTAGAGTATTAGTACTCTCAACATAAGTTTGTAACATAGCTATTGCTGTTTACTGTGTTTCAACAGGTTTCAGTCACAATGATAGAGAATGTTGACCTATTCTGACTTTCAAACTCATGGCTGCTTTATCTCCTGTCGCAGTCATAGTATACTTATAAATGGATATAACACAGTACCACGGTAGAAGAAAACCCTGGTAAACAATAGAGTATTAGTGCTCTCAACATAAATAGGTGCCAAAGCTACAGTTGTTTACTGAGCGTTAACAGTTTTCAGTCAGCATGATAGAGAATGTTGACACATTCTCACTCTCAAACTCATGGCTGCCTTATCTCCAGTCGCTGTCATAGTAAACTTATAAAATGATATAACACAGTACCACGGTGGAAGAAAACCCTGGTAACCAATAGAGTATTAGTACTCTGAACATAAATAGGTACCAAAGTTACAGCTGTTTACTGAGCTTTAACTGGTTTCAGTCAGCATGATAGAGAATCTTGACACATTCTCACTGTGAAACTCATGGCTGCCTTTTCTCCTGTCACAGTCATAGTATACTTATAAATCGATATAACACAGTACCACGGTAGATAAAAACCCTGGTAACCAATAGAGTATTAGTACTCTCAACATAAATAGATACCAAAGCTACAGCTGTTTTCTGAGTGTTAACAGTTTTCAGTCAACATGATATAGAATCTTGACACATTCTCACTCTCAAACTCCTGGCTGCCTTATCACCTGTCGCAGCCATAGTATACTTATAAAACTATATAACACAGTACCACGATAGAAGAAAACCCTGGTAACCAATAGGGTATTAGGACTCTCAACATGAATAGGTACCAAAGCTGCAGCTGTTTACTGTGTTTCAACAGTTTTCAGTCAGCAAGATAGAGAATGTTGACACATTCTCACTCTCAAGCTCATGGCTGCCTTATCTCCTCTCGCAGTCAAACTATACTTATAAATCGATATAACACATTACCACGGTAGAAGAAAACCCTGGTAACCAATAGAGTATTCGTACTCTCAACATAAATAGGTACCAAAGTTACAGCGGTTTATTGTGTTTCAACAGTTTTCAGTCACCATGATAGAGAATGTTAACCTATTTTGACTCTAAAACTCATGGCTGCCTTATCTCCACTCGCAGTCGTACTATACTTATAAATCGATATAACACAATACCACGGTAGAAGAAAACCCTGGTAACCAATAGAGTATTCGTACTCTCTACATAAATAGGTACCAAAGCTACAGCTGGTTACTGTGTTTTTACAGTGTTCAGTCACCATAATAGAGAATGTTGACATATTATGGCACTCAAACTCATGGCTGCCTTATTTCTTGTCGCAGTCATAGTATACTTAGAAATCGATATAACACAGTACCACGATGGAAGAAAACCCTGGTAACCAATAGAGTATTAGTATTCTCAACATAAATAGGTACCAAAGCTACAGCTCTTTACTGTGTTTCAACAGTTTTCAGTCACCATGATAGAGAATGTTGACCTATTCTGACTTTCGAACTCATGGCTGCCTTATCTCCTGTCGCAGTCATAGCATACTTATAAATCGATATAACACAATACCACGATGGAAGAAAACCCTGGTAACCAATAGAGTATTAGTACTCTCAACATAAATAGGTACCAAAGCTATAGCTGTTTACTGTGTTTCAACAGTTTTCAGTCACCATGATAGAGAATGTTGACCTATTCTAACTCCCAAACTCATGGCTGCCTGATCTCCTGTCGCAGACATTGATTTCTTATAGATCGATATAACACAGTACCACAGTAGAAGAAAACCCTGGTAACCAATAGTGTATTAGTACTCTCAACATAAATAAGTACCAATCCTACAGCTATTTACTGTGTTTCAACAGTTTTCAGTCACCATGATGGAGAATGTTGACCTATTCTGACTCTCAAACTCATGGCTGCCTTATCTCCTGTCGCATTTGTAGTATACTTATAAATCGATATAACACAGTACCACGGTAGAAGAAAACCCTGGTAACCAAAAGAGTATTAGTACTCTCAACATAAATAAGTACCAAAGCTACAACTGTTTACTGTGTTTCCGCAGTTTTCAGTCAGCATGATAGAGAATTTTGACACATTCTCAATTTCAAACTCATGGCTGCCTTATCTCCTGTCGCAGTCATAGTATGCTTATAAAACGATGTAACACGGTACCACGGTAGAAGAAAACCCTGGTAACCAAGAGAGTATTAGTACTCTCAACATAAATAGGTACCAAAGCTGCAGCTGTTGACTATGTTTCAACAGTTTTTAGTCACCATGATAGAGAATGTTGACCTATTCTGACTCTAAAACTCATGGCTGCCTCATCTCCTGTTGCAGGCATTGTATACTTATAGATCGATATAACACAGTACCAAGGTCGAAGAAAACCCTGGTAACCAACAGAGTATTAGTACTCTCAACATAAATAGGTACCAAAGCTACAGCTGGTAACTGTGTTTCAACAGTGTTCAGTCACCATAATAGAGAATGTTGACATATTCTAACGTTCAAACTCATGGCTGCCTTATTTCTTGTCGCAGTCATACTATACTTATAAATTGATATAACACAATACCACGGTGGATAAAAACCCTGGTAACCATTAGAGTATTAGTACTCTCAACATGAGTTGGTACCATAGCTACTGCTATTTACTGTGTTTCAACAGGTTTCAGTCACCATGATAGCAAATGTAGACCTATTCTCACTCTCAAACTCATGGCTGCCTTATCTCCTGTTGCAGTCATAGTATACTTATAAATCGATGTAACACAGTACCACAGTAGACGAAAACCCTGGTAATCAATAGAGTTTTTGTACTCTCAACATAAATAGGTACCAAAGCTACAGTTGTTTTCTGTGTTTCAACAGTTTTCAGTCAGCAAGATAGAGAATGTTGACACATTCTCACTCTCAAGCTCATGGCTTCCTTAGCTCCTCTCGCAGTCAAACTATACTTATAAATCGATTAAGGCTTCCACGTTTAGAGAAAATTGTAAACGTTTAAACGACTGTCTGTAAACGAAACGTAAACGTTTACACGTACTAACAATGCAAGTAGTCAACATTTGATAGAAGTGTGTAATAATACACGGTATGTCAATAAGTTCATCATATCTTTGCGTACAGGGCATACAATTTATGTTATTCAGACAGACGATTTACAGTTCGTCCAAAAACGACTTAGACGAACGATCACAGCATGCAGATGCTGAAGGCAAAGTCGCTCAGTCTATGGGGGAGGGGGGGGGGGGGGGGTGCCTGGGGATTCTCCACCAGATAAATTTTGAAATTTATGGGGGTCACTGAGCTCATTCTGGTGAGTTCGGGGTGAAATTTCTTGTGTTTTTTCAAACAGTAATGTTGGAGCGTGTTGCCATGGTGCACAATAATGACAATACCGGACTTGAGAGTGGAATGCAATGTCGCAAAAATAAACAAAGTCTACAAACCATGCAGGGGAATCCAAATTTTCAAACACCGCAAGTGCCAGTCTGTCTGTCAAACTCCATAAATTGATCCTAAGATCATCCCATGTGTGAATAATAAATTAATAATCCATGTCAGGTGAACGAAATCCTCGAGAACAATTGCGTATCACTTTGGGAATATACATGTAAATCCGAATAAACTAAAACATCCCACACATGTTTCGATGGAAACACCAAAGATAAGCACGTGCCATGTGGCTCACGTGACTGTGTCACATATGATATCACATGATTTGAAGATGATTTTGTTCGGTTACTGTGGCGGCGGCGCCAGACGGAACCAGTACACAGTTTTTCTGAAGCATTAACAAAATATTGCATTGCAAAGTTGGAAATTTTTTTTTTTGTTTCTTTGACTTTCTGCATTAATCTGCAATTTTGAAATTACTCTATTAAAACTTCATTCCGTGTACACGTTTACCAGAACTGTAAAAGTTTAATGCCCATAAACGAAACGTTCACGTTTACACGTGTAAACGTGGAAGCCTTAAAATCGATATAACACAGTACCACGGTAGAAGAAAACCCTGGTAACCAAAAGAGTATTAGTACTCTCAACATAAATAAGTACCAAAGCTACAGCTGTTTACTCTGTTTCAGCAGTTTTCAGTCAGCATGATAGAGAATGTTGACACATTCTCACGCTCAAGCTCATGGCTGTCTTATCTCCTCTCGCAGTCAAACTATTCTTATAAATCGATATAACACAATACCAGGGTAGAAGAAAGCCCTGGTAACCGATAGTGTATTAGTACTCTCAACATAAATAAATACCAATCCTACAGCTATTTACTGTGTTTCAACAGTTTTCAGTCACCATGATAGAGAATGTTGACCTATTCTGACTTTCAAACTCATGGCTGCCTTATCTCCTGTCGCAGTCATAGTATACTTATAAATCGATATAACACAGTACCACGGTAGAAGAAAACCCTGGTAACCAATAGAGTATTAGTACTCTCAACATAAATAGGTACCAAAGCTGCAGCTGTTTACTGTGTTTCAACAGTTTTTAGTCACCATGATAGAGAATGTTGACCTATTCTGACTCTAAAACTCATGGCTGCCTTATCTCCTGTCGCAGGCATTGTATACTTATAGATCGATATAACACAGTACCAAGGTCGAAGAAAACCCTGGTAACCAATAGAGTATTAGTACTCTCAACATAAATAGGTACCAAAGCTACAGCTGGTTACTGTGTTTCAACAGTGTTCAGTCACCATAATAGAGAATCTTGACATATTCTTATGCTCAAACTCATGGCTGCTTTATTTCTTGTCGCAGTCATACTATACTTATAAATTGATATAACACAATACCACGGTGGATAAAAACCCTGGTAACCAATAGAGTATTAGTACTCTCTGCATAAATAGGTACCAAAGCTACAGCTGTTTACTGTGTTTCAACAGTTTTTAGTCCGCATGATGGAGAATTTTGACACATTCTCACTCTGAAACTCATGGCTGCCTTATATCTTCTCGCAGTCATACTGTACTAATAAATCGACATAACACAATACCACATTAGAAAAATACACTGGTACCCGATAGTCTATTAGTATTCTCAACATAACTAGGTGCCAAAGATACAGCTGTTTACTGTGTTTTCACCAGTTTTCAGTCACCACAATAGAGAATCTTGACATATTATGACTCTCAAACTCATGGCTGCCTTATTTTCTGTCGCAGTCATACTATACTTATAAATTGATATAACACAATACCACGGTTGAAAAAAGAGTGGTAAAGAATAGAGTATTAATACTTTCAACATAAACAGGTACCTAAGCTACAGCTGGTTACTGTGTTTCCACAGTTTTCAGTCACCATAATAGAGAATGTTGACATATTCTGTTGCTCAAACTGATGGCTGCCTTATTTCTTGTCGCAGTCATACTATACGTATAAATTGATATAACACAATACCACAGTAGAATAAAACCCTGGTAACCAATAGAGTATTAATACTCTCAACATAAATGGGTACCAAAGCTACAGCTGTTTACTGTGTTTCATCAGTTTTCAGTCACCATGATAGAGAATGTTGACCTATTCTGACTTTCACACTCATGGCTGCCTTATCTCCTGTCGCAGTCATAGTATACTTAGAAATCGATATAACACAGTACCACGATGGAAGAAAACCCTGGTAACCAATAGAGTATTAGTATTCTCAACATAAATAGGTACCAAAGCTACAGCTGTTTACTGTGTTTTATCAGTTTTCAGTCACCATGATAGAGAATGTTTACCTATTCTGACTTTCAAACTCATGGCTGCCTTATCTCCTATCGCAGTCATAGTATACTTATAAATCGATATAACACAGTACCACGGTAGAAGAAAACCCTGGTAACCAACAGAGTATTAGTACTCTCAACATAAATAGGTGCCAAAGCTACAGTTGTTTACTGAGCGTTAACAGTTTTCAGTCAGCATGATAGAGAATGTTGACACATTCTCACTCTCAAACTCATGGCTGCCTTATCTCCTGTTGCAGTCATAGTATACTTATAAATCGATATAACACAGTACCACAGTAGACGAAAACCCTGGTAATCAATAGAGTTTTTATACTCTCAACATAAATAGGTGCCAAAGCTACAGCTGTTTACTGAGCTTTAACTGTTTTCAGTCAGCATGATAGAGAATGTTGACCTATTCTGAATCTCAAACTCATGGCTGCCTTATCTCCTGTTGCAGGCATTGATTACTTATAGATCGATATAACACAGTACCACGGTAGATAAAAACCCTGGTAACCAATAGAGTATTGGTACTCTCAACATAAATAGATACCAAAGCTACAGCTGTTTTCTGAGCGTTAACAGTTTTCAGTCAACATGATAGAGAATCTTGACACATTCTCACTCTAAAACTCCTGGCTGCCTTATCACCTGTCGCAGCCATAGTATACTTATGAAACGATATAGCACAGTACCACGATAGAAGAAAACCCAGGTAACCAATAGGGTATTAGGACTTTCAACATAAATAGGTTCCAAAGCTGCAGCTGTTTACTGTGTTTCAACAGTTTTCAGTCATCATGATAGAGAATGTTGACCTATTCTGACTCTAAAACTCATGGCTGCCTTATCTCCTGTCGCAGGCATTGTTTACTTATAGATCGATATAACACAGTCCCACGGTAGAAGAAAATCCTGGAAACCAATAGAGTATTAGTACTCTCAACATAAATAGGTACCAAAGCTACAGCTGGTTACTGCGTTTCAACAGTGTTCAGTCACCATAATAGAGAATGTTGACATTTTATGATGCTCAAACTCATGGCTGCCTTATTTCTTATCAACCTACCTCAATTGTTTACAACAGGCTTGCACTACAGTGGAAGAACCTAACCCGGATAAAATACTCTCTATTTTAATCTTTCCCAAGATTTGGGAAAGAAAAGTGGTGTAAAAAACACCACGAAAAAATAAGCCAAAACTGGGCCCAGCGCCATCGGCGCACTCCCAGTATGGGACGCTCTTCCATAGTACAAATCCATAACTTCCGTCACAGCGCGCAATGCATTAATTCGTCATTCTTTTTCTATCCGCGGCACGAGCAGGATGTGTTTCCGCCATTTGCATTATGAAACAGTGATAATTCAACTCGTGGATAATGGTTTTCCTGTGACTGGAATTATGGATCTGAAGATCGTATAATAACAGGACTGTGTTTTATATATTCTCGTTTATTTTTTCAACCACATTCTCATTGTTTATTAATTACTATTCCGTTTTCGCGAATGTTTTGCGACATCGTGTCATCGCGATTCGACAGTGAATTTTTTCGGTTGATAAAAAAATTTATTGGAGTCGGTGTCGGCCTTCTGGGTTCTGCCACCTTCTCTCGTAGTTGAGGGTGTTCTTCTACTTTCTGTTTCTGTTGAGTTCACCTTTTTCTTCTACTGCTCTCACCTCTGTTCTTTCAAGTTCGGTTCCTTTAGGGCAATTCCTTTTGCCCTCGCCATTGGTGCGTTCTCATGTCCTTTTCGTCCGCACACGCGGGTGGTGTGGAATGCAGTCGTTTCGGGAGCCTCCCGACTCGACCACGTCTGATGTGAGTTTACCCCCTCCATGGGGGATGTGCAGCTCCTCCCGCACCTGCGGGGGGGGGGGGGGGGGGGGAGGGGGGGTCGGGCCCCCCGACTCGACCACGTCTGGTGTGAGTTTGACCCCCTCCATGGGGGATGTGCAGCTTCTCCCGCTCCCGCGGGGGGTGGTGAACGCTTTCGTTTCGGGTCGCCCGATTCGACCACGTCTGATGAGAATTGCTCCTCCTCCGTGGGGGATGTGCAGCTCCTCCCGCACCAGCGGGGGGTGGGGACCGCTTTCGATTCGGGGCTTCCCGATTCGACCATGTCTGGTGAGAGTTATTCCCCTTCCATGGGGAATGTGCAGTTTTTTTTACCGTCGTGGATACCGTCGTGGATACTGCGGGAGCTGTTGGTTTTCTGGTGTAGAGATGCCTGGTTCCGGGACTATGCGCCCTCTCCAGTCGACATCTGAGGCTGTCACTAAGGTTGTGACTCCTCCTTTGGAGGCCGAGCTTGGTGGCTCTCTCCCCTTTTCCGCCAGTTCCAACAGCTCCCGTCGTATCTGCTGCTACAGCTGTTCCGTCTACAACGTCATTGGGCACCGTTTTTAGCCGGCCTCGGCTTCTCCCTGCCAGGGTCTGCAGGGATGTCTGTAGTATGGTTGTGGGGTTTCGCCCTCAGCCTTCCAAGACTTCCACGAAGTCATTTGGGGCTGCCGACTGAACCCCATACTGTGTCCTCTAAGCACAGTAGTTTTATACCTGCAGTGGTCTGCTGCGGTGTCTGGTTGTGTAGATGTGGGGGTATCTGTCTCAGCCTTCCCTGACTTCAACTCGGCGAAGTTGGAAGTGGCTGCCGGCCTGACCCTCTCCTGTGGTCTCTGCACCGTCGAGCACCACAGTTGTCTTTGGACTCGGTTGTTCTTAGTGGGACACTATGAACTCCGTGGCGTTTCCGTCCCTCATTCTGGCCACACGACCAGTTTTGGGGGTCCAACGTCTTTTGTGCAGCCTGGACCTTCTGCCCTGCAGAGGTCAGCGGTGACTCTCATGAGTTCCTGCTATGTTGATCCTCGGGGTGTGTCACACCCCTATACACGTCTGGCTTCAGACGTTTTTGGCTGCCGCCCGTCGTCCCATATCGGGTCTTTTGGAGGATAATGACCCTTCGCTGGTTCAGAGGGTCAGTGGTGAAGCCACTTTGCCGGTTCGTTCCCCTGTCGAACCGGCCAGTACGGGCAGTGAGCTTAGGGAGGCCCTCTCCTTACTCACTCAGGTTCTGTCAACGAGCCTTCCTGTTGCTTCCAGCGAGGCAGTGAGTGGTTTCCAGGCACCTTCTATGGCGCCGCCTCCCGGGATTGGAAACAGGCAGCTTTCTGATCCCCTGGTGTTCCGACACCATGGGAGGCGTCGGCTGGTTTGCCCACGATGGGCTATGTGTCTTCCGACTCGGGGGAAGAGTCAGACATGCTTGATGTCGAGAGCCAGCAGTCTTCGGACTTGGGGGCAGCTCTTGATTTCGTGTTTGGGTTCTTTCCGGATCTCACACCATCTAACCAGTCGACAGTGTCAGCCAGGCCGCGATCATCGGTCGCGCGCCAACAGTCTATGAAGCAACCTGCTTCTGGGCGTTCTTCGACCGTGCCCTTCGGTACAGTTGGTTGAAGCATTTTCAGCCTTGGACTCCAAGCTAAGTTCCAAGGCTATGAAGGCTCTGTTCTTCACCAGGATTGACACCTTTTTGCCTCCGGCGAGTTATCGTACCTACGATTCCACCAATCCGTCGGTCTACCGGACTTTGACGGTTTTGGATCAGGACTCCAATTCCCTCGGGCTTTCCAAGTCCAAGTCTGCCGTCATTCCGATGACGACTCTGGAGTCCGCATTGGGCTTATCGAGAGAGATGCATGGTATGCTTTCTCTCTCCGATCACGTCGTCTCAGCTTTTGCTGCTTATCTGCCTTCCGATAAGATTGACGAGGTACAGGCTTCTTTGCGTGTGCTGTCCAAGGCGCTCATGCATCTTACTCACACACATGCCTGTAACACGGCTAATCTGGAATTAGTTCGAAGGGACTCTGTGCGGGACACAAGCCGATCCCTTCCTGAGGAGCAGTACGCTGCTCTTCGATCTGCTTTTTTGACAGGTCCGCAACTTTTCCATGATTCTGTGTTGACGGTCCGGGATGACGTCCTACGTCATTCCAACGATCAGCTGCTGTTTCTTCAGCTTGATCAGCCTTCTAGGGTAGGCACGGGCCGTTCCAAGCCTAACAAGTACCCTCTGCTTCCTCTGCGAAGCAAAAAGGGTCTGATCCTTCTGCCACCGCTTCTGCTTCTTACTCAAGGGGTAAGGGTAAGCATCGGCAGTCTTGAGGGAACTCCCAGGATTCTTCATTCAGTAGAGGTGTTTTCTCCTCTCGCGAGCCTTGTCGGGGTTCGCAATGAAGGTCCTCACCTCGACTCGTCCCAGGTTGGAGGAAGGATAGCTGAGTTCGCAGACTGTGGACCACCATCACATTCGATCCTTGGATGTTAGATGTTGTTTGGTCCGGACTGCGAATATCCTTCCGACGGCACTCCACTCTGTCCGGGGTGCCTTTTCCAACCACAGTTCCTTCAGACATTTTACGTCGGGAACTTTTGTCCACGGAGATAGACAATCTCCTGACAAAGGGGGCGATTGAGGTCATCAAGAACATTAGGTCAGTGGGTTTCTATTCCCGCCTGTTCTTGTTGCCGAAGAAGGATGGCCGACTCCGACCGGTTCTCGATCTGAGTTTCCTGAACCAGTCTATCATTGCTCCCACGTTCAGCATGGAGATTTTCAGGTCGGTCCTCCGTTCTATTCACCAGGGAGTTTTCGCTTCCAGCTTCGACCTGCGAGACGCTTACTTTCACGTTCCGATTCATTGGGCGTTACGGAAGTATCTCAGGTTCTTTTTTCTGGGGCGAGTTTACCAGTTCAAGGCCATACCTTTCGGCCTCAACCTGGTTCCTTGGTCTTTCACCAGACTGATGTCGCATGTGATAGCTTTCCATCGCATACAGTCAAGGGTGACTACTTAGGCATATCTGGACGATATCCTCCAGGGGCATTCCAATGCTGCCTTCCTGGAGTCGGATGTCGCCACTCTGTTGAGCTTGCTCACGTCGCTACGTTTCAGAGTCAACGAGGAGAAGTCGGACCTGGTCCCTTCTCAGTCGTTTTATCATCTGGGGATGGCTTTCCACACACAATTCAATTTGGTGGCGGTTTCCCCAGGCCAAGGCTGTGATTCTCTCAGCTTTTGCTCTGACTCTGTCCCAGTCCACATCCGCGACGGCTCGGAGTTTTCTCCGGCTAATCGGTCTCTGCTGTTTGGTGACGGATCTCATTCCTCTAGGTCGGCTGCGTGTCAGACCTCTCCAACACTTTCTGCTCAGTAGTTGGAGGCCGAATGTAGATTTTCTGGATCTGGTGCTTCAGTTTCCAGACTATCTTTATCCTCACCTTCTCCTCTGGACGGATGTCCAGTGGCTTTCGCAGGGTGTTCCGTTGGACTTCCCCATGTCCGATCGCGTTCTGACGGCAGATGCCAGCGATCTCGGATGGGGTGCGATGTTGGATCCTCTAGGTCTTTCCATTCACGGGGTGGTGGACCAGGATCATGCAGTTCTACACATCAACCAGAAGGAGCTTCTTGCTCTTCTTCTGCGTTTCAGGCAGTGGATTCCTCACCTATCGAATTCAGTTGTCCGACCATTCGACGGTGGTTGCTTACATTTGGAACCAGGGCGGCACGCACTCTGTTCCAATGTACGTTTGGCTTGGGATCTTATACTGCTCGCTCAGGATGTCCGCGCCGGGGTGGCTGTTCGTCACATTCCCGGTCGCCTGAACGTCCTAGCCGACTCCCTGTCCCGTCGGGGCAGGGTCATTTCCACCAGGTGGATGCTCCACATGGCGGGTTCCATCGATCTCTTGTGACTAGTTGGAACCATCAGGTGGACACTTTCGTGTCCCCATGTCCAGATGCTCTGGCTTTCGCCGTGGACGCTCTGGCCCTCCTTTGGGATGGTCTTGTCGGCTACATCTTCCTACCAGTTCCGATTCTGCCTCAGGTTCTCACCCAGATATGAACCTGCAGTCGTCGAATCCTTTCGATCACACCCGTCGCTTCGGTGGGTGTGGATCATTCTGCTCCGCTCTCTGTTAGCGGCGGTTCCGGCATGTCTCCCTCTACCTCGCGACTTTCTTTGCCAAAGTCGCCTGGGAGGTTTTCAAGTTGACCCGACTTCATTGTGCCTTCGCACATGTCTTTTATCGGGTCCTGTCTCTTCCGTAGTGGTTTTTCGAGACACGCAGTGGAGTTGCTTTTCTTCAAGGAGGCACTCACTCCACTGGTTTAGCCTCTGTGGCTAAGTGGAAGGTTCTTCTGTCGATGGTGTGTGATCACTCTGTCACTCCTTCGATCACACTGCTTGCGGAGTTTTCTGGTTTATGTTTGTTTCTGGGGGTCTCCAGCTATGTGTACTTGTCCATGCTTCGGAGACATTTTTTCCTATGTGATTCCACATTGTTTCGACACTCATCCTTGCCTCTCCAAGCTTGTTCAGCTTTTTTCCTTGAAAAGGCCTAGGACTTTGCAGTTTTCTCCAAGATGGTCACTTTCTTGGGCGCTGCTCTGCTTGGGGGTGGGGGGCGTTCACGCCTTTATCCTGGATGAATATGCGTTTTCCCACATGCCAGATCTCTCCTGCATCCATTTCTTGATGGCCTTGTCTTGCTATTCGTGCAGCTTCCGCTCGTCTAGCTACTGGTGATTGTATTACCAATTGTTTTTTTCTGCCAGGAGGTGCGTGCATTGTCTTCCTCTTTTAATAACTCTGTCATGTTGTCGGATGACTGATGTTATACTGGCAGCCTTCTGGAGAAATGCTACATTCTCCTTTTCTCTGCGACAGTTGCAGGAGCCGACAGAGACCCTTGGGGCCCTCTTTTTTCGGCTCAGGATGTTGTCTATCCAAGCTTTTCAGCTTTTTTCTAGGTCGGTTCCAGCTTTGTGCTGTTACTGCCCTTTCTGTCTGTGCGTCGCACTTCACCATACGCCTCATCTTTCATTGGCTTTTCTAATGTCTGTGATGCTATGGTTTGATAGGCCTAGGGATCTCTTCCTCTGTCCATGGTCCCAGTGCTATTGAGTTATGTGTGGGTTGGTTATGTGATTCCCTCCAGCCTTTTGTCTATTCAGCCTGTTGTAAACAATTGAGGTAGGTTGATAAGAAGTATAAATTTTATAGTAAATTTCCTTTCTTATTATACCTACCGAAATTGTTTACATGGAGGCCCTCCCGTCTTCTTATTCGGGTAAGAATCCTTCCTCCCCGCTGATCACATAACTCCTGTGCTGTTCGGAATCAAAAGAATGACGAATTAATGCATTGCGCGCTGTGACGGAAGTTATGGATTTGTACTATGGAAGAGCGTCCCATACTGGGTGTGCGCCGATGGCGCTCGGCCCAGTTTTGGCTTATTTTTTCGTGGTGTTTTTTACACCACTTTTCTTTCCCAAATCTTGGGAAAGATTAAAATAGAGAGTATTTTATCCGGGTTAGGTTCTTCCACTGTAGTGCAAGCCTGTTGTAAACAATTTCGGTAGGTATAATAAGAAAGGAAATTTACTATAAAATTTATACTTCTTGTCGCAGTCATACTATACTAATAAATTGATATAACACAATACCACGATGGATAAAAACCCTGGTAACCAATAGAGTATTAGTACTCTCAACATAAATTGGTACCAAAGCTACAGCTGTTTACTCTGTTTCAACAGTTTTCAGTCAGCATGATAGAGAATCTTGACACATTCTCACTCTCAAACTCATGGCTGCCTTATCTCCTCTTGCAGTCATACTATACTTATAAACGATATAACACAATACCATGGTAGAAAAAACCCTGGTAACCAATAGAGTATTAGTACTCTCAACATCAATAGGTACCAAAGCTTCAGCTGTTTACTGTGTTTCAAAAATTTTCAGTCACCATGATAGAGAATGTTGACCTATTCTGACTCTCAAACTCATGGCTGCCTGATCTCCTGTCGCAGACATTGATTACTTATAGATTGATATAACACAGTACCACAGTAGAAGAAAACCCTGGTAACCAATAGTGTATTAGTGCTCTCTGCATAATTAGGTACCAAAGCTACAGCTGTTTACTGTGTTTCAACAGTTTTCAGTCAGCATGATAGAGAATTTGGACACATTCTCACTCTGAAACTCATTTCTGCCTTATATCCTCTCGCAGTCATACTGTACTAATAAATTGACATAACACAATACCACGGTAGAAAAATACATTGGTACCCGATAGTCTATTAGTATTCTCAACATAACTAGGTACCAAAGCTACAGCTGTTTACTGTGTTTTCACCAGTTTTCATTCACCAGAATAGAGAATGTTGACATATTCTGACTCTCAAACTCATGGCTGCCTTATTTCCTGTCCCAGTCATACTATACTTATAAATTGATATCACACAATACCACTGTGGAAAAAACAGAGGTAAATAATAGAGTATTAGTACTCTCAACATAAATAGGTACCAAAGCTACAGCTGGTTACTGTGTTTCCACAGTTTTCAGTCACCATAATAGAGAATGTTGACCTATTCTGATGCTCAAACTCATGGCTGCCTTATTTCTTGTCGCAGTCATACTATACGTATAAATCGATATAACACAATACCACGGTGAATAAAAACCCAGGTAACCGATAGAGTATTAGTACTCTCAACATAAATATGTACCAAAGCTACAGCTGTTTACTGTGTTTCATCAGTTTTCAGTCACCATGATAGAGAATGTTGACCTATTCTGACTTTCAAACTCATGGCTGCCTCATCTCCTGTAGCAGTCATAGTATGCTTATAAATCGATATAACACAGTACCACGATGGAAGAAAACCCTGGTAACCAATAGAGTATTAGTACTCTCAACATAAATAGGTACCAAAGCTGCAGCTGTTTACTGTGTTTCAACAGTTTTCAGTCACCATGATAGAGAATGTTGACCTATTCTGACTCTAAAACTCATGGCTGCCTTATCTCCTGTCGCAGGCATTGTATACTTATAGATCGATATAACACAGCACCAATGTAGAAGAAAACCCTGGTAACCAATAGAGTATTAGTACTCTCAACATATATAGGTGCCAAAGCTACAGCTGTTTACTGAGCGTTAACAGTTTTCAGTCAGCATGATAGAGAATGTTGACACATTCTCACTCTCAAACTCATGGCTGCCTTATCTTCTGTCGCAGTCATAGTATACTTATCAATCGATGTAACACAATACCACGGTAGAACAAAACCCTGGTAACCAACAGAATATTGGTACTCCCAACATAAATAGGTACCAAAGCTACAGCTGGTTACTGTGTTTCAACAGTGTTCAGTCACCATAATAGAGAATGTTGACATTTTTTTAAGCTCAAGCTCATGGCTGTCTTATTTCTTGTCGTAGTCATACTATACTAACAAATTGATATAACACAATACCACGGTGGATAAAAACCCTGGTAACCAACAGAATATTAGTACTCTCAACATAAATAGGTACCAAAGCTACAGCTGGTTACTGTGTTTCCACAGTTTTCAGTCACCATGATAGAGAATGTTGAGCAATTCTGACTCAAACTCATGGCTGCCTTATCTCCTGTCGCAGGCATTGTATACTTATAGATCGATATAACACAGTACCACAGTAGAAGAAAACCCTTGGTAACCAATAGAGTATTAGTACTCAACATAAATAGGTACCAAAGCTATAGCTGTTTACTGTGTTTCACCAGTTTTCAGTCGCCATGATAGAGATTCTTGACACACTCTCACTCTTGACACATTCTCACTCTCAAACTCACTTCTGCCTTATCTCCTCTCGCAGTCACAGTATACTTGTAAATCGATAAAACACAATACCACATTAGAAGCAAACCCTGGTAACCAATAGAGTATTAGTACTCTCAACATAAATAGGCACCAAAGCTACAGCTGTTTTCTGTGTTTCAACAGGTTTCAGTCACCATGATAGAGAATGGTGACCTATTCTCACTCTCAAACTCATGGCTGCCTTATCTCCTGTTGCAGTCATAGTATGCTTATAAAACGATGTAACACAGTACCACGGTAGAAGAAAACCCTGGTAACCAATAGAGTATTATTATTCTCAACATAAATAGGTACCAAAGCTATAGCTGTTTACTGTGTTTCACCAGTTTTCAGTCAGCATGATAGAGAATGTTGACACATTCTCACTCTCAAACTCTTGGCTGCCCTATCTTCTGTCGCAGTCATACTATACTTATAAATCGGTATAACCAAATACCACGGTAGGAGAAAACCCTGGTAATCAATAGAGTATTAGTACTCTCAACATAAATAGGTACCAAAGCTACAGCTGTTTACTGAGCTTTAACAATTTTCAGTCAGCATGATAGAGAATCTTGACACATTCTCACTCTCAAACTCATGGATGCCTTATCTCCTGTCGCAGTCATAGTATACTTATAAATTCATATAACACAGTACCACGGTTAGGTGAAAACCCTGGTAACCAATAGAGTATTAGTACTCTCAACATAAGTAGGTACCAAAGCCACAGCTGTTTACTGAGCTTTAACAGTTTTCAGTCAGCATGATAGAGAATCTTGACACATTTTCACTCACAAACTCATGGCTGCCTTATCTCCTGTTGCAGTCATAGTATACTTATCAATCGATATAACACAATACCACGGTAGAACAAAACCCTGGTAACCAACAGAATATTTGTACTCCCAACATAAATAGGTACCAAAGCTACAGCTGGTTACTGTGTTTCAACAGTGTTCAGTCACCATAATAGAGAATGTTGACATATTTTGAAGCTCAAGCTCATGGCTGTCTTATTTCTTGTCGTAGTCATGCTATACTAACAAATTGATACAACACAATACCACGGTTGATAAAAACCCTGGTAAGCAACATTATATTAGTACTCTCAACATAAATAGGTACCAAAGCTACAGCTGGTTACTGTGTTTCCACAGTTTTCAGTCACCATGATAGAGAATGTTGAGCTATTCTGACTCTCAAACTCATGGCTGCCTTATCTCCTGTCGCAGGCATTGTATACTTACAGATCGATATAACACAGTACCACAGTAGAAGAAAACCCTTGGTACCCAATAGAGTATTAGTACTCAACATAAATAGGTACCAAAGCTATAGCTGTTTACTGTGTTTCACCAGTTTTCAGTCGCCATGATAGAGAATCTTGAAACACTCTCACTCTTGACACATTCTCACTCTCAAACTCACTTCTGCCTTATCTCCTCTCGCAGTCACAGTATGCATGTAAATCGATAAAACACAATACCACATTAGAAGCAAACCCTGGTAAGCAATAGAGTATTAGTACTCTCAACATAAATAGGTACCAAAGCTACAGCTGGTTACTGTGTTTCAACAGTGTTCAGTCACCATAATAGAGAATGTTGACATATTTTGACGCTCAAGCTCATGGCTGTCTTATTTGTTGTCGTAGTCATACTATACTAACAAATTGACATAACACAATACCATGGTGGATAAAAACCCTGGTAACCAATAGAGTATTAGTACTCTCAACATAAATTGGTACCAAAGCTACAGCTGTTTACTGTGTTTCAACAGATTTCAGTCAGCATGATAGAGAATCTTGAAACATTCTCACTCTCAAACTCATGTCTGCCTTATCTTCTCTCGCAGTCATAGTATACTTTTAAATCAATATAACACAATACCACGGTAGAAGAAAACCCTGGTAACCAATAGAGTATTAGTACTCTCAACATAAATTGGTACCAAAGCTACAGCTGTTTACTGTGTTTCAACAGATTTCAGTCAGCATGATAGAGAATCTTGAAACATTCTCACTCTCAAACTCATGGCTGCCTTATCTCCTCTCGCAGTCATACTATACACTTATAAATCGATATAACACAATACCACAGTAGAAGAAAACCCTGGTAACCAATAGAGTATTAGCACTCAACATAAATAGGTACCAAAGCTATAGCTGTTTATTGTGTTTCACCAGTTTTCAGTCACCATGATAGATTATCTTGACACATTCTCACTCTCAAACTCATTTCTGCCTTCTCTCCTCTTGCAGTCACAGTATACTTGTAAATCGATAAAACACAATACCACATTCGACGAAAACCCTGGTAACCAATAGAGTATTAGTACTCTCAACATAAATAGGTACCAAAGCTACAGCTGTTTACTGTGTTTCAACAGTTTTCAGTCACCATGATAGAGAATGTGGACCTATTCTGACTCTCAAACTCATGGCTGCCTTATCTCCTGTCGCAGTCATAGTATACTTATAAAACGATATAACACAGTACCACGGTAGAAGAAAACCCTGGTAACCAATAGAGTATTAGTACTCTCAAGATAAATAGGTACCAAAGCTACAGCTGTTTACTGAGCGTTAACAGTTTTCAGTCAGCATGATAGAGAATGTTGACACATTCTCACTCTCAAACTCATGGCTGCCTTATCTCCTGTCGCAGTCATAGTATACTTATAAAACGATATAACACAGTACCACGGTAGAAGAAAACCCTGGTAACCAATAGAGTATTAGTACTCTAAACATAAATAGGTACCAAAGTTACAGCTGTTTACTGAGCTTTAACTGTTTTCAGTCAGCATGATAGAGAATCTTGACACATTCTCACTCTCAAACTCATGGCTGCCTTTTCTCCTGTCGCAGTCATAGTATACTTATAAATCGATATAACACAGTACCACGGTAGATAAAAACCCTGGTAACCAATAGAGTATTAGTACTCTCAACATAAATAGATACCAAAGCTACGGCTGTTTTCTGAGCGTTAACAGTTTTCAGTCACCATGATAGACAATCTTGACACATTCCGACTTTCAAACTCATGGCTGCCTTATCACCTGTCGCAGCCATAGTATACTTATCAAACGATATAACACAGTACCACGATAGAAGAAAACCCTGGTAACCAATAGGGTATTAGAACTCTCAACATAAATAGGTACCAAAGCTGCAGCTGTTTACTGTGTTTCAACAGTTTTCAGTCACCATGATAGAGAATGTTGACCTATTCTGACTCTAAAACTCATGGCTGCCTTATCTCCTGTCGCAGGCATTGTTTACTTATAGATCGATATAACACAGTCCCACGGTAGAAGAAAATCCTGGAAACCAATAGAGTATTAGTACTCTCAACATAAATATGTACGAAAGCTGCAGCTGGTTACTGCGTTTCAACAGTGTTCAGTCACCATAATAGAGAATGTTGACATATTTTGAAGCTCAAGCTCATGGCTGTCTTATTTCTTGTCGTAGTCATACTATACTAACAAATTGATATAACACAATACCACGGTGGATAAAAACCCTGGTAAAAAACAGAATATTAGTACTCTCAACATAAATAGGTACCAAAGCTACAGCTGGTTACTGTGTTTCCACAGTTTTCAGTCACCATGATAGAGAATGTTGAGCAATTCTGACTCTCAAACTCATGGCTGCCTTATCTCCTGTCGCAGGCATTGTATACTTATAGATCGATATAACACAGTACCACAGTAGAAGGAAACCCTTGGTAACCAATAGAGTATTAGTACTCAACATAAATAGGTACCAAAGCTATAGCTGTTTACTGTGTTTCACCAGTTCTCAGTCGCCATGATAGAGATTCTTGACACACTCTAACTCTCAAACTCACTTCTGCCTTATCTCCTCTCGCAGTCACAGTATACTTGTAAATTGATAAAACACAATACCACATTAGAAGCAAACCCTGGTAACCAATAGAGTATTAGTACTCTCAACATAAATAGGCACCAAAGCTATAGCTGTTTATTGTGTTTCACCAGTTTTCAGTCACCATGATAGATTATCTTGACACATTCTCACTCTCAAACTCATTTCTGCCTTATCTCCTCTTGCTGTCACAGTATACTTGTAAATCGATAAAACACAATACCACATTCGACGAAAACCCTGGTAACCAATAGAGTATTAGTACTCTCAACATAAATAGGCACCAAAGCTACAGCTGTTTACTGTGTTTCAACAGTTTTCAGTCACCATGATAGAGAATGTTGACCTATTCTGACCCTCAAACTCATGGCTGCCTTATCTCCTGTCGCAGTCATAGTATACTTATAAAACGATATAACACAGTACCACGGTAGAAGAAAACCCTGGTAACCAATAGAGTATTAGTACTGTCAACATAAATATGTACGAAAGCTGCAGCTGGTTACTGCGTTTCAACAGTGTTCAGTCAGCATGATAGAGAATGTTGACACATTCTCACTCTCAAACTCATGGCTGCCTTATTTCTTGTCGCAGTCATACTATACTTATAAATTGATATAACACAATACCACGGTGGATAAAAACCCTGGTAACCAATAGACTATTAGTACTCTCAACATAAGTTGGTACCAAAGCTACTGCTGTTTACTGTGTTTCAACAGGTTTCAGTCACCATGATAGCAAATGTAGACCTATTCTGACTCTAAAACTCAGGGCTGCCTTATCTCCTGTCGCCGTCATAGTATACTTATAAATCGATATAACACAGTACCGCAGTAGACGAAACCCCTGGTAATCAATAGAGTATTAGTACTCTCAACATAGTAGGTACCAAAGGTACAGCTGCTTACTGTGTTTCAACAGTTTTCAGTCAGCAAGATAAAGAAGGTTGACCTATTCTGACTCTCAAACTCATGGCAGCCTTATCTCCTCTCGCAGTCAAACTATACTTATAAATCGATATAACACAATAGCAGGGTAGAAGAAAACCCTGGTAACCAATAGAGTATTAGTACTCTCAACATAAATAACTACCAATCCTACAGCTATTTACTGTGTTTCAACAGTTTTCAGTCACCAGAGAATGTTGACCTATTCTGACTCTCAAACTCATGGCTGCCTTATCTCCTGTCGCAGTCATAGTATACTTATAGATCGATATAACACAGTCCCACGGTAGAAGAAAATCCTGGAAACCAATAGAGTATTAGTACTCTGAACATAAATATGTACGAAAGCTGCAGCTGGTTACTGCGTTTCAACAGTGTTCAGTCACCATAATAGAGAATGTTGACATTTTATGATGCTCAAACTCATGGCTGCCTTATTTCTTGTCGCAGTCATACTATACTAATAAATTGATATAACACAATACCACGGTGGATAAAAACCCTGGTAACCAATAGAGTATTACTACTCTCATCATAAATAGATACCAAAGCTACAGCTGCTTTCTCAGCGTTAACAGTTTTCAGTCACCATGATAGCGAATGTTGACCTATTCTGACTTTCAAACTCATGGCTGCCTTATCTCCTGTCGCAGTCATAGTATACTTATAAAACGATATAACACAGTCCCACGGTAGAAGAAAACCCTGGTTACCAATAGAGTGTTAGTACTCTCATCATAAATAGGTGCCAAAGCTACAGTTGTTTACTGAGCGTTAACAGTTTTCAGTCAGCATGATAGAGAATGTTGACACATTCTCACTCTGAAACTCATTTCTGCCTTATATCCTCTCGCAGTCATACTGTACTAATAAATTGACATAACACAATACCACGGTAGAAAAATACATTGGTACCCGATAGTCTATTAGTATTCTCAACATAACTAGGTACCAAAGCTACAGCTGTTTACTGTGTTTTCACCAGTTTTCATTCACCAGAATAGAGAATGTTGACATATTCTGACTCTCAAACTCATGGCTGCCTTATTTCCAGTCATACTATACTTATAAATTGATATCACACAATACCACTGTGGAAAAAACAGAGGTAAATAATAGAGTATTAGTACTCTCAACATAAATAGGTACCAAAGCTACAGCTGGTTACTGTGTTTCCACAGTTTTCAGTCACCATAATAGAGAATGTTGACCTATTCTGATGCTCAAACTCATGGCTGCCTTATTTCTTGTCGCAGTCATACTATACGTATAAATCGATATAACACAATACCACGGTGAATAAAAACCCAGGTAACCGATAGAGTATTAGTACTCTCAACATAAATATGTACCAAAGCTACAGCTGTTTACTGTGTTTCATCAGTTTTCAGTCACCATGATAGAGAATGTTGACCTATTCTGACTTTCAAACTCATGGCTGCCTCATCTCCTGTAGCAGTCATAGTATGCTTATAAATCGATATAACACAGTACCACGATGGAAGAAAACCCTGGTAACCAATAGAGTATTAGTACTCTCAACATAAATAGGTACCAAAGCTGCAGCTGTTTACTGTGTTTCAACAGTTTTCAGTCACCATGATAGAGAATGTTGACCTATTCTGACTCTAAAACTCATGGCTGCCTTATCTCCTGTCGCAGGCATTGTATACTTATAGATCGATATAACACAGCACCAATGTAGAAGAAAACCCTGGTAACCAATAGAGTATTAGTACTCTCAACATATATAGGTGCCAAAGCTACAGCTGTTTACTGAGCGTTAACAGTTTTCAGTCAGCATGATAGAGAATGTTGACACATTCTCACTCTCAAACTCATGGCTGCCTTATCTTCTGTCGCAGTCATAGTATACTTATCAATCGATGTAACACAATACCACGGTAGAACAAAACCCTGGTAACCAACAGAATATTGGTACTCCCAACATAAATAGGTACCAAAGCTACAGCTGGTTACTGTGTTTCAACAGTGTTCAGTCACCATAATAGAGAATGTTGACATTTTTTTAAGCTCAAGCTCATGGCTGTCTTATTTCTTGTCGTAGTCATACTATACTAACAAATTGATATAACACAATACCACGGTGGATAAAAACCCTGGTAACCAACAGAATATTAGTACTCTCAACATAAATAGGTACCAAAGCTACAGCTGGTTACTGTGTTTCCACAGTTTTCAGTCACCATGATAGAGAATGTTGAGCAATTCTGACTCAAACTCATGGCTGCCTTATCTCCTGTCGCAGGCATTGTATACTTATAGATCGATATAACACAGTACCACAGTAGAAGAAAACCCTTGGTAACCAATAGAGTATTAGTACTCAACATAAATAGGTACCAAAGCTATAGCTGTTTACTGTGTTTCACCAGTTTTCAGTCGCCATGATAGAGATTCTTGACACACTCTCACTCTTGACACATTCTCACTCTCAAACTCACTTCTGCCTTATCTCCTCTCGCAGTCACAGTATACTTGTAAATCGATAAAACACAATACCACATTAGAAGCAAACCCTGGTAACCAATAGAGTATTAGTACTCTCAACATAAATAGGCACCAAAGCTACAGCTGTTTTCTGTGTTTCAACAGGTTTCAGTCACCATGATAGAGAATGGTGACCTATTCTCACTCTCAAACTCATGGCTGCCTTATCTCCTGTTGCAGTCATAGTATGCTTATAAAACGATGTAACACAGTACCACGGTAGAAGAAAACCCTGGTAACCAATAGAGTATTATTATTCTCAACATAAATAGGTACCAAAGCTATAGCTGTTTACTGTGTTTCACCAGTTTTCAGTCAGCATGATAGAGAATGTTGACACATTCTCACTCTCAAACTCTTGGCTGCCCTATCTTCTGTCGCAGTCATACTATACTTATAAATCGGTATAACCAAATACCACGGTAGGAGAAAACCCTGGTAATCAATAGAGTATTAGTACTCTCAACATAAATAGGTACCAAAGCTACAGCTGTTTACTGAGCTTTAACAATTTTCAGTCAGCATGATAGAGAATCTTGACACATTCTCACTCTCAAACTCATGGATGCCTTATCTCCTGTCGCAGTCATAGTATACTTATAAATTCATATAACACAGTACCACGGTTAGGTGAAAACCCTGGTAACCAATAGAGTATTAGTACTCTCAACATAAGTAGGTACCAAAGCCACAGCTGTTTACTGAGCTTTAACAGTTTTCAGTCAGCATGATAGAGAATCTTGACACATTTTCACTCACAAACTCATGGCTGCCTTATCTCCTGTTGCAGTCATAGTATACTTATCAATCGATATAACACAATACCACGGTAGAACAAAACCCTGGTAACCAACAGAATATTTGTACTCCCAACATAAATAGGTACCAAAGCTACAGCTGGTTACTGTGTTTCAACAGTGTTCAGTCACCATAATAGAGAATGTTGACATATTTTGAAGCTCAAGCTCATGGCTGTCTTATTTCTTGTCGTAGTCATGCTATACTAACAAATTGATACAACACAATACCACGGTTGATAAAAACCCTGGTAAGCAACATTATATTAGTACTCTCAACATAAATAGGTACCAAAGCTACAGCTGGTTACTGTGTTTCCACAGTTTTCAGTCACCATGATAGAGAATGTTGAGCTATTCTGACTCTCAAACTCATGGCTGCCTTATCTCCTGTCGCAGGCATTGTATACTTACAGATCGATATAACACAGTACCACAGTAGAAGAAAACCCTTGGTACCCAATAGAGTATTAGTACTCAACATAAATAGGTACCAAAGCTATAGCTGTTTACTGTGTTTCACCAGTTTTCAGTCGCAATGATAGAGAATCTTGAAACACTCTCACTCTTGACACATTCTCACTCTCAAACTCACTTCTGCCTTATCTCCTCTCGCAGTCACAGTATGCATGTAAATCGATAAAACACAATACCACATTAGAAGCAAACCCTGGTAAGCAATAGAGTATTAGTACTCTCAACATAAATAGGTACCAAAGCTGCAGCTGTTTACTGTGTTTCAACAGTTTTCAGTCACCATGATAGAGAATGTTGACCTATTCTGACTCTAAAACTCATGGCTGCCTTATCTCCTGTCGCAGGCATTGTATACTTATAGATCGATATAACACAGCACCAATGTAGAAGAAAACCCTGGTAACCAATAGAGTATTAGTACTCTCAACATATATAGGTGCCAAAGCTACAGCTGTTTACTGAGCGTTAACAGTTTTCAGTCAGCATGATAGAGAATGTTGACACATTCTCACTCTCAAACTCATGGCTGCCTTATCTTCTGTCGCAGTCATAGTATACTTATCAATCGATGTAACACAATACCACGGTAGAACAAAACCCTGGTAACCAACAGAATATTGGTACTCCCAACATAAATAGGTACCAAAGCTACAGCTGGTTACTGTGTTTCAACAGTGTTCAGTCACCATAATAGAGAATGTTGACATTTTTTTAAGCTCAAGCTCATGGCTGTCTTATTTCTTGTCGTAGTCATACTATACTAACAAATTGATATAACACAATACCCCGGTGGATAAAAACCCTGGTAACCAACAGAATATTAGTACTCTCAACATAAATAGGTACCAAAGCTACAGCTGGTTACTGTGTTTCCACAGTTTTCAGTCACCATGATAGAGAATGTTGAGCAATTCTGACTCAAACTCATGGCTGCCTTATCTCCTGTCGCAGGCATTGTATACTTATAGATCGATATAACACAGTACCACAGTAGAAGAAAACCCTTGGTAACCAATAGAGTATTAGTACTCAACATAAATAGGTACCAAAGCTATAGCTGTTTACTGTGTTTCACCAGTTTTCAGTCGCCATGATAGAGATTCTTGACACACTCTCACTCTTGACACATTCTCACTCTCAAACTCACTTCTGCCTTATCTCCTCTCGCAGTCACAGTATACTTGTAAATCGATAAAACACAATACCACATTAGAAGCAAACCCTGGTAACCAATAGAGTATTAGTACTCTCAACATAAATAGGCACCAAAGCTACAGCTGTTTTCTGTGTTTCAACAGGTTTCAGTCACCATGATAGAGAATGGTGACCTATTCTCACTCTCAAACTCATGGCTGCCTTATCTCCTGTTGCAGTCATAGTATGCTTATAAAACGATGTAACACAGTACCACGGTAGAAGAAAACCCTGGTAACCAATAGAGTATTATTATTCTCAACATAAATAGGTACCAAAGCTATAGCTGTTTACTGTGTTTCACCAGTTTTCAGTCAGCATGATAGAGAATGTTGACACATTCTCACTCTCAAACTCTTGGCTGCCCTATCTTCTGTCGCAGTCATACTATACTTATAAATCGGTATAACCAAATACCACGGTAGGAGAAAACCCTGGTAATCAATAGAGTATTAGTACTCTCAACATAAATAGGTACCAAAGCTACAGCTGTTTACTGAGCTTTAACAATTTTCAGTCAGCATGATAGAGAATCTTGACACATTCTCACTCTCAAACTCATGGATGCCTTATCTCCTGTCGCAGTCATAGTATACTTATAAATTCATATAACACAGTACCACGGTTAGGTGAAAACCCTGGTAACCAATAGAGTATTAGTACTCTCAACATAAGTAGGTACCAAAGCCACAGCTGTTTACTGAGCTTTAACAGTTTTCAGTCAGCATGATAGAGAATCTTGACACATTTTCACTCACAAACTCATGGCTGCCTTATCTCCTGTTGCAGTCATAGTATACTTATCAATCGATATAACACAATACCACGGTAGAACAAAACCCTGGTAACCAACAGAATATTTGTACTCCCAACATAAATAGGTACCAAAGCTACAGCTGGTTACTGTGTTTCAACAGTGTTCAGTCACCATAATAGAGAATGTTGACATATTTTGAAGCTCAAGCTCATGGCTGTCTTATTTCTTGTCGTAGTCATGCTATACTAACAAATTGATACAACACAATACCACGGTTGATAAAAACCCTGGTAAGCAACATTATATTAGTACTCTCAACATAAATAGGTACCAAAGCTACAGCTGGTTACTGTGTTTCCACAGTTTTCAGTCACCATGATAGAGAATGTTGAGCTATTCTGACTCTCAAACTCATGGCTGCCTTATCTCCTGTCGCAGGCATTGTATACTTACAGATCGATATAACACAGTACCACAGTAGAAGAAAACCCTTGGTACCCAATAGAGTATTAGTACTCAACATAAATAGGTACCAAAGCTATAGCTGTTTACTGTGTTTCACCAGTTTTCAGTCGCAATGATAGAGAATCTTGAAACACTCTCACTCTTGACACATTCTCACTCTCAAACTCACTTCTGCCTTATCTCCTCTCGCAGTCACAGTATGCATGTAAATCGATAAAACACAATACCACATTAGAAGCAAACCCTGGTAAGCAATAGAGTATTAGTACTCTCAACATAAATAGGTACCAAAGCTACAGCTGGTTACTGTGTTTCAACAGTGTTCAGTCACCATAATAGAGAATGTTGACATATTTTGACGCTCAAGCTCATGGCTGTCTTATTTGTTGTCGTAGTCATACTATACTAACAAATTTACATAACACAATACCATGGTGGATAAAAACCCTGGTAACCAATAGAGTATTAGTACTCTCAACATAAATTGGTACCAAAGCTACAGCTGTTTACTGTGTTTCAACAGATTTCAGTCAGCATGATAGAGAATCTTGAAACATTCTCACTCTCAAACTCATGTCTGCCTTATCTTCTCTCGCAGTCATAGTATACTTTTAAATCAATATAACACAATACCACGGTAGAAGAAAACCCTGGTAACCAATAGAGTATTAGTACTCTCAACATAAATTGGTGCCAAAGCTACTGCTATTTACTGTGTTTCAACAGATTTCAGTCAGCATGATAGAGAATCATGACAAATTCTCACTCTCAAACTCATGGCTGCCTTATCTCCTCTCGCAGTCATACTATACACTTATAAATCGATATAACGCAATACCACAGTAGAAGAAAACCCTGGTAACCAATAGAGTATTAGCACTCAACATAAATAGGTACCAAAGCTATAGCTGTTTATTGTGTTTCACCAGTTTTCAGTCACCATGATAGATTATCTTGACACATTCTCACTCTCAAACTCATTTCTGCCTTCTCTCCTCTTGCAGTCACAGTATACTTGTAAATCGATAAACACAATACCACATTCGACGAAAACCCTGGTAACCAATAGAGTATTAGTACTCTCAACATAAATAGGTACCAAAGCTACAGCTGTTTACTGTGTTTCAACAGTTTTCAGTCACCATGATAGAGAATGTGGACCTATTCTGACTCTCAAACTCATGGCTGCCTTATCTCCTGTCGCAGTCATAGTATACTTATAAAACGATATAACACAGTACCACGGTAGAAGAAAACCCTGGTAACCAATAGAGTATTAGTACTCTCAAGATAAATAGGTACCAAAGCTACAGCTGTTTACTGAGCGTTAACAGTTTTCAGTCAGCATGATAGAGAATGTTGACACATTCTCACTCTCAAACTCATGGCTGCCTTATCTCCTGTCGCAGTCATAGTATACTTATAAAACGATATAACACAGTACCACGGTAGAAGAAAACCCTGGTAACCAATAGAGTATTAGTACTCTAAACATAAATAGGTACCAAAGTTACAGCTGTTTACTGAGCTTTAACTGTTTTCAGTCAGCATGATAGAGAATCTTGACACATTCTCACTCTCAAACTCATGGCTGCCTTTTCTCCTGTCGCAGTCATAGTATACTTATAAATCGATATAACACAGTACCACGGTAGATAAAAACCCTGGTAACCAATAGAGTATTAGTACTCTCAACATAAATAGATACCAAAGCTACGGCTGTTTTCTGAGCGTTAACAGTTTTCAGTCACCATGATAGACAATCTTGACACATTCCGACTTTCAAACTCATGGCTGCCTTATCACCTGTCGCAGCCATAGTATACTTATCAAACGATATAACACAGTACCACGATAGAAGAAAACCCTGGTAACCAATAGGGTATTAGAACTCTCAACATAAATAGGTACCAAAGCTGCAGCTGTTTACTGTGTTTCAACAGTTTTCAGTCACCATGATAGAGAATGTTGACCTATTCTGACTCTAAAACTCATGGCTGCCTTATCTCCTGTCGCAGGCATTGTTTACTTATAGATCGATATAACACAGTCCCACGGTAGAAGAAAATCCTGGAAACCAATAGAGTATTAGTACTCTCAACATAAATATGTACGAAAGCTGCAGCTGGTTACTGCGTTTCAACAGTGTTCAGTCACCATAATAGAGAATGTTGACATATTTTGAAGCTCAAGCTCATGGCTGTCTTATTTCTTGTCGTAGTCATACTATACTAACAAATTGATATAACACAATACCACGGTGGATAAAAACCCTGGTAAAAAACAGAATATTAGTACTCTCAACATAAATAGGTACCAAAGCTACAGCTGGTTACTGTGTTTCCACAGTTTTCAGTCACCATGATAGAGAATGTTGAGCAATTCTGACTCTCAAACTCATGGCTGCCTTATCTCCTGTCGCAGGCATTGTATACTTATAGATCGATATAACACAGTACCACAGTAGAAGAAAACCCTTGGTAACCAATAGAGTATTAGTACTCAACATAAATAGGTACCAAAGCTATAGCTGTTTACTGTGTTTCACCAGTTCTCAGTCGCCATGATAGAGATTCTTGACACACTCTAACTCTCAAACTCACTTCTGCCTTATCTCCTCTCGCAGTCACAGTATACTTGTAAATCGATAAAACACAATACCACATTAGAAGCAAACCCTGGTAACCAATAGAGTATTAGTACTCTCAACATAAATAGGCACCAAAGCTATAGCTGTTTATTGTGTTTCACCAGTTTTCAGTCACCATGATAGATTATCTTGACACATTCTCACTCTCAAACTCATTTCTGCCTTATCTCCTCTTGCTGTCACAGTATACTTGTAAATCGATAAAACACAATACCACATTCGACGAAAACCCTGGTAACCAATAGAGTATTAGTACTCTCAACATAAATAGGCACCAAAGCTACAGCTGTTTACTGTGTTTCAACAGTTTTCAGTCACCATGATAGAGAATGTTGACCTATTCTGACCCTCAAACTCATGGCTGCCTTATCTCCTGTCGCAGTCATAGTATACTTATAAAACGATATAACACAGTACCACGGTAGAAGAAAACCCTGGTAACCAATAGAGTATTAGTACTGTCAACATAAATATGTACGAAAGCTGCAGCTGGTTACTGCGTTTCAACAGTGTTCAGTCAGCATGATAGAGAATGTTGACACATTCTCACTCTCAAACTCATGGCTGCCTTATTTCTTGTCGCAGTCATACTATACTTATAAATTGATATAACACAATACCACGGTGGATAAAAACCCTGGTAACCAATAGACTATTAGTACTCTCAACATAAGTTGGTACCAAAGCTACTGCTGTTTACTGTGTTTCAACAGGTTTCAGTCAACATGATAGCAAATGTAGACCTATTCTGACTCTAAAACTCAGGGCTGCCTTATCTCCTGTCGCCGTCATAGTATACTTATAAATCGATATAACACAGTACCGCAGTAGACGAAACCCCTGGTAATCAATAGAGTATTAGTACTCTCAACATAATAGGTACCAAAGGTACAGCTGCTTACTGTGTTTCAACAGTTTTCAGTCAGCAAGATAAAGAAGGTTGACCTATTCTGACTCTCAAACTCATGGCAGCCTTATCTCCTCTCGCAGTCAAACTATACTTATAAATCGATATAACACAATAGCAGGGTAGAAGAAAACCCTGGTAACCAATAGAGTATTAGTACTCTCAACATAAATAACTACCAATCCTACAGCTATTTACTGTGTTTCAACAGTTTTCAGTCACCAGAGAATGTTGACCTATTCTGACTCTCAAACTCATGGCTGCCTTATCTCCTGTCGCAGTCATAGTATACTTATAGATCGATATAACACAGTCCCACGGTAGAAGAAAATCCTGGAAACCAATAGAGTATTAGTACTCTGAACATAAATATGTACGAAAGCTGCAGCTGGTTACTGCGTTTCAACAGTGTTCAGTCACCATAATAGAGAATGTTGACATTTTATGATGCTCAAACTCATGGCTGCCTTATTTCTTGTCGCAGTCATACTATACTAATAAATTGATATAACACAATACCACGGTGGATAAAAACCCTGGTAACCAATAGAGTATTACTACTCTCATCATAAATAGATACCAAAGCTACAGCTGCTTTCTCAGCGTTAACAGTTTTCAGTCACCATGATAGCGAATGTTGACCTATTCTGACTTTCAAACTCATGGCTGCCTTATCTCCTGTCGCAGTCATAGTATACTTATAAAACGATATAACACAGTCCCACGGTAGAAGAAAACCCTGGTTACCAATAGAGTGTTAGTACTCTCAACATAAATAGGTGCCAAAGCTACAGTTGTTTACTGAGCGTTAACAGTTTTCAGTCAGCATGATAGAGAATGTTGACACATTCTCACTCTCAAACTCATGGCTGCCTTATTTCTTGTCGCAGTCATACTATACTTATAAATTGATATAACACAATACCACTGTGGATAAAAACCCTGGTAACCAATAGACTATTAGTACTCTCAACATAAGTTGGTACCAAAGCTACTGCTGTTTACTGTGTTTCAACAGGTTTCAGTCACCATGATAGCAAATGTAGACCTATTCTGACTCTCAAACTCATGGCTGCCTTATCTCCTGTCGCCGTCATAGTATACTTATAAATCGATATAACACAGTACCACAGTAGACGAAAACCCTGGTAATCAATAGAGTATTAGTACTCTCAACATAATAGGTACCAAAGGTACAGCTGCTTACTGTGTTTCAACAGTTTTCAGTCAGCAAGATAGAGAATGTTGACCTATTCTGACTCTCAAACTCATGGCAGCCTTATCTCCTCTCGCAGTCAAACTATACTTATGAATCGATATAACACAATACCAGGGTAGAAGAAAACCCTGGTAACCAATAGAGTATTAGTACTCTCAACATAAATAAGTACCAATCCTACAGCTATTTACTGTGTTTCAACAGTTTTCAGTCACTATGATAGAGAATGGTGACCTATTCTGACTCTCAAACTCATGACTGCCTTATCTCCTTTCGCAGTCATAGTATACTTATAGATCGATATAACACAGTACCACAGTAGAAGAAAACCCTGGTAACCAATAGTATATTTGTACTCTCTGCATAAATAGGTACCAAAGCTACAGCTGTTAACTGTGTTTCAACAGTTTTTAGTCAGCATGATTGAGAATTTTACACATTCTCACTCTGAAACTCATTTCTGCCTTACATCCTCTCACAGTGATACTGTACTAATAAATCGACATAACACAATACCACGGTAGAAAAATGCATTGGTACCCGATAGTCTATTAGTATTCTCAACATAACTAGGTACCAAAGCTACAGCTGTTTACGGTGTTTTCACCAGTTTTCAGTCACCACAATAGAGAATGTTGTCATATTCTGACTCGCAAACTCATGGCTGCCTTATTTCCTGTCGCAGTCATACTATACTTATAAATTGATATCACACAGTACCACGGTGGAAAAAAACAGAGGTAAAGAATAGAGTATTAGTACTCTCAACATAAATATGTACCAAAGCATCAGCTGTTTACTGTGTTTCATCAGTTTTCAGTCACCATGATAGAGAGTGTTCACCTATTCTGACTTTCAAACTCATGGCTGCCGTATCTCCTGTCGCAGTCATACTATACTTATAAATCGATATAACACAGTATCACGATGGAAGAAAACCCTGGTAACCAATAGAGTATTAGTACTCTCAACATAAATAGGTGCCAAAGCTACAGTTGTTTTCTGAGCGTTAACAGTTTTCAGTCAGCATGATAGAGAATGTTGACACATTCTCACTCTCAAACTCATGGCTGCCTTATCTCCTGTCGCAGTCATAGTATACTTATAAATCTATATAACACAGTACCACGGTAGAAGAAAACCCTGCTAACCAATAGAGTATTAGTACTCTCAACATAAATAGGTACCAAAGCTACAGCTGGTTACTGTGTTTCAACAGTGTTCAGTCACCATAATAGAGAATGTTGACATATTCTGATGCTCAAACTCATGGCTGCTTTATTTCTTGTCGCAGTCATACTATACTTATAAATTGATATAACACAATACCACCGTAGCTAAAAACCCTGGTAACCATTAGAGTATTAGTACTCTCAAGATAAATTGGTACCAAAGCTTACAGCTGTTTCCTGTGCTTCAACAGTTTTCAGTCACCATGATAGAGAATGTTGACCTATTCTGACTCTAAAACTCATGGCTGCCTTATCTCCTGTCGCAGGCATTGTATACTTATAGATCGATTAACACAGTACCACGGTAGAAGAAAACCCTGGTAACCAATAGAGTATTAGTACTCTCAAAATAAATAGGTATCAAAGCTACAGCTGGTTACTGTGTTTCAACAGTGTTCAGTCACCATAATAGAGAATGTTGACCTATTCTGACTTTCAAACCCATGGCTGCCTTATCTCCTGTCGCAGTCATAGTATACTTATAAATCGATATAACACAGTACCACGATGGAAGAAAACCCTGGTAACCAATAGAGTATTAGTACCCTCAAAATAAATAGGTACCAAAGCTACCGCTGGTTACTGTGTTTCAACAGTGTTCAGTCACCATAATAGAGAATGTTGACATATTCTAACGCTCAAACTCATGGCTGCCTTGTTTCTTGTCGCAGTCATACTATACTTATAAATTGATATAACACAGTACCACGGTGGATAAAAACCCTGGTAAGCATTAGAGTATTACTACTCTCAACATAAGTTGGTACCATAGCTACTGCTGTTTACTGTGTTTCAACAGTTTTCAGTCAGCAAGATAGAGAATGTTCACCTATTCTGACTTTCAAACTCATGGCTGCCTTATCTCCTCTCGCAGTCATACTATACTTATAAATCGATATAACTCAGTACCATGGTAGAAGAAAACCCTGGTAACTGATAGTGTATTACTACTGTCAACATAAATAAGTACCAATCCTACACCTATTTACTGTGTTTCAATAGTGTTCAGTCCCCATAATAGGGAATGTTGACATATTATGACGCTCAAACTCATGGCTGCCTTATTTCTTGTCGCAGTCATACTTTACTAATAAATTGATATAACACAATACCATGGTGGATAAAAACCCTGGTAACCAATAGAGTATTACTACTGTCAACAAAAATAGGTACCAAAGCTACAGCTGTTTACTGTGTTTCATCAGTTTTCAGTCACCATGATAGAGAATGTTGACCTATTCTGACTTTCAAACTCATGGCTGCCTTATCTCATGTCGCAGTGATAGTATACTTATAAATCGATATAACACAGTCCCACGGTAGAAGAAAACCCTGGTTACCAATAGAGTATTAGTACTCTCAAGATAAATAGGTGCCAAAGCTACAGTTGTTTACTGAGCGTTAACAGTTTTTAGTCAGCATGATAGAGAATCTTGACACATTCTCACTCTCAAACTCATGGCTGCCTTATCTCCTGTCGCAGTCATAGTATACTTATAGAACGATATAACACAGTACCACGGTAGAAGAAAACCCTCGTAACCAATAGAGTATTAGTACCCTCATCATAAATAGGTACCAAAGCTACAGCTGGTTACTGTGTTTCAACAGTGTTCAGTCACCATAATAGAGAATGTTGATATATTCCAACGCTGAAACTCATGGCTGCCTTATTTCTTGTCGAAGTCATACTATACTTATAAATTGATATAACACAATACCACGGTGGATAAAAACCCTGGTAACCATTAGAATATTAGTACTCTCAACATAAGTTGGTACCAAAGCTACTGCTGTTTACTGTGTTTTAAGAGGTTTCAGTCACCATGATAGCAAATGTAGACCTATTCTGACTCTCAAACTCATGGCTGCCTTATCTCCTGTCGCAGTCATAGTATACTTATAAATCGATATAACACAGTACCACAGTAGACGAAGACCCTCGTAATCAATAGAGTATTAGTACTCTCAACATGAATAGGTACCAAAGCTACAGATGCTTACTGTGTTTCAACAGTTTTCAGTCAGCAAGATAGAGAATGTTGACCTATTCTGACTCTCAAACTCATGGCAGCCTTATCTCCTTTCGCAGTCAAACTATACTTATAAATCGATATAACACAATACCAGGGTAGAAGAAAACCCTGGTAACCAAGAGAGTATTAGTACTCTCAACATAAATAAGTACCAATCCTACAGCTATTTACTGTGTTTCAACAGTTTTCAGTCACCATGATAGAGAATGTTGACCTATTCTGACTCTCAAACTCATGGCTGCCTTATCTCCTGTCGCAGTCATAGTATACTTATAAATCGATATAACACAGTAACACGGTAGAAGAAAACCCTGGTAACCAAAAGAGTATTAGTACTCTCAACATAAATAAGTACCAAAGCTACATCTGTTGACTGTGTTTCAACAGTTTTCAGTCAGAATGATAGAGAATCTTGACACATTCTCACTCTCAAACTCATGGCTGCCTTATCTCCTGTCGCAGTCATAGTATGCTTATAAAACGATGTAACACAGTACCACGGTAGAAGAAAACCCTCGTAACCAATAGAGTATTAGTACTCTCAACATAAATAGGTACCAAAGCTATAGCTGTTTGCTGTGTTTCACCAGTTTTCAGTCAGCATGATAGAGAATCTTGACACATTCTCACTCTCAAACTCTTGGCTGCCGTATCTTCTGTCACAGTCATACTATGCTTATAAATCGGTATAACCAAATACCACGGTAGGAGAAAACCCTGGTAATCAATAGAGTATTAGTACTCTCAACATAAATAGGTACCAAAGCTACAGCTGTTTACTGAGCTTTAACAGTTTTCAGTCAGCATGATAGAGAATCTTGACACATTCTCACTCTCAAACTCATGGCTGCCTCATCTCCTGTTGCAGTCATAGTATACTTATAAATTCATATAACACAGTACCTCGGTTAGGTGAAAACCCTGGTAACCAGTAGAGTATTAGTACTCTCAACATAAGTAGGTACCAAAGCCACAGCTGTTTACTGAGCTTTAACAGTTTTCAGTCACCATGATAGAGAATCTTGACACGTTCTCACTCGCAAACTCATGGCTGCCTTATCTCCTGTCGCAGTCATAGTATACTTATAAATCGATGTAACACAGTACCACGGTCGTAGGAAACCCTCGTAGCCAATAGACTATTAGGACTCTCAACATAAATAGGTACCAAAGCTACAGCTGTTTACTGAGCGTTAACAGTTTTCAGTCAGCATGATAGAGAATCTTGACACATTCTCTCTTTCAAACTCATGGCTGCCTTATCTCCTGTCGCAGTCATAGTATGCTTGTAAAATAATATAACACAGTACCACGGTAGAAGAAAACCCTGGTAACCAATAGGGTATTAGTGCTCTCAAAATAAATAGGTACCAAAGCTACAGCTGGCTACTGTGTTTCAACAGTGTTCAGTCACCATAGTAGAGAATGTTGACATATTTTGACGCTCAAGCTCATGGCTGTCTTATTTGTTGTCGTAGTCATACTATACTAACAAATTAATATAACAATACCACGGTGGATAAAAACCCTGGTAACCAATAGAGTATTAGTACTCTCAACATAAATTGGTACCAAAGCTACAGCTGTTTACTGTGTTTCAACAGTTTTCAGCCAGCATGATACAGAATTTTGACACATTCTCACTCTCAAACTCAGGGTTGCCTTTTCTCTTGTCCCAGTCATACTATACTTATAAACGATATAACACAATACCATGTTTGAAGAAAACCCTGGTAACCAATAGAGTATTAGTGCTCTCAACATAAATAGGTACCAAGGCTACAGCTGGTTTCTGTGTTTCCACAGTTTTTAATCACCATAATAGAGAATGTTGACATATTCTGATGCTCAAACTCATGGCTTCTTTATTTCTTGTCGCAGTCATACTATACTTATAAATTGATATAACACAATACCACCGTAGCTAAAAACCCTCGTAACCATTAGAGTATTAGTACTCTCAAGATAAATTGGTACCAAAGCGTACAGCTGTTTACTGTTCTTCAACAGTTTTCAGTCACCATGATAGAGAATATTGACCTATTCTGACTCAAATTCATGGCTGCCTTATCTCCTCTCGCAGTCGTACTATACACTTATAAATCGATATAACACAATACCACAGTAGAAGAATACCCTGGTAACCAATAGAGTATTAGTACTCAAAATAAATAGGTACCAAAGCTATAGCTGTTTATTGTGTTTCACCAGTTTTCAGTCACCATGATAGAGAATCTTGACACATTCTCACTCTCAAACTCATTTCTGCCTTATCTCCTCTTGCAGTCACACTATACTTGTAAATCGATAGAACACAATACCACATTCGAAGAAAATCCTGGTAACCAATAGAGTATTAGTACTCTCAACATAAATAGGTACCAAAGCTGCAGCTGTTTACTGAGTTTTAACAAATTTTCAGTCAGCATGATAGAGAATCTTGTCACATTCTCACTTTCAAACTCATGGCTGCCTTATCTCCTCTCGCAGTCATACTATTCTTATAAATCGATATAACACAATTCCACGGTAGAAGAAAACCCTGGTAACCAATAGAGTATTAGTACTCTCAACATAAATAGGTACCAAAGCTGCAGCTGTTTACTCTGTGTTTCAACAGTTTTAAGTCACCATGACAGAGAATGTTGACCTATTTTGACTCTCAAACTCATGGCTGCCTTATCTCCTGTCGCAGGCATTGTATACTTATCGATAGACATAACACAGTACCACAGTAGAAGAAAGCCTTGGTAACCAATAGAGTATTTGTACTCTCACCATAAATAGGTACCAAAGCTATAGCTGTTTACTGTGTTTCAACAGTTGTCAGTCCCCATGATAGAGAATGTTGACCTATTCTGACTCTCAAACTCATGGCTGTCTTATCTCCTGTCGCAGTCATAGTGTACTTATAAATCGATATAACACAGTACCACGGTAGAAGAAAACCCTGGTAACCAATAGAGTATTTGTACTCTCAACATAAATAGGTACCAAAGCTATAGCGGTTTACTGTGTTTCAACAGTTTTCAGTCCCCATAGTAGAGAATGTTGACCTATTCTGACTCTCAAACTCATGGCTGTCATATCTCCTGTCGCAGTCATCGTATACTTATAAATCGATGTAACACAGTACCACGGTAGAAGAAAACCCTTGGTAACCAATAGAGTATTAGTACTCTCAACATAAATAGGTACCAAAGCTACAGCTGTTTATTGAGCGTTAATAGTTTTCAGTCAGCATGATAGAGAATCTTGACACATTCTCACTCTCAAACTCATGGCTGCCTTATCTCCTGTCGCAGTCATAGTATTCTTATAAAACGATATAACACAGTACTAAGGTCGTAGAAAACCCTGGTAACCAATAGAGTATTAGTACTCTCAACATAAATAGGTACCAAAGCTACAGCTGGTTACTGTGTTTCCACAGTTTTCAGTCACCATAATGGAGAATGTTGTCATATTCTGATGCTCAAACTCATGGCTGCCTTATTTCTTGTCGCAGTCATACTATACTTATAAATTGATATAACACAATACCACGGTGGATAAAAACCCTGGTAACCATTAGAGTATTAGTACTCTCAACATAAGTTGGTACCATAGCTACTGCTGCTTACTGTGTTTCAACAGGTTTCAGTCACCATGATAGCAAATGTAGACCTATTCTAACTCTCAAACTCATGCCTGCCTTATCTCCTGTCGCAGGCATTGTATACTTATAGATCGATATACCACAGAACCACAGTAGAAGAAAACCCTGGTAACCAATAGAGTATTAGTAGTCTCAACATAAATAGGTACCAAAGCTACAGCTGTTTACTGTGTTTCAACAGTTTTCAGTCAGCATGATAGAGAATTTTGACATATTCTAACTCTCAAACTCATGGCTGCCTTATTTCTTGTCGCAGTCATACTATACTTATAAATTGATATAACACAATACCACTGTAGCTAGAAACCCTGGTAACCATTAGAGTATTAGTACTCTCAAGATAAATTTGTACCAAAGCTTGCAGCTGTTTACTGTGCTTCAACAGTTTTCAGTCACCATGATAGAGAATATTGACCTATTCTGACTCTAAAACTCATGGCTGCCTTATCTCCTCTCGCAGTCAAACTATACTTGTAAATAGATATAACACAATACCACGGTACAACAAAACCCTGGTGACTAATATAGTATTGGTACTCTCAACATAAATTGGTACCAAAGCTACAGCTGTTTACTGTGTTTCAACAGTTTTCAGCCAGCATGATAGAGAATCTTAACACATTCTCACTCTCAAACTCATGGCTGCCTTTTCTCCTCTCGCAGTCATACTATACTTATAAACGATATAACACAATACCATGTTTGAAGAAAACCCTGGTAACCAATAGAGTATTAGTGCTCTCAACATAAATAGGAACCAAGGCTACAGCTGGTTACTGTGTTTCCACAGTTTTCAATCACCATAATAGAGAATGTTGACATATTATGACGCTCAAACTCATGGCTGCCTTATTTCTTGTCACAGTCATACTATACTAATAAATTGATATAACACAATACCACGGTGGATAAAAACCCTGGTAACCAATAGAGTATTAGTACTCTCATCATAAATAGGTACCAAAGCTTCAGCTGTTTACTGTGTTTCAACAGTTTTCAGTCACCATGATAGAAAATGTTGACATATTCTGACTCTCAAACTCATGGCTGCCTTATCTCCTTTCGCAGGCATTGATTACTTATAGATCAATATAACACAGTACCGCAGTCGAAGAAAACCCTGGTAACCAATAGAGTATTAGTACTCTCTGCATAAATAGGTACCAAAGCTACAGCTGTTTACTGTGTTTCAACAGTTTTTAGTCAGCATGATAGAGAATTTTGACACATTCTCACTCTGAAACTCATGGCTGCCTTATATCCTCTCGCAGTCATACTATACTAATAAATCGACATAACACAATACCACATTAGAAAAATACCCTGGTACCTGATAGTCTATTAGTATTCCTAACATAACTAGGTACGAAAGATACAGCTGTTTACTGTGTTTTCACCAGTTTTCAGTCACCACAATAGAGAATGTTGACATATTCTGATGCTCAAACTCATGGCTGCCTTATTTCTTGTCGCAGTCATACTATACGTATAAATTGATATAACAGAATACCACGGTGGATAAAAACCCTGGTAACCGATAGAGTATTAGTACTCTCAACATAAATAGGTACCAATGCTACAGCTGTTTACTGTGTTTCATCAGTTTTCAGTAACCATGATAGAGAATGTTGACCTATTCTGACTTTCAAACTCATGGCTGCCTTATCTCCTGTCGCAGTCATAGTATACTTATAAATCGATATAACACAGTACCACGATGGAAGAAAACCCTGGTAACCAATAGAGTATTAGTACTCTCAACATAAATAGGTACCAAAGCTACAGCTCTTTACCGTGTTTCATCAGTTTTCAGTCACCATGATAGAGAATGTTGACCTATTCTGACTTTCAAACTCATGGCTGCTTTATCTCCTGTCGCAGTCATAGTATACTTATAAATGGATATAACACAGTACCACGGTAGAAGAAAACCCTGGTAACCAATAGAGTATTAGTACTCTCAACATAAATAGGTGCCAAAGCTACAGTTGTTTACTGAGCGTTAACAGTTTTCAGTCAGCATGATAGAGAATGTTGACACATTGTCACTCTCAAACTCATGGCTGCCTTATCTCCTGTCGCTGTCATAGTATACTTATAAAACGATATAACACAGTACCACGTTGGAAGAAAACCCTGGTAACCAATAGAGTATTAGTACTCTGAACATAAATAGGTACCAAAGTTACAGCTGTTTACTGAGCTTTAACTGGTTTCAGTCAGCATGATAGAGAATCTTGACACATTCTCACTCTGAAACTCATGGCTGCCTTTTCTCCTGTCACAGTCATAGTATACTTATAAATCGATATAACACAGTACCACGGTAGATAAAAACCCTGGTAACCAATAGAGTATTAGTACTCTCAACATAAATAGATACCAAAGCTACAGCTGTTTTCTGAGCGTTAACAATTTTCCGTCAACATGATATAGAATCTTGACACATTCTCACTCTCAAACTCCTGGCTGCCTTATCACCTGTCGCAGCCATAGTATACTTATAAAACTATATAACACAGTACCACGATAGAAGAAAACCCTGGTAACCAATAGGGTATTAGGACTCTCAACATAAATAGGTACCAAAGCTGCAGCTGTTTACTGTGTTCCAACAGTTTTCAGTCACCATGATAGAGAATGTTGACCCATTCTGACTCTAAATCTCATGGCTGCCTTATCTCCTGTCGCAGGCATTGTTTACTTATAGATCGATATAACACAGTCCCACGGTAGAAGAAAATCCTGGAAACCAATAGAGTATTAGTACTCTCAACATAAATAGGACCAAAGCTACAGCTGGTTACTGCGTTTCAACAGTGTTCAGTCACCATAATAGAGAATGTTGACATTTTATGATGCTCAAACTCATGGCTGCCTTATTTCTTGTTGCAGTCATACTATACTAATAAATTGATAGAACACAATACCACAGTGGATAAAAACCCTGGTAACCAATAGAGTATTAGTACTCTCAACATAAATTGGTACCAAAGCTACAGCTGTTTACTGTGTTTCATCAGTTTTCAGTCACCATGATAGAGAATGTTGACCTATTCTGACTCTCAAACTCATGGCTGCCTGATCTCCTGTCGCAGACTTTGATTACTTATAGATCGATATAACACAGTACCACAGTAGAAGAAAACCCTGGTAACCAATAGTGTATTAGTACTCTCTGCATAAATAGGCACCAAAGCTACAGCTGTTTACTGTGTTTCAACAGTTTTTAGTCAGCATGATAGAGAATCTTGACACATTCTCAATCTCAAACTCATGGCTGCCTTTTCTCCTCTCGCAGTCATACTATACTTATAAACGATATAACACAATACCATGTTTGAAGAAAACCCTGGTAACCAATAGAGTATTAGTGCTCTCAACATAAATAGATACCAAGGCTACAGCTGGTTACTGTGTTTCCACAGTTTTCAATCACCATAATACAGAATGTTGACCTATTCTGACTCTAAAACTCATGGCTGCTTTATTTTTTGTCGCAGTCATTCTATACTTATAAATTGATATAACAGAATACCACGTTGGATAAAAACCCTGGTAACCAATAGAGTATTAGTACTCTCAACATAAATAGGTACCAAAGCTATAGCTGTTTCCTGTGTTTCACCAGTTTTCAGTCACCATGATAGAGAATCTTGACACATTCTCACTCTCAAACTCATTTCTGCCTGATCTCCTCTCGCAGTCACAGGAAACTTGTAAATTGATAAAACACATTACGACATTAGAAGAAAACCCTGGTAACCAATAGAGTATTAGTACTCTCAACGTAAATAGGTACCAAAGCTACAGCTGTTTACTTTGTTTCAACAGTTTTCTGTCACCATAACAGAGAATGTTGACCTATTCTGACAAACTGATGGCTGCCTTATCTCCTGTCACAGTCTTAGTATACTTGTAAATCGATATAACACAGTACCACGGCAGAAGAAAACCCTAGTAACCAATAGAGTATTAGTACTCTCAACATAAATAGGTACAAAAGTTACAGCTTTTTACTGAGCTTTAACAGTTTTCAGTCAGCTTGATAGAGAACCTTGACACATTCTCACTCTCAAACTCATTGCTGCCTTATCTCCTCTCGTAGTCATACTATACTTATAAATCAATATAACACAATACCACAGTAGAAGAAAACCCTGGTAACCAACAGAGTATTAGTACTCTCAACATAAATAGGTTCCAAAGCTTCAGCTGTTTACTGTGTTTCAACAGTTTTAAGTCTCCATGATAGAGAATGGTGACCTATTCTGACTCTTAAACTCATGGCTGCCTTATCTCCTGTCGCAGTTATAGTATACTAGTAAATCGATATAACACAGTACCACGGTAGAAGAAATCCCTGGTAACCAATAGAGTATTAGTACTCTCAACATAAATAGGTACCAAAGCTGCAGCTGTTTACTGAGCTTTAACAATTTTCAGTCAGCATGATAGAGAATCTTGACACATTCTCACTCTCAAACTCACTTCTGCCTTATCTCCTCTCGCAGTCACAGTGTACTTGTAAATCGATAAAACACAATACCACCTTAGAAGAAAACCGTGGTAACCATTAGAGTATTAGGGCTCTCAACTTAAATAGGTTCCAAAGCTGCAGCTGTTTGCTGTGTTTCAACAGTTCTCAGTCCCCATGATAGAGAATGTTCAGCTATTCTGACTCGCAAACTCATGGCTGCCTTATCTCCTGTCGCACACATTGTATACTTATAGATCGATATAACACAGTACCACAGAAGAAAACCCTTGGTAACCAATAGAGTATTAGTACTCTCAACATAAATAGGTACCAAAGCTATAGCTGTTAACTGTGTTTCACCAGTTTTCAGTCACCATGATAGAGAATATTGACCTATTCTGACTCTCAAACTCATGGCTGCCTTATCTCCTCTCGCAGTCATACTATACACTTATAAATCGATATAACACAATACCACAGTAGAAGAAAACCCTGGTAACCAATAGAGTATTTGCACTCAAAATAAATAGGTACCAAAGCTATAGCTGTTTATTGTGTTTCACCAGTTTTCAGTCACCATGATAGAGAATCTTGACACATTCTCACTCTCAAACTCATTTCTGCCTTATCTCCTCTTGCAGTAACAGTATACTTGTAAATCGATAGAACACAATACCACATTCGAAGAAAATCCTGGTAACCAAAAGAGTATTAGTACTCTCAACATAAATAGGTACCAAAGCTGCAGCTGTTTACTGAGTTTTAACAATTTTCAGTCAGCATGATAGAGAATCTTGACACATTCTCACTTTCAAACTCATGGCTGCCTTATCTCCTCTCGCAGTCATACTATACTTATAAATCGATATAACACAATACCACGGTAGAAGAAAACCCTCCTAACCAATAGAGTATTAGTACTCTCAACATAAATAGGTACCAAAGCTGCAGCTGTTTACTCTGTGTTTCAACAGTTTTAAGTCACCATGACAGAGAATGTTGACCTATTTTGACTCTCAAACTCATGGCTGCCTTATCTCCTGTCGCAGGCATTGTATACTTATCGATAGACATAACACAGTACCACAGTAGAAGAAAGCCTTGGTAACCAATAGAGTATTTGTACTCTCAACATAAATAGGTACCAAAGCTATAGCTGTTTACTGTGTTTCAACAGTTGTCAGTCCCCATGATAGAGAATGTTGACCTATTCTGACTCTCAAACTCATGGCTGTCTTATCTCCTGTCGCAGTCATAGTGTACTTATAAATCGATATAACACAGTACCACGGTAGAAGAAAACCCTGGTAATCAATAGAGTATTTGTACTCTCAACATAAATAGGTATCTCCTGTCGCAGTCATCGTATACTTATAAATCGATGTAACACAGTACCACGGTAGAAGAAAACCCTTGGTAACCAATAGAGTATTAGTACTCTCAACATAAATAGGTACCAAAGCTACAGCTGTTTATTGAGCGTTAATAGTTTTCAGTCAGCATGATAGAGAATCTTGACACATTCACACTCTCAAACTCATGGCTGCCTTATCTCCTGTCGCAGTCATAGTATTCTTATAAAACGATATAACACAGTACTAAGGTCGTAGAAAACCCTGGTAACCAATAGAGTATCTCAACATAAATAGGTACCAAAGCTACAGCTGGTTATTGTGTTTCAACAGTGTTCAGTAACCATAATAGAGAGTGTTGACATATTCTAACGCTCGAGCTCATGGCTGCCTTATTTCTTATCGCAGTCATACTATACTTATAAATTGATATAACACAATACCACGGTGGATAAAAACTCTGGTAACCATTAGAGTATTAGTACTCTCAACATAAGTTTGTAACATAGCTATTGCTGTTTACTGTGTTTCAACAGGTTTCAGTCACAATGATAGCAAATGTAGACCTATTCTCACTCTCAAACTCATGGCTGCCTTATCTCCTGTCGCAGGCATTGTATACTTATAGATCGATATAACACAGAACCACAGTAGAAGAAAACCCTGGTAACCAATAGAGTATTAGTAGTCTCAACATAAATAGTTACCAAAGCTACAGCTGTTTACTGTGTTTCAACAGTTTTCAGTCAGCATGATAGAGAATATTGACCTATTCTGACTCTAAAACTCATGGCTGCCTTATCTCCTCTCGCAGTCAAACTATACTTGTAAATCGATATAACACAATACCACGGTACAACAAAACCCTGGTGACTAATATAGTATTGGTACTCTCAACATAAATTCGTACCAAAGCTACAGCTGTTTACTGTGTTTCAACAGTTTTCAGCCAGCATGATAGAGAATCTTAACACATTCTCACTCTCAAACTCATGGCTGCCTTTTCTCCTCTAGCAGTCATACTATACTTATAAACGATATAACACAATACCATGTTTGAAGAAAACCCTGGTAACCAATAGAGTATTAGTGCTCTCAACATAAATAGGAACCAAGGCTACAGCTGGTTACTGTGTTTCCACAGTTTTCAATCACCATAATAGAGAATGTTGACATATTCTGACTCTCAAACTCACGGCTGCTTTATTTCTTGTCGCAGTCATACTATACTTATAAATTGATATAACACAATACCACCGTAGCTAAAAACCCTGGTAACCATTAGAGTATTGGTACTCTCAAGATAAATTGGTACCAAAGCTGCAGTTGTTTACTGTGTTTCAACAGTTTTCAGTCACCATGATAGAGAATGTTGACCTATTCTGACTCTAAAACTCATGGCTGCCTTATCTCCTGTCGCAGGCATTGTATGCTTATAGATCGATATAACACAGAACCACAGTAGAAGAAAACCCTGGTAAGCAATAGAGTATTAGTACTCTCAACATAAATAGGTACCAAAGCTACAGCTGTTTACTGTGTTTCAACAGTTTTCAGTCAGCATGATAGAGAATGTTGACACATTCTCACTCTCAAGCTCATGGCTGCCTTATCTCCTCTCGCAGTCAAACTATACTTATAAATCGATATAACACAATACCAGGGTAGAAGAAAACCCTGGTAACCGATAGTGTATTAGTACTCTCAACATAAATAAGTACCAATCCTACAGCTATTTACTGTGTTTCAACAGTTTTCAGTCACCATGATGGAGAATGTTGAACTATTCTGACTCTCAAACTAATGGCTGCCTTATGTCCTGTCGCAGTCGTAGTATACTTATAAATCGATATAACACAGTACCATGGTAGAAGAAAACCCTTTTATCCAAAAGAGTATTAGTACTCTCAACATAAATAGGTACCAAAGCTACAGCTGTTTATTGAGCGTTAATAGTTTTCAGTCAGCATGATAGAGAATCTTGACACATTCTCACTCTCAAACTCATGGCTGCCTTATCTCCTGTCGCAGTCATAGTATTCTTATAAAACGATATAACACAGTACTAAGGTCGTAGAAAACCCTGGTAACCAATAGAGTATTAGTACTCTCAACATAAATAGGTACCAGAGCTACAGCTGGTTACTGTGTTTCAACAGTGTTCAGTCACCATAATAGAAAATGTTGACATATTTTGACGCTCAAGCTCATGGCTGTCTTATTTGTTGTCGTCATACTATACTAACAAATTAATATAACAATACCACGGTGGATAAAAACCCTGGTAACCAATAGAGTATTTTAACATAAATTGGTACCAAAGCTACAGCTGTTTACTGTGTTTCAACAGTTTTCAGCCAGCATGATACAGAATCTTGACACATTCTCACTCTGAAACTCAGGGTTGCCTTTTCTCCTGTCGCAGTCATACTATACTTATAAACGATATAACACAATACCATGTTTGAAGAAAACCCTGGTAACCAATAGAGTATTATTGCTCTCAACATAAATAGGTACCAAGGCTACAGCTGGTTTCTGTGTTTCCACAGTTTTCAATCACCATAATAGAGAATGTTGACATATTCTGATGCTCAAACTGATGGCTTCTTTATTTCTTGTCGCTGTCATACTATACTTATAAATTGATATAACACAATACCACTGTAGCTAAAAACCCTGGTAACCATTAGAGTATTAGTACTCTCAAGATAAATTGGTACCAAAGCGTACAGCTGTTTACTGTTCTTCAACAGTTTTCAGTCACCATGATAGAGAATATTGACCTATTCTGACTCTCAAACTCATGGCTGCCTTATCTCCTCTCGCAGTCATACTGTACACTTATAAATCGATATAACACAATACCGCAGTAGAAGAAAACCCTGGTAACCAATAGAGTATTATCACTCAAAATAAATAGGTACCAAAGCTATAGCTATTTATTGTGTTTCACCAGTTTTCAGTCACCATGATAGAGAATCTTGACACATTCTCACTCTCAAACTCATTTCTGCCTTATCTCCTCTTGCAGTAACAGTATACTTGTAAATCGATAGAACACAATACCACATTCGAAGAAAATCCTGGTAACCAATAGAGTATTAGTACTCTCAACATAAATAGGCACGAAAGCTGCAGCTGTTTACTGAGTTTTAACAATTTTCAGTCAGCATGATAGAGAATCTTGACACATTCTCACTTTCAAACTCATGGCTGCCTTATCTCCTCTCGCAGTCATACTATACTTATAAATCGATATAACACAATACCACGGTAGAAGAAAACCCTGGTAACCAATAGAGTATTAGTACTCTCAACATAAATTGGTACCAAAGCTGCAGCTGTTTACTCTGTGTTTCAACAGTTTTAAGTCACCATGACAGAGAATGTTGACCTATTTTGACTCTCAAACTGATGGCTGCCTTATGTCCTGTCGCAGGCATTGTATACTTATCGATAGACATAACACAGTACCACAGTAGAAGAAAGCCATGGTAACCAATAGAGTATTTGTACTCTCAACATAAATAGGTACCAAAGCTATAGCTGTTTACTGTGTTTCAACAGTTGTCAGTCCCCATGATAGAGAATGTTGATCTATTCTGACTCTCAAACTCATGGCTGTCTTATCTCCTGTCGCAGTCATAGTGTACTTATAAATCGATATAACACAGTACCACGGTAGAAGAAAACCCTGGTAACCAATAGAGTATTTGTACTCTCAACATAAATAGGTACCAAAGCTATAGCGGTTTACTGTGTTTCAACAGTTTTCAGTCCCCATAGTAGAGAATGTTGACCTATTCTGACTCTCAAACTCATGGCTGTCATATCTCCTGTCGCAGTCATCGTATACTTATAAATCGATGTAACACAGTACCACGGTAGAAGAAAACCCTTGGTAACCAATAGAGTATTAGTACTCTCAACATAAATAGGTACCAAAGCTATAGCTGTTTATTGAGCGTTAATAGTTTTCAGTCAGCATGATAGAGAATCTTGACACATTCTCACTCTCAAACTCATGGCTGCCTTATCTCCTGTCTCAGTCATAGTATTCTTATAAAATGATATAACACAGTACTAAGGTCGAAGAAAACCCTGGTAACCAATAGAGTATTAGTACTCTCAACATAAATAGGTACCAAAGCTACAGCTGGTTACTGTGTTTCAACAGTGTTCAGTAACCATAATAGAGAATGTTGACATTCTAATGCTCAAACTCATGGCTGCCTTATTTCTTGTCGCAGTCATACTATACTTATAAATTGATATAACACAATACCATGGTGGATAAAAACCCTGGTAACCATTAGAGTATTAGTACTCTCAACATAAGTTTGTAACATAGCTATTGCTGTTTACTGTGTTTCAACAGGTTTCAGTCACAATGATAGCAAATGTAGACCTATTCTCACTCTCAAACTCATGGCTGCCTTATCTCCTGTCGCAGGCATTGTATACTTATAGATCGATATAACACAGAACCACAGTAGAAGAAAACCCTGGTAAGCAATAGAGTATTAGTACTCTCAACATAAATAGGTACCAAAGCTACAGCTGTTTACTGTGTTTCAACAGTTTTCAGTCAGCATGATAGAGAATGTTGACACATTCTCACTCTCAAGCTCATGGCTGCCTTATCTCCTCTCGCAGGCATTGTATACTTATAGATCGATATAACACAGTACCACAGTAGAAGAAACCCTTGGTAACCAATAGAGTATTTGTACTGTCAACATAAATAGGTACCAAAGCTATAGCTGTTTATTGAGCGTTAATAGTTTTCAGTCAGCATGATAGAGAATTTTGACACATTCTCACTCTCAAACTCATGGCTGCCTTATCTCCTGTCGCAGTCATAGTATGCTTATAAAACAATGTAACACAGTACCTCCGTAGAAGAAAACCCTGGTAAGCAATAGAGTATTAGTACTCTCAACATAAATGGGTACCAAAGCTACAGCTGGTTACTGTGTTTCAATAGTGTTCAGTCTCCATAATAGAGAATGTTGACATATTATGACGCTCAAACTCATGGCTGCCTTATTTCTTGTCACAGTCATACTATACTAATAAATTGATATAACACAATACCACGGTGGATAAAAACCCTGGTAACCAATAGAGTATTAGTACTCTCATCATAAATAGGTACCAAAGCTTCAGCTGTTTACTGTGTTTCAACAGTTTTCAGTCACCATGATAGAGAATGTTGACATATTCTGACTCTCAAACTCATGGCTGCCTTATCTCTTTTCGCAGGCATTGATTACTTATAGATCAATATAACACAGTACCGCAGTCGAAGAAAACCCTGGTAACCAATAGAGTATTAGTACTCTCTGCATAAATAGGTACCAAAGCTACAGCTGTTTACTGTGTTTCAACAGTTTTTAGTCAGCATGATAGAGAATTTTGACACATTCTCACTCTGAAACTCATGGCTGCCTTATATCCTCTCGCAGTCATACTATACTAATAAATCGACATAACACAATACCACATTAGAAAAATACACTGGTACCCGATAGTCTATTAGTATTCCTAACATGACTAGGTACGAAAGATACAGCTGTTTACTGTGTTTTCACCAGTTTTCAGTCACCACAATAGAGAATGTTGACATATTCTGATGCTCAAACTCATGGCTGCCTTATTTCTTGTCGCAGTCATACTATACGTATAAATTGATATAACAGAATACCACGGTGGATAAAAACCCTGGTAACCGATAGAGTATTAGTACTCTCAACATAAATAGGTACCAATGCTACAGCTGTTTACTGTGTTTCATCAGTTTTCAGTAACCATGATAGAGAATGTTGACCTATTCTGACTTTCAAACTCATGGCTGCCTTATCTCCTGTCGCAGTCATAGTATACTTATAAATCGATATAACACAGTACCACGATGGAAGAAAACCCTGGTAACCAATAGAGTATTAGTACTCTCAACATAAATAGGTACCAAAGCTACAGCTCTTTACTGTGTTTCATCAGTTTTCAGTCACCATGATAGAGAATGTTGACCTATTCTGACTTTCAAACTCATGGCTGCTTTATCTCCTGTCGCAGTCATAGTATACTTATAAATGGATATAACACAGTACCACGGTAGAAGAAAACCCTGGTAACCAATAGAGTATTAGTGCTCTCAACATAAATAGGTGCCAAAGCTACAGTTGTTTACTGAGCGTTAACAGTTTTCAGTCAGCATGATAGAGAATGTTGACACATTCTCACTCTCAAACTCATGGCTGCCTTATCTCCAGTCGCTGTCATAGTAAACTTATAAAATGATATAACACAGTACCACGGTGGAAGAAAACCCTGGTAACCAATAGAGTATTAGTACTCTGAACATAAATAGGTACCAAAGTTACAGCTGTTTACTGAGCTTTAACTGGTTTCAGTCAGCATGATAGAGAATCTTGACACATTCTCACTCTGAAACTCATGGCTGCCTTTTCTCCTGTCACAGTCATAGTATACTTATAAATCGATATAACACAGTACCACGGTAGATAAAAACCCTGGTAACCAATAGAGTATTAGTACTCTCAACATAAATAGATACCAAAGCTTCAGCTGTTTTCTGAGTGTTAACAGTTTTCAGTCAACATGATATAGAATCTTGACACATTCTCACTCTCAAACTCCTGGCTGCCTTATCACCTGTCGCAGCCATAGTATACTTATAAAACTATATAACACAGTACCACGATAGAAGAAAACCCTGGTAACCAATAGGGTATTAGGACTCTCAACATGAATAGGTACCAAAGCTGCAGCTGTTTACTGTGTTTCAACAGTTTTCAGTCAGCAAGATAGAGAATGTTGACACATTCTCACTCTCAAGCTCATGGCTGCCTTATCTCCTCTCGCAGTCAAACTATACTTATAAATCGATATAACACATTACCACGGTAGAAGAAAACCCTGGTAACCAATAGAGTATTCGTACTCTCAACATAAATAGGTACCAAAGTTACAGCGGTTTATTGTGTTTCAACAGTTTTCAGTCACCATGATAGAGAATGTTAACCTATTTTGACTCTAAAACTCATGGCTGCCTTATCTCCACTCGCAGTCGTACTATACTTATAAATCGATATAACACAATACCACGGTAGAAGAAAACCCTGGTAACCAATAGAGTATTCGTACTCTCTACATAAATAGGTACCAAAGCTACAGCTGGTTACTGTGTTTTTACAGTGTTCAGTCACCATAATAGAGAATGTTGACATATTATGGCACTCAAACTCATGGCTGCCTTATTTCTTGTCGCAGTCATAGTTTTCTAATAAATTGATATAACACAATACCACGGTGGATAAAAACCCTGATAACCAATAGAGTATTAGTACTCTCAACATAAATAGGTACCAAAGCTACAGCTCTTTACTGTGTTTCAACAGTTTTCAGTCACCATGATAGAGAATGTTGACCTATTCTGACTTTCGAACTCATGGCTGCCTTATCTCCTGTCGCAGTCATAGCATACTTATAAATCGATATAACACAATACCACGATGGAAGAAAACCCTGGTAACCAATAGAGTATTAGTACTCTCAACATAAATAGGTACCAAAGCTATAGCTGTTTACTGTGTTTCAACAGTTTTCAGTCACCATGATAGAGAATGTTGACCTATTCTAACTCCCAAACTCATGGCTGCCTGATCTCCTGTCGCAGACATTGATTTCTTATAGATCGATATAACACAGTACCACAGTAGAAGAAAACCCTGGTAACCAATAGTGTATTAGTACTCTCAACATAAATAAGTACCAATCCTACAGCTATTTACTGTGTTTCAACAGTTTTCAGTCACCATGATGGAGAATGTTGACCTATTCTGACTCTCAAACTCATGGCTGCCTTATCTCCTGTCGCATTTGTAGTATACTTATAAATCGATATAACACAGTACCACGGTAGAAGAAAACCCTGGTAACCAAAAGAGTATTAGTACTCTCAACATAAATAAGTACCAAAGCTACAACTGTTTACTGTGTTTCCGCAGTTTTCAGTCAGCATGATAGAGAATTTTGACACATTCTCAATTTCAAACTCATGGCTGCCTTATCTCCTGTCGCAGTCATAGTATGCTTATAAAACGATGTAACACGGTACCACGGTAGAAGAAAACCCTGGTAACCAAGAGAGTATTAGTACTCTCAACATAAATAGGTACCAAAGCTGCAGCTGTTGACTATGTTTCAACAGTTTTTAGTCACCATGATAGAGAATGTTGACCTATTCTGACTCTAAAACTCATGGCTGCCTCATCTCCTGTTGCAGGCATTGTATACTTATAGATCGATATAACACAGTACCAAGGTCGAAGAAAACCCTGGTAACCAACAGAGTATTAGTACTCTCAACATAAATAGGTACCAAAGCTACAGCTGGTAACTGTGTTTCAACAGTGTTCAGTCACCATAATAGAGAATGTTGACATATTCTAACGTTCAAACTCATGGCTGCCTTATTTCTTGTCGCAGTCATACTATACTTATAAATTGATATAACACAATACCACGGTGAATAAAAACCCTGGTAACCATTAGAGTATTAGTACTCTCAACATGAGTTGGTACCATAGCTACTGCTATTTACTGTGTTTCAACAGGTTTCAGTCACCATGATAGCAAATGTAGACCTATTCTCACTCTCAAACTCATGGCTGCCTTATCTCCTGTTGCAGTCATAGTATACTTATAAATCGATGTAACACAGTACCACAGTAGACGAAAACCCTGGTAATCAATAGAGTTTTTGTACTCTCAACATAAATAGGTACCAAAGCTACAGTTGTTTTCTGTGTTTCAACAGTTTTCAGTCAGCAAGATAGAGAATGTTGACACATTCTCACTCTCAAGCTCATGGCTTCCTTAGCTCCTCTCGCAGTCAAACTATACTTATAAATCGATTAAGGCTTCCACGTTTAGAGAAAATTGTAAACGTTTAAACGACTGTCTGTAAACGAAACGTAAACGTTTACACGTACTAACAATGCAAGTAGTCAACATTTGATAGAAGTGTGTAATAATACACGGTATGTCAATAAGTTCATCATATCTTTGCGTACAGGGCATACAATTTATGTTATTCAGACAGACGATTTACAGTTCGTCCAAAAACGACTTAGACGAACGATCACAGCATGCAGATGCTGAAGGCAAAGTCGCTCAGTCTATGGGGGAGGGGGGGGGGGGGGGTGCCTGGGGATTCTCCACCAGATAAATTTTGAAATTTATGGGGGTCACTGAGCTCATTCTGGTGAGTTCGGGGTGAAATTTCTTGTGTTTTTTCAAACAGTAATGTTGGAGCGTGTTGCCATGGCGCACAATAATGACAATACCGGACTTGAGAGTGGAATGCAATGTCGCAAAAATAAACAAAGTCTACAAACCATGCAGGGGAATCCAAATTTTCAAACACCGCAAGTGCCAGTCTGTCTGTCAAACTCCATAAATTGATCCTAAGATCATCCCATGTGTGAATAATAAATTAATAATCCATGTCAGGTGAACGAAATCCTCGAGAACAATTGCGTATCACTTTGGGAATATACATGTAAATCCGAATAAACTAAAACATCCCACACATGTTTCGATGGAAACACCAAAGATAAGCACGTGCCATGTGGCTCACGTGACTGTGTCACATATGATATCACATGATTTGAAGATGATTTTGTTCGGTTACTGTGGCGGCGGCGCCAGACGGAACCAGTACACAGTTTTTCTGAAGCATTAACAAAATATTGCATTGCAAAGTTGGAAATTTTTTTTTTTGTTTCTTTGACTTTCTGCATTAATCTGCAATTTTGAAATTACTCTATTAAAACTTCATTCCGTGTACACGTTTAACAGAACTGTAAAAGTTTAATGCCCATAAACGAAACGTTCACGTTTACACGTGTAAACGTGGAAGCCTTAAAATCGATATAACACAGTACCACGGTAGAAGAAAACCCTGGTAACCAAAAGAGTATTAGTACTCTCAACATAAATAAGTACTAAAGCTACAGCTGTTTACTCTGTTTCAGCAGTTTTCAGTCAGCATGATAGAGAATGTTGACACATTCTCACGCTCAAGCTCATGGCTGTCTTATCTCCTCTCGCAGTCAAACTATTCTTATAAATCGATATAACACAATACCAGGGTAGAAGAAAGCCCTGGTAACCGATAGTGTATTAGTACTCTCAACATAAATAAATACCAATTCTACAGCTATTTACTGTGTTTCAACAGTTTTCAGTCACCATGATAGAGAATGTTGACCTATTCTGACTTTCAAACTCATGGCTGCCTTATCTCCTGTCGCAGTCATAGTATACTTATAAATCGATATAACACAGTACCACGGTAGAAGAAAACCCTGGTAACCAATAGAGTATTAGTACTCTCAACATAAATAGGTACCAAAGCTGCAGCTGTTTACTGTGTTTCAACAGTTTTTAGTCACCATGATAGAGAATGTTGACCTATTCTGACTCTAAAACTCATGGCTGCCTTATCTCCTGTCGCAGGCATTGTATACTTATAGATCGATATAACACAGTACCAAGGTCGAAGAAAACCCTGGTAACCAATAGAGTATTAGTACTCTCAACATAAATAGGTACCAAAGCTACAGCTGGTTACTGTGTTTCAACAGTGTTCAGTCACCATAATAGAGAATCTTGACATATTCTTATGCTCAAACTCATGGCTGCCTTATTTCTTGTCGCAGTCATACTATACTTATAAATTGATATAACACAATACCACGGTGGATAAAAACCCTGGTAACCAATAGAGTATTAGTACTCTCTGCATAAATAGGTACCAAAGCTACAGCTGTTTACTGTGTTTCAACAGTTTTTAGTCCGCATGATGGAGAATTTTGACACATTCTCACTCTGAAACTCATGGCTGCCTTATATCTTCTCGCAGTCATACTGTACTAATAAATCGACATAACACAATACCACATTAGAAAAATACACTGGTACCCGATAGTCTATTAGTATTCTCAACATAACTAGGTGCCAAAGATACAGCTGTTTACTGTGTTTTCACCAGTTTTCAGTCACCACAATAGAGAATCTTGACATATTATGACTCTCAAACTCATGGCTGCCTTATTTTCTGTCGCAGTCATACTATACTTATAAATTGATATAACACAATACCACGGTTGAAAAAAGAGTGGTAAAGAATAGAGTATTAATACTTTCAACATAAACAGGTACCTAAGCTACAGCTGGTTACTGTGTTTCCACAGTTTTCAGTCACCATAATAGAGAATGTTGACATATTCTGTTGCTCAAACTGATGGCTGCCTTATTTCTTGTCGCAGTCATACTATACGTATAAATTGATATAACACAATACCACAGTAGAATAAAACCCTGGTAACCAATAGAGTATTAGTACTCTCAACATAAATGGGTACCAAAGCTACAGCTGTTTACTGTGTTTCATCAGTTTTCAGTCACCATGATAGAGAATGTTGACCTATTCTGACTTTCACACTCATGGCTGCCTTATCTCCTGTCGCAGTCATAGTATACTTAGAAATCGATATAACACAGTACCACGATGGAAGAAAACCCTGGTAACCAATAGAGTATTAGTATTCTCAACATAAATAGGTACCAAAGCTACAGCTGTTTACTGTGTTTCATCAGTTTTCAGTCACCATGATAGAGAATGTTTACCTATTCTGACTTTCAAACTCATGGCTGCCTTATCTCCTGTTGCAGGCATTGATTACTTATAGATCGATATAACACAGTACCACGGTAGATAAAAACCCTGGTAACCAATAGAGTATTGGTACTCTCAACATAAATAGATACCAAAGCTACAGCTGTTTTCTGAGCGTTAACAGTTTTCAGTCAACATGATAGAGAATCTTGACACATTCTCACTCTAAAACTCCTGGCTGCCTTATCACCTGTCGCAGCCATAGTATACTTATGAAACGATATAGCACAGTACCACGATAGAAGAAAACCCAGGTAACCAATAGGGTATTAGGACTTTCAACATAAATAGGTTCCAAAGCTGCAGCTGTTTACTGTGTTTCAACAGTTTTCAGTCATCATGATAGAGAATGTTGACCTATTCTGACTCTAAAACTCATGGCTGCCTTATCTCCTGTCGCAGGCATTGTTTACTTATAGATCGATATAACACAGTCCCACGGTAGAAGAAAATCCTGGAAACCAATAGAGTATTAGTACTCTCAACATAAATAGGTACCAAAGCTACAGCTGGTTACTGCGTTTCAACAGTGTTCAGTCACCATAATAGAGAATGTTGACATTTTATGATGCTCAAACTCATGGCTGCCTTATTTCTTATCAACCTACCTCAATTGTTTACAACAGGCTTGCACTACAGTGGAAGAACCTAACCCGGATAAAATACTCTCTATTTTAATCTTTCCCAAGATTTGGGAAAGAAAAGTGGTGTAAAAAACACCACGAAAAAATAAGCCAAAACTGGGCCCAGCGCCATCGGCGCACTCCCAGTATGGGACGCTCTTCCATAGTACAAATCCATAACTTCCGTCACAGCGCGCAATGCATTAATTCGTCATTCTTTTTCTATCCGCGGCACGAGCAGGATGTGTTTCCGCCATTTGCATTATGAAACAGTGATAATTCAACTCGTGGATAATGGTTTTCCTGTGACTGGAATTATGGATCTGAAGATCGTATAATAACAGGACTGTGTTTTATATATTCTCGTTTATTTTTTCAACCACATTCTCATTGTTTATTAATTACTATTCCGTTTTCGCGAATGTTTTGCGACATCGTGTCATCGCGATTCGACAGTGAATTTTTTCGGTTGATAAAAAAATTTATTGGAGTCGGTGTCGGCCTTCTGGGTTCTGCCACCTTCTCTCGTAGTTGAGGGTGTTCTTCTACTTTCTGTTTCTGTTGAGTTCACCTTTTTCTTCTACTGCTCTCACCTCTGTTCTTTCAAGTTCGGTTCCTTTAGGGCAATTCCTTTTGCCCTCGCCATTGGTGCGTTCTCATGTCCTTTTCGTCCGCACACGCGGGTGGTGTGGAATGCAGTCGTTTCGGGAGCCTCCCGACTCGACCACGTCTGATGTGAGTTTACCCCCTCCGTGGGGGATGTGCAGCTCCTCCCGCACCTGCGGGGGGGGGGGGGGGGGGGGGGGGGGGGGGGGGGGAGGGGGGGGAGGGCCCCCCGACTCGACCACGTCTGGTGTGAGTTTGACCCCCTCCATGGGGGATGTGCAGCTTCTCCCGCTCCCGCGGGGGGTGGTGAACGCTTTCGTTTCGGGTCGCCCGATTCGACCACGTCTGATGAGAATTGCTCCTCCTCCGTGGGGGATGTGCAGCTCCTCCCGCACCAGCGGGGGGTGGGGACCGCTTTCGATTCGGGGCTTCCCGATTCGACCATGTCTGGTGAGAGTTATTCCCCTTCCATGGGGAATGTGCAGTTTTTTTTACCGTCGTGGATACTGCGGGAGCTGTTGGTTTTCTGGTGTAGAGATGCCTGGTTCCGGGACTATGCGCCCTCTCCAGTCGACATCTGAGGCTGTCACTAAGGTTGTGACTCCTCCTTTGGAGGCCGAGCTTGGTGGCTCTCTCCCCTTTTCCGCCAGTTCCAACAGCTCCCGTCGTATCTGCTGCTACAGCTGTTCCGTCTACAACGTCATTGGGCACCGTTTTTAGCCGGCCTCGGCTTCTCCCTGCCAGGGTCTGCAGGGATGTCTGTAGTATGGTTGTGGGGTTTCGGCCTCAGCCTTCCAAGACTTCCACGAAGTCATTTGGGGCTGCCGACTGAACCCCATACTGTGTCCTCTGAGCACAGTAGTTTTATACCTGCAGTGGTCTGCTGCGGTGTCTGGTTGTGTAGATGTGGGGGTATCTGCCTCAGCCTTCCCTGACTTCAACTCGGCGAAGTTGGAAGTGGCTGCCGGCCTGACCCTCTCCTGTGGTCTCTGCGCCGTCGAGCACCACAGTTGTCTTTGGACTCGGTTGTTCTTAGTGGGACACTATGAACTCCGTGGCGTTTCCGTCCCTCATTCTGGCCACACGACCAGTTTTGGGGGTCCAACGTCTTTTGTGCAGCCTGGACCTTCTGCCCTGCAGAGGTCAGCGGTGACTCTCATGAGTTCCTGCTATGTTGATCCTCGGGGTGTGTCACACCCCTATACACGTCTGGCTTCAGACGTTTTTGGCTGCCGCCCGTCGTCCCATATCGGGTCTTTTGGAGGATCATGACCCTTCGCTGGTTCAGAGGGTCAGTGGTGAAGCCACTTTGCCGGTTCGTTCCCCTGTCGAACCGGCCAGTACGGGCAGTGAGCTTAGGGAGGCCCTCTCCTTACTCACTCAGGTTCTGTCAACGAGCCTTCCTGTTGCTTCCAGCGAGGCAGTGAGTGGTTTCCAGGCACCTTCTATGGCGCCGCCTCCCGGGATTGGAAACAGGCAGCTTTCTGATCCCCCGGTGTTCCGACACCATGGGAGGCGTCGGCTGGTTTGCCCACGATGGGCTATGTGTCTTCCGACTCGGGGGAAGAGTCAGACATGCTTGATGTCAAGAGCCAGCAGTCTTCGGACTTGGGGGCAGCTCTTGATTTCGTGTTTGGGTTCTTTCCGGATCTCACACCATCTAACCAGTCGACAGTGTCAGCCAGGCCGCGATCATCGGTCGCGCGCCAACAGTCTATGAAGCAACCTGCTTCTGGGCGTTCTTCGACCGTGCCCTTCGGTACAGTTGGTTGAAGCATTTTCAGCCTTGGACTCCAAGCTAAGTTCCAAGGCTATGAAGGCTCTGTTCTTCACCAGGATTGACACCTTTTTGCCTCCGGCGAGTTATCGTACCTACGATTCCACCAATCCGTCGGTCTACCGGACTTTGACGGTTTTGGATCAGGACTCCAATTCCCTCGGGCTTTCCAAGTCCAAGTCTGCCGTCATTCCGATGACGACTCTGGAGTCCACATTGGGCTTATCGAGAGAGATGCATGGTATGCTTTCTCTCTCCGATCACGTCGTCTCAGCTTTTGCTGCTTATCTGCCTTCCGATAAGATTGACGAGGTACAGGCTTCTTTGCGTGTGCTGTCCAAGGCGCTCATGCATCTTACTCACACACATGCCTGTAACACGGCTAATCTGGAATTAGTTCGAAGGGACTCTGTGCGGGACACAAGCCGATCCCTTCCTGAGGAGCAGTACGCTGCTCTTCGATCTGCTTTTTTGACAGGTCCGCAACTTTTCCATGATTCTGTGTTGACGGTCCGGGATGACGTCCTACGTCATTCCAACGATCAGCTGCTGTTTCTTCAGCTTGATCAGCCTTCTAGGGTAGGCACGGGCCGTTCCAAGCCTAACAAGTACCCTCTGCTTCCTCTGCGAAGCAAAAAGGGTCTGATCCTTCTGCCACCGCTTCTGCTTCTTACTCAAGGGGTAAGGGTAAGCATCGGCAGTCTTGAGGGAACTCCCAGGATTCTTCATTCAGTAGAGGTGTTTTCTCCTCTCGCGAGCCTTGTCGGGGTTCGCAATGAAGGTCCTCACCTCGACTCGTCCCAGGTTGGAGGAAGGATAGCTGAGTTCGCAGACTGTGGGCCACCATCACATTCGATCCTTGGATGTTAGATGTTGTTTGGTCCGGACTGCGAATATCCTTCCGACGGCACTCCACTCTGTCCGGGGTGCCTTTTCCAACCACAGTTCCTTCAGACATTTTACGTCGGGAACTTTTGTCCACGGAGATAGACAATCTCCTGACAAAGGGGGCGATTGAGGTCATCAAGAACATTAGGTCAGTGGGTTTCTATTCCCGCCTGTTCTTGTTGCCGAAGAAGGATGGCCGACTCCGACCGGTTCTCGATCTGAGTTTCCTGAACCAGTCTATCATTGCTCCCACGTTCAGCATGGAGATTTTCAGGTCGGTCCTCCGTTCTATTCACCAGGGAGTTTTCGCTTCCAGCTTCGACCTGCGAGACGCTTACTTTCACGTTCCGATTCATTGGGCGTTACGGAAGTATCTCAGGTTCTTTTTTCTGGGGCGAGTTTACCAGTTCAAGGCCATACCTTTCGGCCTCAACCTGGTTCCTTGGTCTTTCACCAGACTGATGTCGCATGTGATAGCTTTCCATCGCATACAGTCCAGGGTGACTACTTAGGCATATCTGGACGATATCCTCCAGGGGCATTCCAATGCTGCCTTCCTGGAGTCGGATGTCGCCACTCTGTTGAGCTTGCTCACGTCGCTACGTTTCAGAGTCAACGAGGAGAAGTCGGACCTGGTCCCTTCTCAGTCGTTTTATCATCTGGGGATGGCTTTCCACACACAATTCAATTTGGTGGCGGTTTCCCCAGGCCAAGGCTGTGATTCTCTCAGCTTTTGCTCTGACTCTGTCCCAGTCCACATCCGCGACGGCTCGGAGTTTTCTCCGGCTAATCGGTCTCTGCTGTTTGGTGACGGATCTCATTCCTCTAGGTCGGCTGCGTGTCAGACCTCTCCAACACTTTCTGCTCAGTAGTTGGAGGCCGAATGTAGATTTTCTGGATCTGGTGCTTCAGTTTCCAGACTATCTTTATCCTCACCTTCTCCTCTGGACGGATGTCCAGTGGCTTTCGCAGGGTGTTCCGTTGGACTTCCCCATGTCCGATCGCGTTCTGACGGCAGATGCCAGCGATCTCGGATGGGGTGCGATGTTGGATCCTCTAGGTCTTTCCATTCACGGGGTGGTGGACCAGGATCATGCAGTTCTACACATCAACCAGAAGGAGCTTCTTGCTCTTCTTCTGCGTTTCAGGCAGTGGATTCCTCACCTATCGAATCGCCTGGTCCTTCAGTTGTCCGACCATTCGACGGTGGTTGCTTACATTTGGAACCAGGGCGGCACGCACTCTGTTCCAATGTACGTTTGGCTTGGCATCTTATACTGCTCGCTCAGGATGTCCGCGCCGGGGTGGCTGTTCGTCACATTCCCGGTCGCCTGAACGTCCTAGCCGACTCCCTGTCCCGTCGGGGCAGGGTCATTTCCACCAGGTGGATGCTCCACATGGCGGGTTCCATCGATCTCTTGTGACTAGTTGGAACCATCAGGTGGACACTTTCGTGTCCCCATGTCCAGATGCTCTGGCTTTCGCCGTGGACGCTCTGGCCCTCCTTTGGGATGGTCTTGTCGGCTACATCTTCCTACCAGTTCCGATTCTGCCTCAGGTTCTCACCCAGATATGAACCTGCAGTCGTCGAATCCTTTCGATCACACCCGTCGCTTCGGTGGGTGTGGATCATTCTGCTCCGCTCTCTGTTAGCGGCGGTTCCGGCATGTCTCCCTCTACCTCGCGACTTTCTTTGCCAAAGTCGCCTGGGAGGTTTTCAAGTTGACCCGACTTCATTGTGCCTTCGCACATGTCTTTTATCGGGTCCTGTCTCTTCCGTAGTGGTTTTTCGAGACACGCAGTGGAGTTGCTTTTCTTCAAGGAGGCACTCACTCCACTGGTTTAGCCTCTGTGGCTAAGTGGAAGGTTCTTCTGTCGATGGTGTGTGATCACTCTGTCACTCCTTCGATCACACTGCTTGCGGAGTTTTCTGGTTTATGTTTGTTTCTGGGGGTCTCCAGCTATGTGTACTTGTCCATGCTTCGGAGACATTTTTTCCTATGTGATTCCACATTGTTTCGACACTCATCCTTGCCTCTCCAAGCTTGTTCAGCTTTTTTCCTTGAAAAGGCCTAGGACTTTGCAGTTTTCTCCAAGATGGTCACTTTCTTGGGCGCTGCTCTGCTTGGGGGTGGGGGGCGTTCACGCCTTTATCCTGGATGAATATGCGTTTTCCCACATGCCAGATCTCTCCTGCATCCATTTCTTGATGGCCTTGTCTTGCTATTCGTGCAGCTTCCGCTCGTCTAGCTACTGGTGATTGTATTACCAATTGTTTTTTTCTGCCAGGAGGTGCGTGCATTGTCTTCCTCTTTTAATAACTCTGTCATGTTGTCGGATGACTGATGTTATACTGGCAGCCTTCTGGAGAAATGCTACATTCTCCTTTTCTCTGCGACAGTTGCAGGAGCCGACAGAGACCCTTGGGGCCCTCTTTTTTCGGCTCAGGATGTTGTCTATCCAAGCTTTTCAGCTTTTTTCTAGGTCGGTTCCAGCTTTGTGCTGTTACTGCCCTTTCTGTCTGTGCGTCGCACTTCACCATACGCCTCATCTTTCATTGGCTTTTCTAATGTTTGTGATGCTATGGTTTGATAGGCCTAGGGATCTCTTCCTCTGTCCATGGTCCCAGTGCTATTGAGTTATGTGTGGGTTGGTTATGTGATTCCCTCCAGCCTTTTGTCTATTCAGCCTGTTGTAAACAATTGAGGTAGGTTGATAAGAAGTATAAATTTTATAGTAAATTTCCTTTCTTATTATACCTACCGAAATTGTTTACATGGAGGCCCTCCCGTCTTCTTATTCGGGTAAGAATCCTTCCTCCCCGCTGATCACATAACTCCTGTGCTGTTCGGAATCAAAAGAATGACGAATTAATGCATTGCGCGCTGTGACGGAAGTTATGGATTTGTACTATGGAAGAGCGTCCCATACTGGGTGTGCGCCAATGGCGCTCGGCCCAGTTTTGGCTTATTTTTTCGTGGTGTTTTTTACACCACTTTTCTTTCCCAAATCTTGGGAAAGATTAAAATAGAGAGTATTTTATCCGGGTTAGGTTCTTCCACTGTAGTGCAAGCCTGTTGTAAACAATTTCGGTAGGTATAATAAGAAAGGAAATTTACTATAAAATTTATACTTCTTGTCGCAGTCATACTATACTAATAAATTGATATAACACAATACCACGATGGATAAAAACCCTGGTAACCAATAGAGTATTAGTACTCTCAACATAAATTGGTACCAAAGCTACAGCTGTTTACTCTGTTTCAACAGTTTTCAGTCAGCATGATAGAGAATCTTGACACATTCTCACTCTCAAACTCATGGCTGCCTTATCTCCTCTTGCAGTCATACTATACTTATAAACGATATAACACAATACCATGGTAGAAAAAACCCTGGTAACCAATAGAGTATTAGTACTCTCAACATCAATAGGTACCAAAGCTTCAGCTGTTTACTGTGTTTCAAAAATTTTCAGTCACCATGATAGAGAATGTTGACCTATTCTGACTCTCAAACTCATGGCTGCCTGATCTCCTGTCGCAGACATTGATTACTTATAGATTGATATAACACAGTACCACAGTAGAAGAAAACCCTGGTAACCAATAGTGTATTAGTGCTCTCTGCATAATTAGGTACCAAAGCTACAGCTGTTTACTGTGTTTCAACAGTTTTCAGTCAGCATGATAGAGAATTTGGACACATTCTCACTCTGAAACTCATTTCTGCCTTATATCCTCTCGCAGTCATACTGTACTAATAAATTGACATAACACAATACCACGGTAGAAAAATACATTGGTACCCGATAGTCTATTAGTATTCTCAACATAACTAGGTACCAAAGCTACAGCTGTTTACTGTGTTTTCACCAGTTTTCATTCACCAGAATAGAGAATGTTGACATATTCTGACTCTCAAACTCATGGCTGCCTTATTTCCTGTCCCAGTCATACTATACTTATAAATTGATATCACACAATACCACTGTGGAAAAAACAGAGGTAAATAATAGAGTATTAGTACTCTCAACATAAATAGGTACCAAAGCTACAGCTGGTTACTGTGTTTCCACAGTTTTCAGTCACCATAATAGAGAATGTTGACCTATTCTGATGCTCAAACTCATGGCTGCCTTATTTCTTGTCGCAGTCATACTATACGTATAAATCGATATAACACAATACCACGGTGAATAAAAACCCAGGTAACCGATAGAGTATTAGTACTCTCAACATAAATATGTACCAAAGCTACAGCTGTTTACTGTGTTTCATCAGTTTTCAGTCACCATGATAGAGAATGTTGACCTATTCTGACTTTCAAACTCATGGCTGCCTCATCTCCTGTAGCAGTCATAGTATGCTTATAAATCGATATAACACAGTACCACGATGGAAGAAAACCCTGGTAACCAATAGAGTATTAGTACTCTCAACATAAATAGGTACCAAAGCTGCAGCTGTTTACTGTGTTTCAACAGTTTTCAGTCACCATGATAGAGAATGTTGACCTATTCTGACTCTAAAACTCATGGCTGCCTTATCTCCTGTCGCAGGCATTGTATACTTATAGATCGATATAACACAGCACCAATGTAGAAGAAAACCCTGGTAACCAATAGAGTATTAGTACTCTCAACATATATAGGTGCCAAAGCTACAGCTGTTTACTGAGCGTTAACAGTTTTCAGTCAGCATGATAGAGAATGTTGACACATTCTCACTCTCAAACTCATGGCTGCCTTATCTTCTGTCGCAGTCATAGTATACTTATCAATCGATGTAACACAATACCACGGTAGAACAAAACCCTGGTAACCAACAGAATATTGGTACTCCCAACATAAATAGGTACCAAAGCTACAGCTGGTTACTGTGTTTCAACAGTGTTCAGTCACCATAATAGAGAATGTTGACATTTTTTTAAGCTCAAGCTCATGGCTGTCTTATTTCTTGTCGTAGTCATACTATACTAACAAATTGATATAACACAATACCACGGTGGATAAAAACCCTGGTAACCAACAGAATATTAGTACTCTCAACATAAATAGGTACCAAAGCTACAGCTGGTTACTGTGTTTCCACAGTTTTCAGTCACCATGATAGAGAATGTTGAGCAATTCTGACTCAAACTCATGGCTGCCTTATCTCCTGTCGCAGGCATTGTATACTTATAGATCGATATAACACAGTACCACAGTAGAAGAAAACCCTTGGTAACCAATAGAGTATTAGTACTCAACATAAATAGGTACCAAAGCTATAGCTGTTTACTGTGTTTCACCAGTTTTCAGTCGCCATGATAGAGATTCTTGACACACTCTCACTCTTGACACATTCTCACTCTCAAACTCACTTCTGCCTTATCTCCTCTCGCAGTCACAGTATACTTGTAAATCGATAAAACACAATACCACATTAGAAGCAAACCCTGGTAACCAATAGAGTATTAGTACTCTCAACATAAATAGGCACCAAAGCTACAGCTGTTTTCTGTGTTTCAACAGGTTTCAGTCACCATGATAGAGAATGGTGACCTATTCTCACTCTCAAACTCATGGCTGCCTTATCTCCTGTTGCAGTCATAGTATGCTTATAAAACGATGTAACACAGTACCACGGTAGAAGAAAACCCTGGTAACCAATAGAGTATTATTATTCTCAACATAAATAGGTACCAAAGCTATAGCTGTTTACTGTGTTTCACCAGTTTTCAGTCAGCATGATAGAGAATGTTGACACATTCTCACTCTCAAACTCTTGGCTGCCCTATCTTCTGTCGCAGTCATACTATACTTATAAATCGGTATAACCAAATACCACGGTAGGAGAAAACCCTGGTAATCAATAGAGTATTAGTACTCTCAACATAAATAGGTACCAAAGCTACAGCTGTTTACTGAGCTTTAACAATTTTCAGTCAGCATGATAGAGAATCTTGACACATTCTCACTCTCAAACTCATGGATGCCTTATCTCCTGTCGCAGTCATAGTATACTTATAAATTCATATAACACAGTACCACGGTTAGGTGAAAACCCTGGTAACCAATAGAGTATTAGTACTCTCAACATAAGTAGGTACCAAAGCCACAGCTGTTTACTGAGCTTTAACAGTTTTCAGTCAGCATGATAGAGAATCTTGACACATTTTCACTCACAAACTCATGGCTGCCTTATCTCCTGTTGCAGTCATAGTATACTTATCAATCGATATAACACAATACCACGGTAGAACAAAACCCTGGTAACCAACAGAATATTTGTACTCCCAACATAAATAGGTACCAAAGCTACAGCTGGTTACTGTGTTTCAACAGTGTTCAGTCACCATAATAGAGAATGTTGACATATTTTGAAGCTCAAGCTCATGGCTGTCTTATTTCTTGTCGTAGTCATGCTATACTAACAAATTGATACAACACAATACCACGGTTGATAAAAACCCTGGTAAGCAACATTATATTAGTACTCTCAACATAAATAGGTACCAAAGCTACAGCTGGTTACTGTGTTTCCACAGTTTTCAGTCACCATGATAGAGAATGTTGAGCTATTCTGACTCTCAAACTCATGGCTGCCTTATCTCCTGTCGCAGGCATTGTATACTTACAGATCGATATAACACAGTACCACAGTAGAAGAAAACCCTTGGTACCCAATAGAGTATTAGTACTCAACATAAATAGGTACCAAAGCTATAGCTGTTTACTGTGTTTCACCAGTTTTCAGTCGCCATGATAGAGAATCTTGAAACACTCTCACTCTTGACACATTCTCACTCTCAAACTCACTTCTGCCTTATCTCCTCTCGCAGTCACAGTATGCATGTAAATCGATAAAACACAATACCACATTAGAAGCAAACCCTGGTAAGCAATAGAGTATTAGTACTCTCAACATAAATAGGTACCAAAGCTACAGCTGGTTACTGTGTTTCAACAGTGTTCAGTCACCATAATAGAGAATGTTGACATATTTTGACGCTCAAGCTCATGGCTGTCTTATTTGTTGTCGTAGTCATACTATACTAACAAATTGACATAACACAATACCATGGTGGATAAAAACCCTGGTAACCAATAGAGTATTAGTACTCTCAACATAAATTGGTACCAAAGCTACAGCTGTTTACTGTGTTTCAACAGATTTCAGTCAGCATGATAGAGAATCTTGAAACATTCTCACTCTCAAACTCATGTCTGCCTTATCTTCTCTCGCAGTCATAGTATACTTTTAAATCAATATAACACAATACCACGGTAGAAGAAAACCCTGGTAACCAATAGAGTATTAGTACTCTCAACATAAATTGGTGCCAAAGCTACTGCTATTTACTGTGTTTCAACAGATTTCAGTCAGCATGATAGAGAATCATGACAAATTCTCACTCTCAAACTCATGGCTGCCTTATCTCCTCTCGCAGTCATACTATACACTTATAAATCGATATAACACAATACCACAGTAGAAGAAAACCCTGGTAACCAATAGAGTATTAGCACTCAACATAAATAGGTACCAAAGCTATAGCTGTTTATTGTGTTTCACCAGTTTTCAGTCACCATGATAGATTATCTTGACACATTCTCACTCTCAAACTCATTTCTGCCTTCTCTCCTCTTGCAGTCACAGTATACTTGTAAATCGATAAAACACAATACCACATTCGACGAAAACCCTGGTAACCAATAGAGTATTAGTACTCTCAACATAAATAGGTACCAAAGCTACAGCTGTTTACTGTGTTTCAACAGTTTTCAGTCACCATGATAGAGAATGTGGACCTATTCTGACTCTCAAACTCATGGCTGCCTTATCTCCTGTCGCAGTCATAGTATACTTATAAAACGATATAACACAGTACCACGGTAGAAGAAAACCCTGGTAACCAATAGAGTATTAGTACTCTCAACATAAATAGGTACCAAAGCTACAGCTGTTTACTGAGCGTTAACAGTTTTCAGTCAGCATGATAGAGAATGTTGACACATTCTCACTCTCAAACTCATGGCTGCCTTATCTCCTGTCGCAGTCATAGTATACTTATAAAACGATATAACACAGTACCACGGTAGAAGAAAACCCTGGTAACCAATAGAGTATTAGTACTCTAAACATAAATAGGTACCAAAGTTACAGCTGTTTACTGAGCTTTAACTGTTTTCAGTCAGCATGATAGAGAATCTTGACACATTCTCACTCTCAAACTCATGGCTGCCTTTTCTCCTGTCGCAGTCATAGTATACTTATAAATCGATATAACACAGTACCACGGTAGATAAAAACCCTGGTAACCAATAGAGTATTAGTACTCTCAACATAAATAGATACCAAAGCTACGGCTGTTTTCTGAGCGTTAACAGTTTTCAGTCACCATGATAGACAATCTTGACACATTCCGACTTTCAAACTCATGGCTGCCTTATCACCTGTCGCAGCCATAGTATACTTATCAAACGATATAACACAGTACCACGATAGAAGAAAACCCTGGTAACCAATAGGGTATTAGAACTCTCAACATAAATAGGTACCAAAGCTGCAGCTGTTTACTGTGTTTCAACAGTTTTCAGTCACCATGATAGAGAATGTTGACCTATTCTGACTCTAAAACTCATGGCTGCCTTATCTCCTGTCGCAGGCATTGTTTACTTATAGATCGATATAACACAGTCCCACGGTAGAAGAAAATCCTGGAAACCAATAGAGTATTAGTACTCTGAACATAAATATGTACGAAAGCTGCAGCTGGTTACTGCGTTTCAACAGTGTTCAGTCACCATAATAGAGAATGTTGACATATTTTGAAGCTCAAGCTCATGGCTGTCTTATTTCTTGTCGTAGTCATACTATACTAACAAATTGATATAACACAATACCACGGTGGATAAAAACCCTGGTAAAAAACAGAATATTAGTACTCTCAACATAAATAGGTACCAAAGCTACAGCTGGTTACTGTGTTTCCACAGTTTTCAGTCACCATGATAGAGAATGTTGAGCAATTCTGACTCTCAAACTCATGGCTGCCTTATCTCCTGTCGCAGGCATTGTATACTTATAGATCGATATAACACAGTACCACAGTAGAAGAAAACCCTTGGTAACCAATAGAGTATTAGTACTCAACATAAATAGGTACCAAAGCTATAGCTGTTTACTGTGTTTCACCAGTTCTCAGTCGCCATGATAGAGATTCTTGACACACTCTAACTCTCAAACTCACTTCTGCCTTATCTCCTCTCGCAGTCACAGTATACTTGTAAATCGATAAAACACAATACCACATTAGAAGCAAACCCTGGTAACCAATAGAGTATTAGTACTCTCAACATAAATAGGCACCAAAGCTATAGCTGTTTATTGTGTTTCACCAGTTTTCAGTCACCATGATAGATTATCTTGACACATTCTCACTCTCAAACTCATTTCTGCCTTATCTCCTCTTGCAGTCACAGTATACTTGTAAATCGATAAAACACAATACCACATTCGACGAAAACCCTGGTAACCAATAGAGTATTAGTACTCTCAACATAAATAGGCACCAAAGCTACAGCTGTTTACTGTGTTTCAACAGTTTTCAGTCACCATGATAGAGAATGTTGACCTATTCTGACTCTCAAACTCATGGCTGCCTTATCTCCTGTCGCAGTCATAGTATACTTATAAAACGATATAACACAGTACCACGGTAGAAGAAAACCCTGGTAACCAATAGAGTATTAGTACTCTCAACATAAATAAGTACCAATCCTACAGCTATTTACTGTGTTTCAACAGTTTTCAGTCACCATGATAGAGAATGTTGACCTATTCTGACTCTAAAACTCATGGCTGCCTTATCTCCTGTCGCAGGCATTGTTTACTTACAGATCGATATAACACAGTCCCACGGTAGAAGAAAATCCTGGAAACCAATAGAGTATTAGTACTCTGAACATAAATATGTACGAAAGCTGCAGCTGGTTACTGCGTTTCAACAGTGTTCAGTCACCATAATAGAGAATGTTGACATTTTATGATGCTCAAACTCATGGCTGCCTTATTTCTTGTCGCAGTCATACTATACTAATAAATTGATATAACACAATACCACGGTGGATAAAAACCCTGGTAACCAATAGAGTATTACTACTCTCATCATAAATAGATACCAAAGCTACAGCTGCTTTCTCAGCGTTAACAGTTTTCAGTCACCATGATAGCGAATGTTGACCTATTCTGACTTTCAAACTCATGGCTGCCTTATCTCCTGTCGCAGTCATAGTATACTTATAAAACGATATAACACAGTCCCACGGTAGAAGAAAACCCTGGTTACCAATAGAGTGTTAGTACTCTCAACATAAATAGGTGCCAAAGCTACAGTTGTTTACTGAGCGTTAACAGTTTTCAGTCAGCATGATAGAGAATGTTGACACATTCTCACTCTCAAACTCATGGCTGCCTTATTTCTTGTCGCAGTCATACTATACTTATAAATTGATATAACACAATACCACGGTGGATAAAAACCCTGGTAACCAATAGACTATTAGTACTCTCAACATAAGTTGGTACCAAAGCTACTGCTGTTTACTGTGTTTCAACAGGTTTCAGTCACCATGATAGCAAATGTAGACCTATTCTGACTCTCAAACTCATGGCTGCCTTATCTCCTGTCGCCGTCATAGTATACTTATAAATCGATATAACACAGTACCACAGTAGACGAAAACCCTGGTAATCAATAGAGTATTAGTACTCTCAACATAATAGGTACCAAAGGTACAGCTGCTTACTGTGTTTCAACAGTTTTCAGTCAGCAAGATAGAGAATGTTGACCTATTCTGACTCTCAAACTCATGGCAGCCTTATCTCCTCTCGCAGTCAAACTATACTTATGAATCGATATAACACAATACCAGGGTAGAAGAAAACCCTGGTAACCAATAGAGTATTAGTACTCTCAACATAAATAAGTACCAATCCTACAGCTATTTACTGTGTTTCAACAGTTTTCAGTCACTATGATAGAGAATGGTGACCTATTCTGACTCTCAAACTCATGACTGCCTTATCTCCTTTCGCAGTCATAGTATACTTATAAATAGATATAACACAGTACCACGGTAGAAGAAAACCCTGGTAACCAATAGAGTATTAGTACTCTCAACATAAATAGGTACCAAAGCTATAGCTGTTTACTGTGTTTCAACAGTTTTCAGTCCCCATGATAGAGAATGTTGACCTATTCTGACTCGCAAACTCATGGCTGCCTGATCTCCTGTCGCAGGCATTGTATACTTATAGATCGATATAACACAGTACCACAGTAGAAGAAAACCCTGGTAACCAATAGTATATTTGTACTCTCTGCATAAATAGGTACCAAAGCTACAGCTGTTAACTGTGTTTCAACAGTTTTTAGTCAGCATGATTGAGAATTTTACACATTCTCACTCTGAAACTCATTTCTGCCTTACATCCTCTCACAGTGATACTGTACTAATAAATAGACATAACACAATACCACGGTAGAAAAATGCATTGGTACCCGATAGTCTATTAGTATTCTCAACATAACTAGGTACCAAAGCTACAGCTGTTTACGGTGTTTTCACCAGTTTTCAGTCACCACAATAGAGAATGTTGTCATATTCTGACTCTCAAACTCATGGCTGCCTTATTTCCTGTCGCAGTCATACTATACTTATAAATTGATATCACACAGTACCACGGTGGAAAAAAACAGAGGTAAAGAATAGAGTATTAGTACTCTCAACATAAATATGTACCAAAGCATCAGCTGTTTACTGTGTTTCATCAGTTTTCAGTCACCATGATAGAGAATGTTCACCTATTCTGACTTTCAAACTCATGGCTGCCGTATCTCCTGTCGCAGTCATACTATACTTATAAATCGATATAACACAGTATCACGATGGAAGAAAACCCTGGTAACCAATAGAGTATTAGTACTCTCAACATAAATAGGTGCCAAAGCTACAGTTGTTTTCTGAGCGTTAACAGTTTTCAGTCAGCATGATAGAGAATGTTGACACATTCTCACTCTCAAACTCATGGCTGCCTTATCTCCTGTCGCAGTCATAGTATACTTATAAATCGATATAACACAGTACCACGGTAGAAGAAAACCCTGCTAACCAATAGAGTATTAGTACTCTCAACATAAATAGGTACCAAAGCTACAGCTGGTTACTGTGTTTCAACAGTGTTCAGTCACCATAATAGAGAATGTTGACATATTCTGATGCTCAAACTCATGGCTGCTTTATTTCTTGTCGCAGTCATACTATACTGATAAATTGATATAACACAGTACCACGGTGGATAAAAACCCTGGTAAGCATTAGAGTATTACTACTCTCAACATAAGTTGGTACCATAGCTACTGCTGTTTACTGTGTTTCAACAGTTTTCAGTCAGCAAGATAGAGAATGTTCACCTATTCTGACTTTCAAACTCATGGCTGCCTTATCTCCTCTCGCAGTCATACTATACTTATAAATCGATATAACTCAGTACCATGGTAGAAGAAAACCCTGGTAACTGATAGTGTATTACTACTGTCAACATAAATAAGTACCAATCCTACACCTATTTACTGTGTTTCAATAGTGTTCAGTCCCCATAATAGGGAATGTTGACATATTATGACGCTCAAACTCATGGCTGCCTTATTTCTTGTCGCAGTCATACTTTACTAATAAATTGATATAACACAATACCATGGTGGATAAAAACCCTGGTAACCAATAGAGTATTACTACTGTCAACAAAAATAGGTACCAAAGCTACAGCTGTTTACTGTGTTTCATCAGTTTTCAGTCACCATGATAGAGAATGTTGACCTATTCTGACTTTCAAACTCATGGCTGCCTTATCTCATGTCGCAGTGATAGTATACTTATAAATCGATATAACACAGTCCCACGGTAGAAGAAAACCCTGGTTACCAATAGAGTATTAGTACTCTCAAGATAAATAGGTGCCAAAGCTACAGTTGTTTACTGAGCGTTAACAGTTTTTAGTCAGCATGATAGAGAATCTTGACACATCATTCTCACTCTCAAACTCATGGCTGCCTTATCTCCTGTCGCAGTCATAGTATACTTATAGAACGATATAACACAGTACCACGGTAGAAGAAAACCCTCGTAACCAATAGAGTATTAGTACCCTCAGCATAAATAGGTACCAAAGCTACAGCTGGTTACTGTGTTTCAACAGTGTTCAGTCACCATAATAGAGAATGTTGATATATTCCAACGCTGAAACTCATGGCTGCCTTATTTCTTGTCGAAGTCATACTATACTTATAAATTGATATAACACAATACCACGGTGGATAAAAACCCTGGTAACCATTAGAATATTAGTACTCTCAACATAAGTTGGTACCAAAGCTACTGCTGTTTACTGTGTTTCAAGAGGTTTCAGTCACCATGATAGCAAATGTAGACCTAATCTGACTCCCAAACTCATGGCTGCCTTATCTCCTGTCGCAGTCATAGTATACTTATAAATCGATATAACACAGTACCACAGTAGACGAAAACCCTGGTAATCAATAGAGTATTAGTACTCTCAACATGAATAGGTACCAAAGCTACAGATGCTTACTGTGTTTCAACAGTTTTCAGTCAGCAAGATAGAGAATGTTGACCTATTCTGACTCTCAAACTCATGGCAGCCTTATCTCCTTTCGCAGTCAAACTATACTTATAAATCGATATAACACAATACCAGGGTAGAAGAAAACCCTGGTAACCAAGAGAGTATTAGTACTCTCAACATAAATAAGTACCAATCCTACAGCTATTTACTGTGTTTCAACAGTTTTCAGTCACCATGATAGAGAATGTTGACCTATTCTCACTCTCAAACTCATGGCTGCCTTATCTCCTGTCGCAGTCATAGTATGCTTATAAAACGATGTAACACAGTACCACGGTAGAAGAAAACCCTCGTAACCAATAGAGTATTAGTACTCTCAACATAAATAGGTACCAAAGCTATAGCTGTTTGCTGTGTTTCACCAGTTTTCAGTCAGCATGATAGAGAATCTTGACACATTCTCACTCTCAAACTCTTGGCTGCCGTATCTTCTGTCACAGTCATACTATGCTTATAAATCGGTATAACCAAATACCACGGTAGGAGAAAACCCTGGTAATCAATAGAGTATTAGTACTCTCAACATAAATAGGTACCAAAGCTACAGCTGTTTACTGAGCTTTAACAGTTTTCAGTCAGCATGATAGAGAATCTTGACACATTCTCACTCTCAAACTCATGGCTGCCTCATCTCCTATTGCAGTCATAGTATACTTATAAATTCATATAACACAGTACCTCGGTTAGGTGAAAACCCTGGTAACCAGTAGAGTATTAGTACTCTCAACATAAGTAGGTACCAAAGCCACAGCTGTTTACTGAGCTTTAACAGTTTTCAGTCACCATGATAGAGAATCTTGACACGTTCTCACTCGCAAACTCATGGCTGCCTTATCTCCTGTCGCAGTCATAGTATACTTATAAATCGATGTAACACAGTACCACGGTCGTAGGAAACCCTCGTAGCCAATAGACTATTAGGACTCTCAACATAAATAGGTACCAAAGCTACAGCTGTTTACTGAGCGTTAACAGTTTTCAGTCAGCATGATAGAGAATCTTGACACATTCTCTCTTTCAAACTCATGGCTGCCTTATCTCCTGTCGCAGTCATAGTATGCTTGTAAAATAATATAACACAGTACCACGGTAGAAGAAAACCCTGGTAACCAATAGGGTATTAGTGCTCTCAAAATAAATAGGTACCAAAGCTACAGCTGGCTACTGTGTTTCAACAGTGTTCAGTCACCATAGTAGAGAATGTTGACATATTTTGACGCTCAAGCTCATGGCTGTCTTATTTGTTGTCGTAGTCATACTATACTAACAAATTAATATAACAATACCACGGTGGATAAAAACCCTGGTAACCAATAGAGTATTAGTACTCTCAACATAAATTGGTACCAAAGCTACAGCTGTTTACTGTGTTTCAACAGTTTTCAGCCAGCATGATACAGAATTTTGACACATTCTCACTCTCAAACTCAGGGTTGCCTTTTCTCCTGTCCCAGTCATACTATACTTATAAACGATATAACACAATACCATGTTTGAAGAAAACCCTGGTAACCAATAGAGTATTAGTGCTCTCAACATAAATAGGTACCAAGGCTACAGCTGGTTTCTGTGTTTCCACAGTTTTTAATCACCATAATAGAGAATGTTGACATATTCTGATGCTCAAACTCATGGCTTCTTTATTTCTTGTCGCAGTCATACTATACTTATAAATTGATATAACACAATACCACCGTAGCTAAAAACCCTCGTAACCATTAGAGTATTAGTACTCTCAAGATAAATTGGTACCAAAGCGTACAGCTGTTTACTGTTCTTCAACAGTTTTCAGTCACCATGATAGAGAATATTGACCTATTCTGACTCAAATTCATGGCTGCCTTATCTCCTCTCGCAGTCATACTATACACTTATAAATCGATATAACACAATACCACAGTAGAAGAATACCCTGGTAACCAATAGAGTATTAGTACTCAAAATAAATAGGTACCAAAGCTATAGCTGTTTATTGTGTTTCACCAGTTTTCAGTCACCATGATAGAGAATCTTGACACATTCTCACTCTCAAACTCATTTCTGCCTTATCTCCTCTTGCAGTCACACTATACTTGTAAATCGATAGAACACAATACCACATTCGAAGAAAATCCTGGTAACCAATAGAGTATTAGTACTCTCAACATAAATAGGTACCAAAGCTGCAGCTGTTTACTGAGTTTTAACAAATTTTCAGTCAGCATGATAGAGAATCTTGTCACATTCTCACTTTCAAACTCATGGCTGCCTTATCTCCTCTCGCAGTCATACTATTCTTATAAATCGATATAACACAATACCACGGTAAAAGAAAACCCTGGTAACCAATAGAGTATTAGTACTCTCAACATAAATAGGTACCAAAGCTGCAGCTGTTTACTCTGTGTTTCAACAGTTTTCAGTCACCATGACAGAGAATGTTGACCTATTCTGACTCTCAAACTCATGGCTGCCTTATCTCCTGTTGCAGGCATTGTATACTTATCGATAGACATAACACAGTACCACAGTAGAAGAAACCCTTGGTAACCAATAGAGTATTTGTACTCTCAACATAAATAGGTACCAAAGCTATAGCTGTTTACTGTGTTTCAACAGTTGTCAGTCCCCATGATAGAGAATGTTGACCTATTCTGACTCTCAAACTGATGGCTGTCTTATCTCCTGTCGCAGTCATAATATACTTATAAATCAATGTAACACAGTACCACGGTAGAAGAAAACCCTTGGTAACCAATAGAGTATTAGTACTCTCAACATAAATAGATACCAAAGCTACAGCTGTTTATTGAGCGTTAATAGTTTTCAGTCAGCATGATAGAGAATCTTGACACATTCTCACTCTCAAACTCATGGCTGCCTTATCTCCTGTCGCAGTCATAGTTTTCTTATAAAACGATATAACACAGTACTAAGGTCGAAGAAAACCCTGGTAACCAATAGAGTATTAGTACTCTCAACATAAATAGGTACCAAAGCTACAGCTGGTTATTGTGTTTCAACAGTGTTCAGTAACCATAATAGAGAGTGTTGACATATTCTAACGCTCAAAGTCATGGCTGCCTTATTTCTTGTCGCAGTCATACTATACTTATAAATTGATATAACACAATACCACGGTGGATAAAAACCCTGGTAACCATTAGAGTATTAGTACTCTCAACATAAGTTGGTACCATAGCTACTGCTGCTTACTGTGTTTCAACAGGTTTCAGTCACCATGGTAGCAAATGTAGACCTCTTCTAACTCTCAAACTCATGCCTGCCTTATCTCCTGTCGCAGGCATTGTATACTTATAGATCGATATAACACAGAACCACAGTAGAAGAAAACCCTGGTAAGCAATAGAGTATTAGTACTCTCAACATAAATAGGTACCAAAGCTACAGCTGTTTACTGTGTTTCAACAGTTTTCAGTCAGCATGATAGAGAATGTTGACATATTCTAACGCTCAAACTCATGGCTGCCTTATTTCTGGTCGCAGTCATACTATACTTATAAATTGATATAACACATTACCACTGTAGCTAGAAACCCTGGTAACCATTTGAGTATTAGTACTCTCAAGATAAATTGGTACCAAAGCTTACAGCTGTTTACTGTGCTTCAACAGTTTTCAGTCACCATGATAGAGAATATTGACCTATTCTGACTCTAAAACTCATGGCTGCCTTATCTCCTCTCGCAGTCAAACTATACTTGTAAATCGATATAACACAATACCACGGTACAACAAAACCCTGGTTACTAATATAGTATTGGTAATCTCAACATAAATTGGTACCGAAGCTACAGCTGTTTACTGTGTTTCAACAGTTTTCAGCCAGCATGATAGAGAATCTTGACACATTCTCACTCTCAAACTCATGGCTGCCTTTTCTCCTCTCGCAGTCATACTATACTTATAAACGATATAACACAATACCATGTTTGAAGAAAACTCTGGTAACCAATAGAGTATTAGTGCTCTCAACATAAATAGGAACCAAGGCTACAGCTGGTTACTGTGTTTCCACAGTTTTCAATCACCATAATAGAGAATGTTGACATATTCTTACTCTCAAACTCATGGCTGCTTTATTATACCCCCGCTTCGAAGAAGTGGGGGCTATATAGGAATCGCCCTGTACGTCCGTCCGTACGTCCGTTCGTACGTCTTTCCGGACATGAAATTCTTGTGTGCGCAACTCCTCCTACATTTATCAATCAATTTGGACAAAACTTTTCAGACATCATCACTACTAAGTGAACATGCGCATATTCCAAGATTTTTGATCTGTGACAATTTTAACCAGGTTATCTCCCTTTGACTTAGATTTATTATGTCTTTCCGTTCGAACAAATTCTTGTGTGCGCAACTCCTCCTACATTAATGAACCGATTTTGATGAAACCTTTCAAACATCATCTCTACTAAGTGAACATGTGCATATTCCAAAGTTTTTGATCTGCGACAATTTTAACCAGGTTATCTCTCTTGAACTTTGATTTAATGTGGGTTTCTACATGAAATTCTTGTGTGCGCAACTCCTCCTACATTTATCAATCAATTTGGACAAAACTTTTCAGACATCATCACTACTAAGTGAACATGCGCATATTCCCAGATTTTTGATCTGTGACAATTTTAACCAGGTTATCTCCCTTTGACTTAGATTTATTATGGCTTTCCGTTCGAACAAATTCTTGTGTGCGCAACTCCTCCTACATTAATGAACCGATTTTGATGAAACCTTTCAAACATCATCTCTACTAAGTGAACATGTGCCTATTCCAACCTTTTTGATCTGCGGCAATTTTAACCAGGTTATCTCTCTTGAACTTTGTTTTAATATGGGTTTCGGCATGAAATTCTTGTGTGCGCAACTCCTCCTACATTTATCAATCAATTTGGACGAAAGTTTACAGACATCATCACTACTAAGTGAACATGCGCTTATTTCAAAATTTTTGAGCTGTGGCAATTTTAACTAGGTTATCTCCCTTTAACTTAGATTTATTATGGGTTTCTACATGAAATTCTTGTGCGTGCAACTCCTCCTACATTTATCAATCAATTTGGACAAAACTTTTCAGACATCATCACTACTAAGAGAACATGCGCATATTCCAAGATTTTTGATCTGCGACAATTTTTACCAGGTTTTCTCCCTTTGACTTAGATTTATTGTGTCTTTCCATCTGAACATATTCTTGTGTGCGCAACTCCTCCTACATTAATGAACCGATTTTGATGAAACCTTTCAAACATCATCTCTACTAAGTGAACATGTGCATATTCCAAACTTTTTAATCTGCAACAATTTTAACCAGGTTATCTCTCTTGAACTTTGATTTAATATGGGTTTCTACATGAAATTCTTGTGTGCGCAACTCCTCCTACATTTATCAATCAATTTGGACAAAACTTTTCAGACATCATCACTACTAAGTGAACATGCGTATATTTCAAGATTTTTTATCTGTGACAATTTTAACCAGGTTATCTCCCTTTGACTTAGATTTATTGTGTCTTTCCATCTGAACAAATTCTTGTGTGCGCAACTCCTACATTAATGAACCGATTTTGATGAAACCTTTCAAACATCATCTCTACTAGGGCTGTCACGATTTTTAAATTTAGGAATCGATTAATCGTTGCAAATAATCGATAATAATCGATTACTCGTACTAGATGACCTCCTCCCTCTTTTTGAAGTCGATAAAAGATGAAGTTCATGTCAGTTGACCTACCTTCGGTAAACAACGAAAAAGATCCTCTTTTAGGTACACTCAAAGCTTTGATGTTCTGAACTTTTGAACCGTCAGTGTAATAATCAAGACCGGTCGGCAGTTGCGAACTTCGCAACTGCCGACCGGTCTTGATTATTACACTGACGGTTCAAAAGTTCAGAACATCATAGCTTTGATGAATGTTGTTGAAAGACAAATGCTTCCAACGGCTTCTCGGGGTTTAACATCAATGTTCGTAACTCTTTACCTTTAGAAACAATAGTTTTTTCATCAAATTTTCTTTTAATTCTTAAACGTCTAAAGCGAGATACAATTTACCGATTATTCGACAACGAAAACTACTAATCGATTTCGCCGTGACCGATCAACAATCGATTAATCGATTAGTCGTGGCACGCCTAATCTCTGCTAAGTGAACATGTGCATATTCCAAACTTTTTAATCTGCGACAATTTTAACCAGGTTATCTCTCTTGAGCTTTGATTTAATATGGGTTTCTGCATGAAATTCTTGTGTGCGCAACTCCTCCTACATTTATCAATCAATTTGGACAAAAGTTTACAGACATCATCACTACTAAGTAAACATGCGCATATTCCAAAATTTTTGAGCTGTGGCAATTTTAACTAGGTTATCTCCCTTTAACTTAGATTTATTATGGGTTTCTACATGAAATTCTTGTGCGTGCAACTCCTCCTACATTTATCAATCAATTTTGACGAAACCTTTCAAACATTATCACAACTAAGTGAACATACGCATATTCCCAAATTTTTGATCTGCGACAATTTTAACCAGGTTATCTCCCTTTAACTTGGATTTATTATGGGTTTTCAAATGGGATTCTTGTGTGTGCAACTCCTCCTACATTAATGAACCGATTTTGAATACATGTTGCACATTGTAAATGTGTTTTTCCAAATGTAAACCATATATGTGTGGGCTCTTTAAGTATTCAGTGCTGTTCTGTGGAAGGCCACATGCAAATACAAATTTCAACAACAAAAAATGATCTTTATGTATACATTTCCTTATGGCCTTCGCCTACAAATGATCTTTATGTATACATTTCCTTATGGCCTTCGCCTACATGATCAGAAGTGCATTCCTCTAAAAACCCAAAGCAGGGGTATTAATCACCTTCAGTGATAGTTCTAGTTTCTTGTCGCAGTCATACTATACTTATAAATTGATATAACACAATACCACCGTAGCTAAAAACCCTGGTAACCATTAGAGTATTGGTACTCTCAAGATAAATTGGTACCAAAGCTGCAGCTGTTTACTGTGTTTCAACAGTTTTCAGTCACCATGATAGAGAATGTTGACCTATTCTGACTCTAAAACTCATGGCTGCCTTATCTCCTGTCGCAGGCATTGTATACTTATAGATCGATTAACACAGTACCACGGTAGAAGAAAACCCTGGTAACCAATAGAGTATTAGTACTCTCAAAATAAATAGGTACCAAAGCTACAGCTGGTTACTGTGTTTCAACAGTGTTCAGTCACCATAATAGAGAATGTTGATATATTCTAATGCTGAAACTCATGGCTGCCTTATTTCTTGTCGAAGTCATACTATACTTATAAATTGATATAACACAATACCACGGTGGATAAAAACCCTGGTAACCATTAGAATATTAGTACTCTCAACATAAGTTGGTACCAAAGCTACTGCTGTTTACTGTGTTTCAAGAGGTTTCAGTCACCATGATAGCAAATGTAGACCTATTCTGACTCTCAAACTCATGGCTGCCTTATCTCCTGTCGCAGTCATAGTATACTTATAAATCGATATAAAACAGTACCACAGTAGACGAAAACCCTGGTAATCAATAGAGTATTAGTACTCTCAACATAAATAGGTACCAAAGCTACAGATGCTTACTGTGTTTCAATAGTTTTCAGTCAGCAAGATAGAGAATGTTGACCTATTCTGAATCTCAAACTCATGGCAGCCTTATCTCCTCTCGCAGTCAAACTATACTTATAAATCGATATAACACAATACCAGGGTAGAAGAAAACCCTGGTAACCAAGAGAGTATTAGTACTCTCAACATAAATAAGTACCAATCCTACAGCTATTTACTGTGTTTCAACAGTTTTCAGTCACCATGATAGAGAATGTTGACCTATTCTGACTCTGAAACTCATGGCTGCCTTATCTCCTGTCGCAGTCATAGTATACTTATAAATCGATATAACACAGTACCACGGTAGAAGAAAACCCTGGTAACCAAAAGAGTATTAGTAGTCTCAACATAAATAAGTACCAAAGCTACAACTGTTGACTGTGTTTCAACAGTTTTCAGTCAGAATGATAGAGAATCTTGACACATTCTCACTCTCAAACTCATGGCTGCCTTATCTCCTGTCGCAGTCATAGTATGCTTATAAAACGATGTAACACAGTACCACGGTAGAAGAAAACCCTGGTAACCAATAGAGTATTATTACTCTCAACATAAATAGGTACCAAAGCTATAGCTGTTTACTGTGTTTCACCAGTTTTCAGTCGACATGATAGAGAATCTTGAAACACTCTCACTCTTGACACATTCTCACTCTCAAACTCACTTCTGCCTTATCTCCTCTCGCAGTCACAGTATGCATGTAAATCGATAAAACACAATACCACATTAGAAGCAAACCCTGGTAAGCAATAGAGTATTAGTACTCTCAACATAAATAGGTACCAAAGCTACAGCTGGTTACTGTGTTTCAACAGTGTTCAGTCACCATAATAGAGAATGTTGACATATTTTGACGCTCAAGCTCATGGCTGTCTTATTTGTTGTCGTAGTCATACTATACTAACAAATTGACATAACACAATACCATGGTGGATAAAAACCCTGGTAACCAATAGAGTATTAGTACTCTCAACATAAATTGGTACCAAAGCTACAGCTGTTTACTGTGTTTCAACAGATTTCAGTCAGCATGATAGAGAATCTTGAAACATTCTCACTCTCAAACTCATGTCTGCCTTATCTTCTCTCGCAGTCATAGTATACTTTTAAATCAATATAACACAATACCACGGTAGAAGAAAACCCTGGTAACCAATAGAGTATTAGTACTCTCAACATAAATTGGTGCCAAAGCTACTGCTATTTACTGTGTTTCAACAGATTTCAGTCAGCATGATAGAGAATCATGACAAATTCTCACTCTCAAACTCATGGCTGCCTTATCTCCTCTCGCAGTCATACTATACACTTATAAATCGAAATAACACAATACCACAGTAGAAGAAAACCCTGGTAACCAATAGAGTATTAGCACTCAACATAAATAGGTACCAAAGCTATAGCTGTTTATTGTGTTTCACCAGTTTTCAGTCACCATGATAGATTATCTTGACACATTCTCACTCTCAAACTCATTTCTGCCTTCTCTCCTCTTGCAGTCACAGTATACTTGTAAATCGATAAAACACAATACCACATTCGACGAAAACCCTGGTAACCAATAGAGTATTAGTACTCTCAACATAAATAGGTACCAAAGCTACAGCTGTTTACTGTGTTTCAACAGTTTTCAGTCACCATGATAGAGAATGTGGACCTATTCTGACTCTCAAACTCATGGCTGCCTTATCTCCTGTCGCAGTCATAGTATACTTATAAAACGATATAACACAGTACCACGGTAGAAGAAAACCCTGGTAACCAATAGAGTATTAGTACTCTCAACATAAATAGGTACCAAAGCTACAGCTGTTTACTGAGCGTTAACAGTTTTCAGTCAGCATGATAGAGAATGTTGACACATTCTCACTCTCAAACTCATGGCTGCCTTATCTCCTGTCGCAGTCATAGTATACTTATAAAACGATATAACACAGTACCACGGTAGAAGAAAACCCTGGTAACCAATAGAGTATTAGTACTCTAAACATAAATAGGTACCAAAGTTACAGCTGTTTACTGAGCTTTAACTGTTTTCAGTCAGCATGATAGAGAATCTTGACACATTCTCACTCTCAAACTCATGGCTGCCTTTTCTCCTGTCGCAGTCATAGTATACTTATAAATCGATATAACACAGTACCACGGTAGATAAAAACCCTGGTAACCAATAGAGTATTAGTACTCTCAACATAAATAGATACCAAAGCTACGGCTGTTTTCTGAGCGTTAACAGTTTTCAGTCACCATGATAGACAATCTTGACACATTCCGACTTTCAAACTCATGGCTGCCTTATCACCTGTCGCAGCCATAGTATACTTATCAAACGATATAACACAGTACCACGATAGAAGAAAACCCTGGTAACCAATAGGGTATTAGAACTCTCAACATAAATAGGTACCAAAGCTGCAGCTGTTTACTGTGTTTCAACAGTTTTCAGTCACCATGATAGAGAATGTTGACCTATTCTGACTCTAAAACTCATGGCTGCCTTATCTCCTGTCACAGGCATTGTTTACTTATAGATCGATATAACACAGTCCCACGGTAGAAGAAAATCCTGGAAACCAATAGAGTATTAGTACTCTGAACATAAATATGTACGAAAGCTGCAGCTGGTTACTGCGTTTCAACAGTGTTCAGTCACCATAATAGAGAATGTTGACATATTTTGAAGCTCAAGCTCATGGCTGTCTTATTTCTTGTCGTAGTCATACTATACTAACAAATTGATATAACACAATACCACGGTGGATAAAAACCCTGGTAAAAAACAGAATATTAGTACTCTCAACATAAATAAGTACCAAAGCTACAGCTGGTTACTGTGTTTCCACAGTTTTCAGTCACCATGATAGAGAATGTTGAGCAATTCTGACTCTCAAACTCATGGCTGCCTTATCTCCTGTCGCAGGCATTGTATACTTATAGATCGATATAACACAGTACCACAGTAGAAGAAAACCCTTGGTAACCAATAGAGTATTAGTACTCAACATAAATAGGTACCAAAGCTATAGCTGTTTACTGTGTTTCACCAGTTCTCAGTTGCCATGATAGAGATTCTTGACACACTCTAACTCTCAAACTCACTTCTGCCTTATCTCCTCTCGCAGTCACAGTATACTTGTAAATCGATAAAACACAATACCACATTAGAAGCAAACCCTGGTAACCAATAGAGTATTAGTACTCTCAACATAAATAGGCACCAAAGCTATAGCTGTTTATTGTGTTTCACCAGTTTTCAGTCACCATGATAGATTATCTTGACACATTCTCACTCTCAAACTCATTTCTGCCTTATCTCCTCTTGCAGTCACAGTATACTTGTAAATCGATAAAACACAATACCACATTCGACGAAAACCCTGGTAACCAATAGAGTATTAGTACTCTCAACATAAATAGGCACCAAAGCTACAGCTGTTTACTGTGTTTCAACAGTTTTCAGTCACCATGATAGAGAATGTTGACCTATTCTGACCCTCAAACTCATGGCTGCCTTATCTCCTGTCGCAGTCATAGTATACTTATAAAACGATATAACACAGTACCACGGTAGAAGAAAACCCTGGTAACCAATAGAGTATTAGTACTGTCAACATAAATATGTACGAAAGCTGCAGCTGGTTACTGCGTTTCAACAGTGTTCAGTCAGCATGATAGAGAATGTTGACACATTCTCACTCTCAAACTCATGGCTGCCTTATTTCTTGTCGCAGTCATACTATACTTATAAATTGATATAACACAATACCACGGTGGATAAAAACCCTGGTAACCAATAGACTATTAGTACTCTCAACATAAGTTGGTACCAAAGCTACTGCTGTTTACTGTGTTTCAACAGGTTTCAGTCACCATGATAGCAAATGTAGACCTATTCTGACTCTAAAACTCAGGGCTGCCTTATCTCCTGTCGCCGTCATAGTATACTTATAAATCGATATAACACAGTACCGCAGTAGACGAAACCCCTGGTAATCAATAGAGTATTAGTACTCTCAACATAATAGGTACCAAAGGTACAGCTGCTTACTGTGTTTCAACAGTTTTCAGTCATCAAGATAGAGAATGTTGACCTATTCTGACTCTCAAACTCATGGCAGCCTTATCTCCTCTCGCAGTCAAACTATACTTATGAATCGATATAACACAATACCAGGGTAGAAGAAAACCCTGGTAACCAATAGAGTATTAGTACTCTCAACATAAATAAGTACCAATCCTACAGCTATTTACTGTGTTTCAACAGTTTTCAGTCACCATGATAGAGAATGTTGACCTACTCTGACTCTCAAACTCATGGCTGCCTTGTCTCCTGTCGCAGTCATAGTATACTTATAAATCGATATAACACAGTACCACAGTAGACGAAAACCCTGGTAATCAATAGAGTATTAGTACTCTCAACATAAATAAGTACCAAAGCTACAACTGTTTACTGTGTTTCAACAGTTTTCAGTCAGCAAGATAAAGAAGGTTGACCTATTCTGACTCTCAAACTCATGGCAGCCTTATCTCCTCTCGCAGTCAAACTATACTTATAAATCGATATAACACAATAGCAGGGTAGAAGAAAACCCTGGTAACCAATAGAGTATTAGTACTCTCAACATAAATAACTACCAATCCTACAGCTATTTACTGTGTTTCAACAGTTTTCAGTCACCAGAGAATGTTGACCTATTCTGACTCTCAAACTCATGGCTGCCTTATCTCCTGTCGCAGTCATAGTATACTTATAAATCGATATAACACAGTACCACGGTAGAAGAAAACCCTGGTAACGAAAAGAGTATTCGTACTCTCAACATAAATAAGTACCAAAGCTACAACTGTTTACTGTGTTTCAACAGTTTTCAGTCAGCATGATAGAGAATCTTGACACATTCTCACTCTCAAACTCATAGCTGCCTTATCTCCTGTCGCAGTCATAGTATGCTTATAAAACGATGTAAAACAGTACCACGGTAGAAGAAAACCCTGGTAACCAAAAGAGTATTAGTACTCTCAACATAAATAAGTACCAAAGCTACAACTGTTTACTGTGTTTCACCAGTTTTCAGTCACCATGATAGAGAATCTTGACACATTCTCACTCTCAAACTCATTTCTGCCTTATCTCCTCTCGCAGTCACAGTATACTTGTAAATCGATAAAACACAATACCACATTAGAAGAAAACCCTGGTAACCAATAGAGTATTAGTACTCTCAACATAAATAGGTAACAAAGCTATAGCTGTTTACTGTGTTTCAACAGTTTTCAGTCACAATGATAGAGAATGTGGACCTATTCTGGCAAACTCATGGCTGCCTCTCCTGTCGCAGTCATAGTATGCTTATAAATCGATATAACACAGTACCATGGTAGAAGAAAACCCTGGTAACCAATAGAGTATTAGTACTCTCAACATAAATAGGTACCAAAGCTACAGCTGTTTACTGAGCTTTAACAATTTTCAGTCGGCATGATAGAGAATCTTGACACATTCTCACTCTCAAACTTATGACTGCCTTATCTCTTGTCGCAGTCATAGTATACTTATAAATTCATATAACACAGTACCACGGTTAGATGAAAACCCTGGTAACCAATAGAGTATTAGTACTCACAGCATAAATAGGTACCAAAGCCACAGCTGTTTACTGAGCTTTAACAGTTTTCAGTCAGCATGATAGAGAATCTTGACACATTCTCACTCGCAAACTCATGGCTGCCTTATCTCCTGTTGCAGTCATAGTATACTTATCAATCGATGTAACACAATACCACGGTAGAACAAAACCCTGGTAACCAACAGAATATTGGTAGTCCCAACATAAATAGGTACCAAAGCTACAGCTGGTTACTGTGTTTCAACAGTGTTCAGTCACCATAATAGAGAATGTTGACATATTTTGAAGCTCAAGCTCATGGCTGTCTTATTTCTTGTCGTATTCATACTATACTAACAAATTGATATAACACAATACCACGGTGGATAAAAACCCTGGTAACCAACAGAATATTAGTACTCTCAACATAAATAGGTACCAAAGCTACAGCTGGTTACTGTGTTTCCACAGTTTTCAGTCACCATGATAGAGAATGTTGAGCAATTCTGACTCTAAAACTCATGTCTGCCTTATCTCCTGTCGCAGGCATTGTATACTTATAGATCGATATAACACAGTACCACAGTAGAAGAAAACCCTTGGTAACCAATAGAGTATTAGTACTCAACATAAATAGGTACCAAAGCTATAGCTGTTTACTGTGTTTCACCAGTTCTCAGTCGCCATGATAGAGATTCTTGACACACTCTAACTCTCAAACTCACTTCTGCCTTATCTCCTCTGCAGTCACAGTATACTTGTAAATCGATAAAACACAATACCACATTAGAAGCAAACCCTGGTAACCAATAGAGTATTAGTACTCTCAACATAAATAGGCACCAAAGCTATAGCTGTTTATTGTGTTTCACCAGTTTTCAGTCACCATGATAGATTATCTTGACACATTCTCACTCTCAAACTCATTTCTGCCTTATCTCCTCTTGCAGTCACAGTATACTTGTAAATCGATAAAACACAATACCACATTCGACGAAAACCCTGGTAACCAATAGAGTATTAGTACTCTCAACATAAATAGGCACCAAAGCTACAGCTGTTTACTGTGTTTCAACAGTTTTCAGTCACCATGATAGAGAATGTTGACCTATTCTGACTCTCAAACTCATGGCTGCCTTATCTCCTGTCGCAGTCATAGTATACTTATAAAACGATATAACACAGTACCATGGTTGAAGAAAACCCTGGTAACCAATAGAGTATTAGTACTCTCAACATAAATAGGTGCCAAAGCTACAGCTGTTTACTGAGCGTTAACAGTTTTCAGTCAGCATGATAGAGAATGTTGACACATTCTCACTCTCAAACTCCTGGCTGCCTTATCTCCTGTCGCAGTCATAGTATACTTATAAAACGATATAACACAGTACCACGGTAGAAGAAAACCCTGGTAACCAATAGAGTATTAGTACTCTAAACCTAAATAGGTACCCAAGTTACAGCTGTTTACTGAGCTTTAACTGTTTTCAGTCAGTATGATAGAGAATCTTGACACATTCTCACTCTCAATCTCATGGCTGCCTTTTCTCCTGTCGCAGTCATAGTATACTTATAAATCGATATAACACAGTACCACGGTAGATAAAAACCCTGGTAACCAATAGAGTATTAGTACTCTCAACATAAATAGATACCAAAGCTACAGCTGTTTTCTGAGCGTTAACAGTTTTCAGTCACCATGATAGACAATCTTGACACATTCCGACTTTCAAACTCATGGCTGCCTTATCACCTGTCGCAGCCATAGTATACTTATCAAACGATATAACACAGTACCACGATAGAAGAAAACCCTGGTAACCAATAGGGTATTAGAACTCTCAACATAAATAGGTAACAAAGCTGCAGCTGTTTACTGTGTTTCAACAGTTTTCAGTCACCATGATAGAGAATGTTGACCTATTCTGACTCTAAAACTCATGGCTGCCTTATCTCCTGTCGCAGGCATTGTTTACTTATAGATCGATATAACACAGTCCCACGGTAGAAGAAAATCCTGGAAACCAATAGAGTATTAGTACTCTGAACATAAATATGTACGAAAGCTGCAGCTGGTTACTGCGTTTCAACAGTGTTCAGTCACCATAATAGAGAATGTTGACATTTTATGATGCTCAAACTCATGGCTGCCTTATTTCTTGTCGCAGTCATACTATACTAATAAATTGATATAACACAATACCACGGTGGATAAAAACCCTGGTAACCAATAGAGTATTACTACTCTCATCATAAATAGATACCAAAGCTACAGCTCCTTTCTCAGCGTTAACAGTTTTCTGTCACCATGATAGCGAATGTTGACCTATTCTGACTTTCAATCTCATGGCTGCCTTATCTCCTGTCGCAGTCATAGTATACTTATAAAATGATATAACACAGTCCCACGGTAGAAGAAAACCCTGGTTACCAATAGAGTGTTAGTACTCTCAACATAAATAGGTGCCAAAGCTACAGTTGTTTACTGAGCGTTAACAGTTTTCAGTCAGCATGATAGAGAATGTTGACACATTCTCACTCTCAAACTCATGGCTGCCTTATTTCTTGTCGCAGTCATACTATACTTATAAATTGATATAACACAATACCACGGTGGATAAAAACCCTGGTAACCAATAGACTATTAGTACTCTCAACATAAGTTGGTACCAAAGCTACTGCTGTTTACTGTGTTTCAACAGGTTTCAGTCACCATGATAGCAAATGTAGACCTATTCTGACTCTCAAACTCATGGCTGCCTTATCTCCTGTCGCCGTCATAGTATACTTATAAATCGATATAACACAGTACCACAGTAGACGAAAACCCTGGTAATCAATAGAGTATTAGTACTCTCAACATAATAGGTACCAAAGGTACAGCTGCTTACTGTGTTTCAACAGTTTTCAGTCAGCAAGATAGAGAATGTTGACCTATTCTGACTCTCAAACTCATGGCAGCCTTATCTCCTCTCGCAGTCAAACTATACTTATGAATCGATATAACACAATACCAGGGTAGAAGAAAACCCTGGTAACCAATAGAGTATTAGTACTCTCAACATAAATAAGTACCAATCCTACAGCTATTTACTGTGTTTCAACAGTTTTCAGTCACTATGATAGAGAATGGTGACCGATTCTAACTTTCAAACTCATGGCTGCCTTATCTCCTGTCGCAGTCATAGTATACTTATAAATCGATATAACACAGTACCACGGTAGAAGAAAACCCTGGTAACCAATAGAGTATTAGTACTCTCAACATGGATAGGTACCGAAGTTACAGCTGTTTACTCTGCTTTTACAGTTTTCAGTCAGCATGACAGAGAATCTTGACACATTCTCACTATCAAACTCATGGCTGCCTTTTCTCCTGTCGCAGTCCTAGTATAGTTAAAAATCGATATAACACAGTACCACGGTAGAAGAAAACCCTGGTAACCAATAGAGTATTAGTACTCTCAACATAAATAGGTACCAAATCTACAGCTGTTTACTGAGTGTTAACAGTTTTCAGTCAACATGATAGAGAATCTTGACACATTCTCACTCTCAAACTCATGGCTGCCTTATCTCCTGTCGCAGGCTTAGTATACTTATAAAATGATATAACACAGTACCACAGTAGAAGAAAACCCTGGGAACCAATAGAGTATTAGTACTCTCAACATGGATAGGTACCAAAGTTACAGCTGTTTACTGAGCTTTAACAGTTGTCAGTCAGCATTATAGAGAATCTTGACACATTGTCACTCTCAAACTCATGGCTGCCTTTTCTCCTGTCGCAGTGATAGTATACTTATAAATCGATATAACACAATACCACGGTGGAAAAAAACCCTGGTAAAGAATAGAGTATTAGTACTCTCAACATAAGTAGTTACCAAAGCTACAGCTGGTTACTGTGTTTCAACAGTTTTCAGTCACCATGATAGAGGATGTTGACCTACTCCTACTCTCAAACTCATGGCTGCCTTATCTCCTGGCTCAGTCATAGTATACTTATAAATCGATATAACAGTACCACGGTAGAAGAAAACCCTGGTAACCAATAGAGTATTAGTACTCTCAACATAAATAGGTAGCAAAGATACAGCTGTTTACTGAGCGTTAGCAGTTTTCAGTCAGCATGATAGAGAATCTTGACACATTCTCACTCTCAAACTCATGGCTGCCTTATCTCCACTCGCAGTCATACTATACTTATAAATTGATATAACACAATACCACTGTAGAAGAAAAACCCTGGTAACCAACAGAGTTTTAGTACTCTCAACATAAATAGGCACCAAAGCTACAGCTGGTTACTGTGTTTCAATAGTGTTCAGTCACCATAATAGAGAATGTTGACATATTATGACGCTCAAACTCATGGCTGATTTATTTCTTGTCGCAGTCATGCTATACTAATAAATCGACATAACACAATACCACGGTAGAAAAATACACTGGTACCCGATAGACTATTAGTATTCTCAACATAACTAGGTACCAAAGCTACAGCTGTTTACTGTGTTTTCTGCAGTTTTCAGTCACCATAATAGAGAATGTTGAGATATTCTGACTCAAACTGATGGCTACCTATTTCCTGTCTCAGTCGTACTATACTTAAAAATTGATATAACACAATACCACGGTGGAAAAAAACCCTGGTAAAGAATAGAGTATTAGTACTCTGAACATAAATAGGTACCAAAGCTACAGCTGGTTACTGTGTTTCAACAGTTTTCAGTCACCATGATAGAGAATGTTGACCTATTCTGACTCTCAAACTCATGGCTGCCTTATCTCCTGTCGCAGTCAGAGCATACTTATAAATCGATATAACACAGTACCACGGTAGAAGAAAACCCTGGTAACCAATAGAGTATTAGTACTCTCAACATAAATAGGTACCAAAGCTACAGCTGTTTGCTGAGCTTTAACAGTTTTCATTCAGCATGATGGAGAATCTTGACACATTCTCACTCTCAAACTCATGTCTGCCTTTTCTCCTGTCGCAGTTATAGTATACTTATAAATCGATATAACACAGTACCACGGTAGAAGAAAACCCTGGTAACCAATAGAGTATTAGTACTCTCAACATAAATAGGTACCAAAGCTACAGCTGTTTACTGAGCCTTAACAGTTTTCAGTCATCATGATAGAGAATCTTGACACATTCTCACTCTCAAACTCATGGCTGCCTTATCTCCTGTCGCAGCCATAGTATACTTATAAAACGATATAACACAGTACCACTGTAGTGAAAACCCTGGTAACCAATAGAGTATTAGTACTCTCAACATAAATACATACCAAAGCTGCAGCTGTTTACTGTGTTTGAACAGTTTTCAGTCACCATGATAGAGAATGTTGACCGATTCTAACTTTCAAACTCATGGCTGCCTTATCTCCTGTCACAGTCATAGTATACTTTTAAATCGATATAACACAGTGCCACAGTAGAAGAAAACCCTGGTAACCAATAGAGTATTAGTACTCTCAACATAAATAGGTACCAAAGTTACAGCTGTTTACTGAGCTTTAACAGTTTTCAGTCAGCATTATAGAGAATCTTGACACATTCTCACTCTGAAACTCATGGCTGCCTTTTCTCCTGTCGCAGTGATAGTATACTTATAAATCGATATAACACAATACCACGGTGGAAAAAAACCCTGGTAAAGAATAGAGTATTAGTACTCTCAACATAAGTAGTTACCAAAGCTACAGCTGGTTACTGTGTTTCAACAGTTTTCAGTCACCATGATAGAGGATGTTGACCTACTCCTACTCTCAAACTCATGGCTGCCTTATCTCCTGGCTCAGTCATAGTATACTTATAAATCGATATAACAGTACCACGGTAGAAGAAAACCCTGGTAACCAATAGAGTATTAGTACTCTCAACATAAATACATACCAAAGCTGCAGCTGTTTACTGTGTTTGAACAGTTTTCAGTCACCATGATAGAGAATGTTGACCGATTCTAACTTTCAAACTCATGGCTGCCTTATCTCCTGTCGCAGTCATAGTATACTTATAAATCGATATAACACAGTACCACGGTAGAAGAAAACCCTGGTAACCAATAGAGTATAGTACTCTCAACATGGATAGGTACCAAAGTTACAGCTGTTTACTGTGTTTCAACAGTTTTCAGTCAGCATGACAGAGAATCTTGACACATTCTCACTATCAAAGTCATGGCTGCCTTATCTCCACTCGCAGTCATACTATACTTATAAATCGATATAACACAGTACCACGGTTGAAGATAACCCTGGTAACCAATAGAGTATTAGAACTCTCAACATAAATAGGTACCAAAGCTACAGCTGTTTACTGAGCGTTAACAGTTTTCAGTCAACATGATAGAGAACCTTGACACATTCTCACTCTCAAAATCATGGCTGCCTTATCTCCTCTCGCAATCATAATATACTTAAAAATCGATATAACACTGTTCCACAGTATAAGAAAACCCTGGTAACCAATAGAGTATTAGTACTCTCAACATAAATAGGTACCAAAGCTACAGCTGTTTACTGTGTTTCAACAGTTTTCAGTCACCATGATAGAGAATGTTGACCTATTCTGACTCTCAAACTCATGGCTGCCTTATCTCCTGTCGCAGACATTGATTACTTATAGATCGATATAACACACTACCACGGTAGAAGAAAACCCTGGTAACCAATAGAGTATTAGTAATCTCAACATAAATAGGTACCAAAGTTACAGCTGTTTACTGAGATTTAACAGTTTTCAGTCAGCATGATAGAGAATCTTGACACATTCTCACTCTCAAACTCATGGCTGCCTTTTCTCCTGTCGCAGTGATAGTATACTTATAAATCGATATAACACAGTACCACGGTAGAAGAAAACCCTGGTAACCAATAGAGTATTAGTACTCTCAACATAAATAGGTAGCAAAGCTACAGCTGTTTACTGAGCGTTAGCAGTTTTCAGTCAACATGATAGAGAATCTTGACACATTCTCACTCTCAAACTCATGGCTGCCTTATCTCCACTCGCAGTCATACTATACTTATAAATCGATATAACACAATACCACTGTAGAAGAAAAACCCTGGTAACCAACAGAGTTTTAGTACTTTCAACATAAATAGGCACCAAAGCTACATCTGGTTACTGTGTTTCAATAGTGTTCAGTCACCATAATAGAGAATGTTGACATATTATGACGCTCAAACTCATGGCTGATTTATTTCTTGTCGCAGTCATGCTATACTAATAAATCGACATAACACAATACCACGGTAGAAAAATACACTGGTACCCGATAGACTATTAGTATTCTCAACATAACTAGGTACCAAAGTTACAGCTGTTTACTGTGTTTTCTGCAGTTTTCAGTCACCATAATAGAGAATGTTGACATATTCTGACTCAAACTGATGGCTGCCTATTTCCTGTCTCAGTCGTACTATACTTATAAATTGATATAACACAATACCACGGTGGAAAAAACCCCTGGTAAAGAATAGAGTATTAGTACTCTGAACATAAATAGGTACCAAAGCTACAGCTGGTTACTGTGTTTCAACAGTTTTCAGTCAGCATGATAGAGAATCTTGACACATTCTCACTCTCAAACTCATGGCTGCCTTTTCTCCTGTCGCAGTTATAGTATACTTATAAATCGATATAACACAGTACCTCGGTAGAAGAAAACCCTGGTAACCAATAGAGTATTAGTACTCTCAACATAAATAGGTACCAAAGCTACAGCTATTTACTGAGTGTTAACAGTTTTCAGTCAACATGACAGAGAATCTTGACACATTCTCACTCTCAATCTCATGGCTGCCTTATCTCCACTCGCAGTCATACTATACTTATAAATCAATATAACACAATACCACGGTAGAAGAAAACCCTGGTAACCAACAGAGTATTAATACTCTCAACATCAATAGCTACCAAAGCTGCAGCTGTTTACTGTGTTCGAACAGTTTTCAGTCACCATGATAGAGAATGTTGACCTATTCTGACTCTAAAACTCATGGCTGCCTTATCTCCTGTCGCAGGCATTGTATACTTATAGATCGATATAACACTGTACCACAGTAGAAGAAAACCCTGGTAACCAATAGAGTATTAGTACTCTCAACATAAATAGGTACCAAAGTTACAGCTGTTTGCTGAGCTTTAACAGTTTTCAGTCAACATGATAGAGAATCTTGACACATTCTCACTCTCAAACTCATGGCTGCCTTATCTCCTGTCGCAGCCATAGTATACTTATAAAACGATATAACACAGTACCACGGTAGAAGAAATCCATGGTAACCAATAGAGTATTAGTAATCTCAACATAAATACGTACCAAAGCTGCAGCTGTTTACTGTGTTTGAACAGTTTTCAGTCACCATAATAGAGAATGTTGACCGATTCTGACTTTCAAACTCATGGCTGCCTTATCTCCTGTCGCAGTCATAGTATACTTATAAATCGATATAACACAGTACCACGGAAGAAGAAAACCCTGGTAACTGATAGAGTATTAGTACTCTCAACATAAAAAGGTACTAAAGCTACAGCTGTTTACTGTGTTTCATCAATTTTCAGTCCCCATGATAGAGAATGTTGACCTATTCTGACTTTCAAACTCATGGCTGCCTTATCTCCTGTCACAGTCATATTATACTTATAAATCGATATAACACAGTGCCACGGTAGAAGAAAACCCTGGTAACCAATAGATTATTAGTACTCTCAACATAAATACGTACCAAAGCTGCAGCTGTTTACTGTGTTTGAACAGTTTTCAGTCACCATGATTGAGAATGTTGACCGATTCTAACTTTCAAACTCATGGCTGCCTTATCTCCTGTCGCAGTCATAGTATACTTATAAATCGAAAAATACACTGGTACAAAAATACACTGGTACCCGATAGACTATTAGTATTCTGAAAATAAATAGGTACCAAAGTAACAGCTGTTTACTGATCGTTAACAGTTTTCAGTCAACATGATAGAGAATCTTGACACATTCTCACTCTCAAACTCATGGCTGCCTTGTCTCCTGTCGCAGCCTCAGTATACTTATAAAACGATATAACACAGTACCACGGTAGAAGAAAACCCTGGTAACCAATAGAGTATTAGTACTCTCAACATGGATAGGTACCAAAGTTACAGCTGTTTACTGAGCTTTAACAGTTTTCAGTCCGCATGACAGAGAATCTTGAAACATTCTCACTATCAAACTCATGGCTGCCTTTTCTCCTGTCGCAGTCCTAGTATACCTATAAATCGATATAACACAGTACCACGGTAGAAGAAAAACCTGGTAACCAATAGAGTATTAGTACTCTCAACCTAAATAGGTACCAAAGCTACAGCTGTTTACTGTGTTTCAACAGTTTTTAGTCACCATGATAGAGAATCTTGACACATTCTCACTCTCATACTTATGGCTGCCTTATCTCCTGTCGCAGCCATAGTATACTTATAAAACGATATAACACAATACCACTGTAGAAGAAAAACCCTGGTAACCAACAGAGTATTAGTACTCTCAACATAAATAGGCACCAAAGCTGCTGCTGGTTACTGTGTTTCAATAGTGTTCAGTCACCATAATAGAGAATGTTGACATATTATGACGCTTAAACTCATGGCTGCCTTATCTCCACTCGCAGTCATACTATACTTATAAATCGATATAACACAGTACCACGGTTCAAGATAACCCTGGTAACCAATAGAGTATTAGAACTCTCAACATAAATAGGTACCAAAGCTACAGCTGTTTACTGAGCTTTAACAGTTTTCAGTCAGCATGATAGAGAATCTTGACACATTCTCACTCTGAAACTCATGGCTGCCTTTTCTCCTGTCGCAGTGATAGTATACTTATAAATCGATATAACACAGTACCACGGTAGACGAAAACCCTGGTAACCAATAGAGTATTAGTACTCTTAACATAAATAGGTACCAAAGCTACAGCTGTTTACTGAGCCTTAACAGTTTTCAGTCAACATGATAGAGAATCTTGACACATTCTCACTCTCAAACTCATGGCTGCCTTATCTCCTGTCGCAGCCATAGTATACTTATAAAACGATATAACACATTACCACTGTAGAAGAAAACCCTGGTAACCAATAGAGTATTAGTACTCTCAACATAAATACGTACCAAAGCTGCTGCTGTTTACTGTGTTTGAACAGTTTTCAGTCACCATGATTGAGAATGTTGACCGATTCTAACTTTCAAACTCATGGCTGCCTTATCTCCTGTCGCAGTCATAGTATACTTATAAATCGATATAACACAGTACCACGGTAGAAGAAAACCCTGGTAACCAATAGAGTATTAGTACTCTCAACATGGATAGGTACCGAAGTTACAGCTGTTTACTCTGCTTTTACAGTTTTCAGTCAGCATGACAGAGAATCTTGACACATTCTCACTATCAAACTCATGGCTGCCTTTTCTCCTGTCGCAGTCCTAGTATAGTTAAAAATCGATATAACACAGTACCACGGTAGAAGAAAACCCTGGTAACCAATAGAGTATTAGTACTCTCAACATAAATAGGTACCAAATCTACAGCTGTTTACTGAGTGTTAACAGTTTTCAGTCAACATGATAGAGAATCTTGACACATTCTCACTCTCAAACTCATGGCTGCCTTATCTCCTGTCGCAGGCTTAGTATACTTATAAAATGATATAACACAGTACCACAGTAGAAGAAAACCCTGGGAACCAATAGAGTATTAGTACTCTCAACATGGATAGGTACCAAAGTTACAGCTGTTTACTGAGCTTTAACAGTTGTCAGTCAGCATTATAGAGAATCTTGACACATTGTCACTCTCAAACTCATGGCTGCCTTTTCTCCTGTCGCAGTGATAGTATACTTATAAATCGATATAACACAATACCACGGTGGAAAAAAACCCTGGTAAAGAATAGAGTATTAGTACTCTCAACATAAGTAGTTACCAAAGCTACAGCTGGTTACTGTGTTTCAACAGTTTTCAGTCACCATGATAGAGGATGTTGACCTACTCCTACTCTCAAACTCATGGCTGCCTTATCTCCTGGCTCAGTCATAGTATACTTATAAATCGATATAACAGTACCACGGTAGAAGAAAACCCTGGTAACCAATAGAGTATTAGTACTCTCAACATAAATAGGTAGCAAAGATACAGCTGTTTACTGAGCGTTAGCAGTTTTCAGTCAGCATGATAGAGAATCTTGACACATTCTCACTCTCAAACTCATGGCTGCCTTATCTCCACTCGCAGTCATACTATACTTATAAATTGATATAACACAATACCACTGTAGAAGAAAAACCCTGGTAACCAACAGAGTTTTAGTACTCTCAACATAAATAGGCACCAAAGCTACAGCTGGTTACTGTGTTTCAATAGTGTTCAGTCACCATAATAGAGAATGTTGACATATTATGACGCTCAAACTCATGGCTGATTTATTTCTTGTCGCAGTCATGCTATACTAATAAATCGACATAACACAATACCACGGTAGAAAAATACACTGGTACCCGATAGACTATTAGTATTCTCAACATAACTAGGTACCAAAGCTACAGCTGTTTACTGTGTTTTCTGCAGTTTTCAGTCACCATAATAGAGAATGTTGAGATATTCTGACTCAAACTGATGGCTACCTATTTCCTGTCTCAGTCGTACTATACTTAAAAATTGATATAACACAATACCACGGTGGAAAAAAACCCTGGTAAAGAATAGAGTATTAGTACTCTGAACATAAATAGGTACCAAAGCTACAGCTGGTTACTGTGTTTCAACAGTTTTCAGTCACCATGATAGAGAATGTTGACCTATTCTGACTCTCAAACTCATGGCTGCCTTATCTCCTGTCGCAGTCAGAGCATACTTATAAATCGATATAACACAGTACCACGGTAGAAGAAAACCCTGGTAACCAATAGAGTATTAGTACTCTCAACATAAATAGGTACCAAAGCTACAGCTGTTTGCTGAGCTTTAACAGTTTTCATTCAGCATGATGGAGAATCTTGACACATTCTCACTCTCAAACTCATGTCTGCCTTTTCTCCTGTCGCAGTTATAGTATACTTATAAATCGATATAACACAGTACCACGGTAGAAGAAAACCCTGGTAACCAATAGAGTATTAGTACTCTCAACATAAATAGGTACCAAAGCTACAGCTGTTTACTGAGCCTTAACAGTTTTCAGTCATCATGATAGAGAATCTTGACACATTCTCACTCTCAAACTCATGGCTGCCTTATCTCCTGTCGCAGCCATAGTATACTTATAAAACGATATAACACAGTACCACTGTAGTGAAAACCCTGGTAACCAATAGAGTATTAGTACTCTCAACATAAATACATACCAAAGCTGCAGCTGTTTACTGTGTTTGAACAGTTTTCAGTCACCATGATAGAGAATGTTGACCGATTCTAACTTTCAAACTCATGGCTGCCTTATCTCCTGTCGCAGTCATAGTATACTTATAAATCGATATAACACAGTACCACGGTAGAAGAAAACCCTCGTAACCAATAGAGTATAGTACTCTCAACATGGATAGGTACCAAAGTTACAGCTGTTTACTGTGTTTCAACAGTTTTCAGTCAGCATGACAGAGAATCTTGACACATTCTCACTATCAAAGTCATGGCTGCCTTATCTCCACTCGCAGTCATACTATACTTATAAATCGATATAACACAGTACCACGGTTGAAGATAACCCTGGTAACCAATAGAGTATTAGAACTCTCAACATAAATAGGTACCAAAGCTACAGCTGTTTACTGAGCGTTAACAGTTTTCAGTCAGCATGACAGAGAATCTTGACACATTCTCACTCTCAAACTCATGGCTGCCTTTTCTCCTGTCGCAGTGATAGTATACTTATAAATCGATATAACACAGTACCACGGTAGAAGAAAACCCTGGTAACCAATAGAGTATTAGTACTCTCAACATAAATAGGTAGCAAAGCTACAGCTGTTTACTGAGCGTTAGCAGTTTTCAGTCAACATGATAGAGAACCTTGACACATTCTCACTCTCAAAATCATGGCTGCCTTATCTCCTCTCGCAATCATAATATACTTAAAAATCGATATAACACTGTTCCACAGTATAAGAAAACCCTGGTAACCAATAGAGTATTAGTACTCTCAACATAAATAGGTACCAAAGCTACAGCTGTTTACTGTGTTTCAACAGTTTTCAGTCACCATGATAGAGAATGTTGACCTATTCTGACTCTCAAACTCATGGCTACCTTATCTCCTGTCGCAGACATTGATTACTTATAGATCGATATAACACACTACCACGGTAGAAGAAAACCCTGGTAACCAATAGAGTATTAGTAATCTCAACATAAATAGGTACCAAAGTTACAGCTGTTTACTGAGATTTAACAGTTTTCAGTCAGCATGATAGAGAATCTTGACACATTCTCACTCTCAAACTCATGGCTGCCTTTTCTCCTGTCGCAGTGATAGTATACTTATAAATCGATATAACACAGTACCACGGTAGAAGAAAACCCTGGTAACCAATAGAGTATTAGTACTCTCAACATAAATAGGTAGCAAAGCTACAGCTGTTTACTGAGCGTTAGCAGTTTTCAGTCAACATGATAGAGAATCTTGACACATTCTCACTCTCAAACTCATGGCTGCCTTATCTCCACTCGCAGTCATACTATACTTATAAATCGATATAACACAATACCACTGTAGAAGAAAAACCCTGGTAACCAACAGAGTTTTAGTACTTTCAACATAAATAGGCACCAAAGCTACATCTGGTTACTGTGTTTCAATAGTGTTCAGTCACCATAATAGAGAATGTTGACATATTATGACGCTCAAACTCATGGCTGATTTATTTCTTGTCGCAGTCATGCTATACTAATAAATCGACATAACACAATACCACGGTAGAAAAATACACTGGTACCCGATAGACTATTAGTATTCTCAACATAACTAGGTACCAAAGTTACAGCTGTTTACTGTGTTTTCTGCAGTTTTCAGTCACCATAATAGAGAATGTTGACATATTCTGACTCAAACTGATGGCTGCCTATTTCCTGTCTCAGTCGTACTATACTTATAAATTGATATAACACAATACCACGGTGGAAAAAACCCCTGGTAAAGAATAGAGTATTAGTACTCTGAACATAAATAGGTACCAAAGCTACAGCTGGTTACTGTGTTTCAACAGTTTTCAGTCAGCATGATAGAGAATCTTGACACATTCTCACTCTCAAACTCATGGCTGCCTTTTCTCCTGTCGCAGTTATAGTATACTTATAAATCGATATAACACAGTACCTCGGTAGAAGAAAACCCTGGTAACCAATAGAGTATTAGTACTCTCAACATAAATAGGTACCAAAGCTACAGCTATTTACTGAGTGTTAACAGTTTTCAGTCAACATGACAGAGAATCTTGACACATTCTCACTCTCAATCTCATGGCTGCCTTATCTCCACTCGCAGTCATACTATACTTATAAATCAATATAACACAATACCACGGTAGAAGAAAACCCTGGTAACCAACAGAGTATTAATACTCTCAACATCAATAGCTACCAAAGCTGCAGCTGTTTACTGTGTTCGAACAGTTTTCAGTCACCATGATAGAGAATGTTGACCTATTCTGACTCTAAAACTCATGGCTGCCTTATCTCCTGTCGCAGGCATTGTATACTTATAGATCGATATAACACTGTACCACAGTAGAAGAAAACCCTGGTAACCAATAGAGTATTAGTACTCTCAACATAAATAGGTACCAAAGTTACAGCTGTTTGCTGAGCTTTAACAGTTTTCAGTCAACATGATAGAGAATCTTGACACATTCTCACTCTCAAACTCATGGCTGCCTTATCTCCTGTCGCAGCCATAGTATACTTATAAAACGATATAACACAGTACCACGGTAGAAGAAATCCATGGTAACCAATAGAGTATTAGTAATCTCAACATAAATACGTACCAAAGCTGCAGCTGTTTACTGTGTTTGAACAGTTTTCAGTCACCATAATAGAGAATGTTGACCGATTCTGACTTTCAAACTCATGGCTGCCTTATCTCCTGTCGCAGTCATAGTATACTTATAAATCGATATAACACAGTACCACGGAAGAAGAAAACCCTGGTAACTGATAGAGTATTAGTACTCTCAACATAAAAAGGTACTAAAGCTACAGCTGTTTACTGTGTTTCATCAATTTTCAGTCCCCATGATAGAGAATGTTGACCTATTCTGACTTTCAAACTCATGGCTGCCTTATCTCCTGTCACAGTCATATTATACTTATAAATCGATATAACACAGTGCCACGGTAGAAGAAAACCCTGGTAACCAATAGATTATTAGTACTCTCAACATAAATACGTACCAAAGCTGCAGCTGTTTACTGTGTTTGAACAGTTTTCAGTCACCATGATAGAGAATGTTGACCGATTCTGACTTTTAAACTTATGGCTGCCTTATCTCCTGTCGCAGTCATAGTATACTTATAAATCGAAAAATACACTGGTACAAAAATACACTGGTACCCGATAGACTATTAGTATTCTGAAAATAAATAGGTACCAAAGTAACAGCTGTTTACTGATCGTTAACAGTTTTCAGTCAACATGATAGAGAATCTTGACACATTCTCACTCTCAAACTCATGGCTGCCTTGTCTCCTGTCGCAGCCTCAGTATACTTATAAAACGATATAACACAGTACCACGGTAGAAGAAAACCCTGGTAACCAATAGAGTATTAGTACTCTCAACATGGATAGGTACCAAAGTTACAGCTGTTTACTGAGCTTTAACAGTTTTCAGTCCGCATGACAGAGAATCTTGAAACATTCTCACTATCAAACTCATGGCTGCCTTTTCTCCTGTCGCAGTCCTAGTATACCTATAAATCGATATAACACAGTACCACGGTAGAAGAAAAACCTGGTAACCAATAGAGTATTAGTACTCTCAACCTAAATAGGTACCAAAGCTACAGCTGTTTACTGTGTTTCAACAGTTTTTAGTCACCATGATAGAGAATCTTGACACATTCTCACTCTCATACTTATGGCTGCCTTATCTCCTGTCGCAGCCATAGTATACTTATAAAACGATATAACACAATACCACTGTAGAAGAAAAACCCTGGTAACCAACAGAGTATTAGTACTCTCAACATAAATAGGCACCAAAGCTGCTGCTGGTTACTGTGTTTCAATAGTGTTCAGTCACCATAATAGAGAATGTTGACATATTATGACGCTTAAACTCATGGCTGCCTTATCTCCACTCGCAGTCATACTATACTTATAAATCGATATAACACAGTACCACGGTTCAAGATAACCCTGGTAACCAATAGAGTATTAGAACTCTCAACATAAATAGGTACCAAAGCTACAGCTGTTTACTGAGCTTTAACAGTTTTCAGTCAGCATGATAGAGAATCTTGACACATTCTCACTCTGAAACTCATGGCTGCCTTTTCTCCTGTCGCAGTGATAGTATACTTATAAATCGATATAACACAGTACCACGGTAGACGAAAACCCTGGTAACCAATAGAGTATTAGTACTCTTAACATAAATAGGTACCAAAGCTACAGCTGTTTACTGAGCCTTAACAGTTTTCAGTCAACATGATAGAGAATCTTGACACATTCTCACTCTCAAACTCATGGCTGCCTTATCTCCTGTCGCAGCCATAGTATACTTATAAAACGATATAACACATTACCACTGTAGAAGAAAACCCTGGTAACCAATAGAGTATTAGTACTCTCAACATAAATACGTACCAAAGCTGCAGCTGTTTACTGTGTTTGAACAGTTTTCAGTCACCATGATTGAGAATGTTGACCGATTCTAACTTTCAAACTCATGGTTGCCTTATCTCCTGTCGCAGTCATAGTATACTTATAAATCGATATAACACAGTACCACGGTAGAAGAAAACCCTGGTAACCAATAGAGTATTAGTACTCTCAACATGGATAGGTACCGAAGTTACAGCTGTTTACTCTGCTTTTACAGTTTTCAGTCAGCATGACAGAGAATCTTGACACATTCTCACTATCAAACTCATGGCTGCCTTTTCTCCTGTCGCAGTCCTAGTATAGTTAAAAATCGATATAACACAGTACCACGGTAGAAGAAAACCCTGGTAACCAATAGAGTATTAGTACTCTCAACATAAATAGGTACCAAATCTACAGCTGTTTACTGAGTGTTAACAGTTTTCAGTCAACATGATAGAGAATCTTGACACATTCTCACTCTCAAACTCATGGCTGCCTTATCTCCTGTCGCAGGCTTAGTATACTTATAAAATGATATAACACAGTACCACAGTAGAAGAAAACCCTGGGAACCAATAGAGTATTAGTACTCTCAACATGGATAGGTACCAAAGTTACAGCTGTTTACTGAGCTTTAACAGTTGTCAGTCAGCATTATAGAGAATCTTGACACATTGTCACTCTCAAACTCATGGCTGCCTTTTCTCCTGTCGCAGTGATAGTATACTTATAAATCGATATAACACAATACCACGGTGGAAAAAAACCCTGGTAAAGAATAGAGTATTAGTACTCTCAACATAAGTAGTTACCAAAGCTACAGCTGGTTACTGTGTTTCAACAGTTTTCAGTCACCATGATAGAGGATGTTGACCTACTCCTACTCTCAAACTCATGGCTGCCTTATCTCCTGGCTCAGTCATAGTATACTTATAAATCGATATAACAGTACCACGGTAGAAGAAAACCCTGGTAACCAATAGAGTATTAGTACTCTCAACATAAATAGGTAGCAAAGATACAGCTGTTTACTGAGCGTTAGCAGTTTTCAGTCAGCATGATAGAGAATCTTGACACATTCTCACTCTCAAACTCATGGCTGCCTTATCTCCACTCGCAGTCATACTATACTTATAAATTGATATAACACAATACCACTGTAGAAGAAAAACCCTGGTAACCAACAGAGTTTTAGTACTCTCAACATAAATAGGCACCAAAGCTACAGCTGGTTACTGTGTTTCAATAGTGTTCAGTCACCATAATAGAGAATGTTGACATATTATGACGCTCAAACTCATGGCTCATTTATTTCTTGTCGCAGTCATGCTATACTAATAAATCGACATAACACAATACCACGGTAGAAAAATACACTGGTACCCGATAGACTATTAGTATTCTCAACATAACTAGGTACCAAAGCTACAGCTGTTTACTGTGTTTTCTGCAGTTTTCAGTCACCATAATAGAGAATGTTGAGATATTCTGACTCAAACTGATGGCTACCTATTTCCTGTCTCAGTCGTACTATACTTAAAAATTGATATAACACAATACCACGGTGGAAAAAAACCCTGGTAAAGAATAGAGTATTAGTACTCTGAACATAAATAGGTACCAAAGCTACAGCTGGTTACTGTGTTTCAACAGTTTTCAGTCACCATGATAGAGAATGTTGACCTATTCTGACTCTCAAACTCATGGCTGCCTTATCTCCTGTCGCAGTCAGAGCATACTTATAAATCGATATAACACAGTACCACGGTAGAAGAAAACCCTGGTAACCAATAGAGTATTAGTACTCTCAACATAAATAGGTACCAAAGCTACAGCTGTTTGCTGAGCTTTAACAGTTTTCATTCAGCATGATGGAGAATCTTGACACATTCTCACTCTCAAACTCATGTCTGCCTTTTCTCCTGTCGCAGTTATAGTATACTTATAAATCGATATAACACAGTACCACGGTAGAAGAAAACCCTGGTAACCAATAGAGTATTAGTACTCTCAACATAAATAGGTACCAAAGCTACAGCTGTTTACTGAGCCTTAACAGTTTTCAGTCATCATGATAGAGAATCTTGACACATTCTCACTCTCAAACTCATGGCTGCCTTATCTCCTGTCGCAGCCATAGTATACTTATAAAACGATATAACACAGTACCACTGTAGTGAAAACCCTGGTAACCAATAGAGTATTAGTACTCTCAACATAAATACATACCAAAGCTGCAGCTGTTTACTGTGTTTGAACAGTTTTCAGTCACCATGATAGAGAATGTTGACCGATTCTAACTTTCAAACTCATGGCTGCCTTATCTCCTGTCGCAGTCATAGTATACTTATAAATCGATATAACACAGTACCACGGTAGAAGAAAACCCTCGTAACCAATAGAGTATAGTACTCTCAACATGGATAGGTACCAAAGTTACAGCTGTTTACTGTGTTTCAACAGTTTTCAGTCAGCATGACAGAGAATCTTGACACATTCTCACTATCAAAGTCATGGCTGCCTTATCTCCACTCGCAGTCATACTATACTTATAAATCGATATAACACAGTACCACGGTTGAAGATAACCCTGGTAACCAATAGAGTATTAGAACTCTCAACATAAATAGGTACCAAAGCTACAGCTGTTTACTGAGCGTTAACAGTTTTCAGTCAGCATGACAGAGAATCTTGACACATTCTCACTCTCAAACTCATGGCTGCCTTTTCTCCTGTCGCAGTGATAGTATACTTATAAATCGATATAACACAGTACCACGGTAGAAGAAAACCCTGGTAACCAATAGAGTATTAGTACTCTCAACATAAATAGGTAGCAAAGCTACAGCTGTTTACTGAGCGTTAGCAGTTTTCAGTCAACATGATAGAGAATCTTGACACATTCGCACTCTCAAACTCATGGCTGCCTTATCTCCACTCGCAGTCATACTATACTTATAAATCGATATAACACAATACCACTGTAGAAGAAAAACCCTGGTAACCAACAGAGTTTTAGTACTTTCAACATAAATAGGCACCAAAGCTACATCTGGTTACTGTGTTTCAATAGTGTTCAGTCACCATAATAGAGAATGTTGACATATTATGACGCTCAAACTCATGGCTGACTTATTTCTTGTCGCAGTCATGCTATACTAATAAATCGACATAACACAATACCACGGTAGAAAAATACACTGGTACCCGATAGACTATTAGTATTCTCAACATAACTAGGTACCAAAGTTACAGCTGTTTACTGTGTTTTCTGCAGTTTTCAGTCACCATAATAGAGAATGTTGACATATTCTGACTCAAACTGATGGCTGCCTATTTCCTGTCTCAGTCGTACTATACTTATAAATTGATATAACACAATACCACGGTGGAAAAAAACCCTGGTAAAGAATAGAGTATTAGTACTCTGAACATAAATAGGTACCAAAGCTACAGCTGGTTACTGTGTTTCAACAGTTTTCAGTCACCATGATAGAGAATGTTGACCTATTCTGACTCTCAAACTCATGGCTGCCTTATCTCCTGTCGCAGTCATAGCATACTTATAAATCGATATAACACAGTACCACGGTAGAAGAAAACCCTGGTAACCAATAGAGTATTAGTACTCTCAACATAAATAGGTACCAAAGCTACAGCTGTTTGCTGAGCTTTAACAGTTTTCAGTCAGCATGATAGAGAATCTTGACACATTCTCACTCTCAAACTCATGGCTGCCTTTTCTCCTGTCGCAGGCTTAGTATACTTATAAAATGGTATAACACAGTACCACAGTAGAAGAAAACCCTGGGAACCAATAGAGTATTAGTACTCTCAACATGGATAGGTACCAAAGTTACAGCTGTTTACTGAGCTTTAACAGTTGTCAGTCAGCATGATAGAGAATCTTGACACATTCTCACTCTCAAACTCATGGCTGCCTTTTCTCCTGTCGCAGTGATAGTATACTTATAAATCGATATAACACAATACCACGGTGGAAAAAAACCCTGGTAAAGAATAGAGTATTAGTACTCTCAACATAAGTAGTTACCAAAGCTACAGCTGGTTACTGTGTTTCAACAGTTTTCAGTCACCATGATAGAGGATGTTGACCTACTCCTACTCTCAAACTCATGGCTGCCTTATCTCCTGGCTCAGTCATAGTATACTTATAAATCGATATAACAGTACCACGGTAGAAGAAAACCCTGGTAACCAATAGAGTATTAGTACTCTCAACATAAATAGGTACCAAAGCTACAGCTATTTACTGAGCGTTAACAGTTTTCAGTCAACATGACAGAGAATCTTGACACATTCTCACTCTCAAACTCATGGCTGCCTTATCTCCACTCGCAGTCATACTATACTTATAAATCAATATAACACAATACCACGGTAGAAGAAAACCCTGGTAACCAACAGAGTATTAATACTCTCAACATCAATAGCTACCAAAACTGCAGCTGTTTACTGTGTTCGAACAGTTTTCAGTCACCATGATAGAGAATGTTGACCTATTCTGACTCTAAAACTCATGGCTGCCTTATCTCCTGTCGCAGGCATTGTATACTTATAGATCGATATAACACTATACCACAGTAGAAGAAAACCCTGGTAACCAATAGAGTATTAGTACTCTCAACATAAATAGGTACCAAAGTTACAGCTGTTTGCTGAGCTTTAACAGTTTTCAGTCAACATGATAGAGAATCTTGACACATTCTCACTCTCAAACTCATGGCTGCCTTATCTCCTGTCGCAGCCATAGTATACTTATAAAACGATATAACACAGTACCACGGTAGAAGAAATCCATGGTAACCAATAGAGTATTAGTAATCTCAACATAAATACGTACCAAAGCTGCAGCTGTTTACTGTGTTTGAACAGTTTTCAGTCACCATAATAGAGAATGTTGACCGATTCTGACTTTCAAACTCATGGCTGCCTTATCTCCTGTCGCAGTCATAGTATACTTATAAATCGATATAACACAGTACCATGGAAGAAGAAAACCCTGGTAACTGATAGAGTATTAGTACTCTCAACATAAAAAGGTACTAAAGCTACAGCTATTTACTGTGTTTCATCAATTTTCAGTCCCCATGATAGAGAATGTTGACCTATTCTGACTTTCAAACTCATGGCTGCCTTATCTCCTGTCACAGTCATATTATACTTATAAATCGATATAACACAGTGCCACGGTAGAAGAAAACCCTGGTAACCAATAGATTATTAGTACTCTCAACATAAATACGTACCAAAGCTGCAGCTGTTTACTGTGTTTGAACAGTTTTCAGTCACCATGATAGAGAATGTTGACCGATTCTGACTTTTAAACTTATGGCTGCCTTATCTCCTGTCGCAGTCATAGTATACTTATAAATCGAAAAATACACTGGTAGAAAAATACACTGGTACCCGATAGACTATTAGTATTCTCAACATAAATAGGTACCAAAGTAACAGCTGTTTACTGATCGTTAACAGTTTTCAGTCAACACGATAGAGAATCTTGACACATTCTCACTCTCAAACTCATGGCTGCCTTGTCTCCTGTCGCAGCCTCAGTATACTTATAAAACGATATAACACAGTACCACGGTAGAAGAAAACCCTGGTAACCAATAGAGTATTAGTACTCTCAACATGGATAGGTACCAAAGTTACAGCTGTTTACTGAGCTTTAACAGTTTTCAGTCCGCATGACAGAGAATCTTGACACATTCTCACTCTCAAACTCATGGCTGCCTTTTCTCCTGTTGCAGTCATAGTATACTTATAAATCGATATAACACAGTACCACAGTAGAAGAAAACCCTGGTAACCAATAGAGTATTAGTACTCTCAACATAAATAGGTACCAAAGCTACAGCTGTTTACTGAGCGTTAACAGTTTTCAGTCAACATGATAGAGAATCTTGACACATTCTCACTCTCAAACTCATGGCTGCCTTATCTCCACTCGCAGTCATACTATACTTATAAATCAATATAACACAATACCACGGTAGAAGAAAACCCTGGTAACCAACAGAGTATTAGTACTCTCAACATAAATAGGTACCAAAGCTGCAGCTGTTTACTGTGTTCGAACAGTTTTCAGTCACCATGATAGAGAATGTGGACCTATTCTGACTCTAAAACTCATGGCTGCCTTATCTCCTGTCACAGGCATTGTATGCTTATAGATCGATATAACACTGTACCACAGTAGAAGAAAACCCTGGTAACCAATAGAGTATTAGTACTCTCAACATAAATAGGTTCCAAAGTTACAGCTGTTTGCTGAGCTTTAACAGTTTTCAGTCAACATGATAGAGAATCTTGACACATTCTCACTCTAAAACTCATGGCTGCCTTATCTCCTGTCGCAGCCTCAGTATACTTATAAAACGATATAACACAGTACCACGGTAGAAGAAAACCCTGGTAACGAATAGAGTATTAGTACTCTCATCATGGATAGGTACCAAAGTTACAGCTGTTTACTGAGCTTTAACAGTTTTCAGTCCGCATGACAGAGAATCTTGACACATTCTCACTATCAAACTCATGGCTGCCTTTTCTCCTGTCGCAGTCCTAGTATACTTATAAATCGATATAACACAGTACCACGGTAGAAGAGAAACCTGGTAACCAATAGAGTATTAGTACTCTCAACATAAATAGGTACTAAAGCTACAGCTGTTTACTGTGTTTCAACAGTTTTTAGTCACCATGATAGGGAATCTTGACACATTCTCACTCTCAAACTCATGGCTGCCTTATCTCCTGTCGCAGCCATAGTATACTTATAAAACGATATAACACAGTACCACGGTAGAAGAAAACCCTGGTAACCAATAGAGTATTAGTACTCTCAACATAAATACGTACCAAGGCTGCAGCTGTTTACTATGTTTGAACAGTTTTCAGTCACCATGATAGAGAATGTTGACCGATTCTGACTTTCAAACTCATGGCTGCCTTATCTCCACTCGCAGTCATACTATACTTATAAATCGATATAACAGTACCACTGTTGAAGATAACCCTGGTATCCAATAGAGTATTAGAACTCTCAACATAAATAGGTACCAAAGCTACAGCTGTTTACTGAGCGTTAACAGTTTTCAGTCAACATGATAGAGAATCTTGACACATTCTCACTCTCAAACTCATGGCTGCCTTATCTCCACTCGCAGTCATACTATACTTATAAATCGATATAACAGTACCACTGTTGAAGATAACCCTGGTATCCAATAGAGTATTAGAACTCTCAACATAAATAGGTACCAAAGCTACATCTGTTTACTGAGCGTTAACAGTTTTCAGTCAACATGATAGAGAATCTTGACACATTCTCACTCTCAAACTCATGGCTGCCTTATCTCCACTCTCAGTCATACTATACTTATAAATCGATATAACACAATACCACGGTAGAAGAAAAACCCTGGTAACCAAGAGTATTAGTTCTCTCAACATAAATAGGTACCAAAGCTACAGCTGGTTACTGTGTTTCAACAGTTTTCAGTCACCATGATAGAGAATGTTGACCTATTCTGACTCTCAAACTCATGGCTGCCTTATCTCCTGTTGCAGGCATTGTATACTTATAGATCGATATAACACTGTACCACAGTAGAAGAAAACCCTGGTAACCAATAGAGTATTAGTACTCTCAACATAAATAGGTACCAAAGTTACAGCTGTTTGCTGAGCTTTAACAGTTTTCAGTCAACATGATAGAGAATCTTGACACATTCTCACTCTCAAACTCATGGCTGCCTTATCTCCTGTCGCAGCCATAGTATACTTATAAAACGATATAGCACAATACCACGGTAGAAGAAAACCCTGGTAACCAATAGAGTATTAGTACTCTCAACATGGATAGGTACCAAAGTTACAGCTGTTTACTGAGCTTTAAATCGATACAACACAGTACCACGGTAGAAGAAAACCCTGGTAACTGATAGAGTATTAGTACTCTCAACATAAAAAGGTACTAAAGCTACAGCTGTTTACTGTGTTTCATCAATTTTCAGTCACCATGATAGAGAATGTTGACCGATTCTGACTTTTAAACTTGCGGCTGCCTTATCTTCTGTCGCAGTCATAGTATACTTATAAATCGAAAAATATACTGGTAGAAAAATACACTGGTACCCGATAGACTATTAGTATTCTCAACATAAATAGGTACCAAAGTTACAGCTGTTTACTGAGCTTTAACAGTTTTCAGTCAGCATGATAGAGAATCTTGACACATTCTCACTCTGAAACTCATGGCTGCCTTTTCTCCTGTCGCAGTGATAGTATACTTATAAATCGATATAACACAGTACCACGGTAGAAGAAAACCCTGGTAACCAATAGAGTATTAGTACTCTCAACATAAATGGGTACCAAAGCTACAGCTGTTTACTGAGCCTTAACAGTTTTCAGTCAACATGATAGAGAATCTTGACACATTCTCACTCTCAAACTCATGGCTGCCTTATCTTCTGTCGCAGCGATAGTATACTTATAAAACGATATAACACAGTACCACGGTAGAAGAAAACCCTGGTAACCAATAGAGTATTAGTACTCTCAACATAAATACGTACCAAAGCTGCAGCTGTTTACTACTTTTGAACAGTTTTCAGTCACCATGATAGAGAATGTTGACCGATTCTGACTTTCAAACTCATGGCTGCCTTATCTCCTGTCGCAGTCATAGTATACTTATAAATCGATATAACACAGTACCACGGTAGAAGAAAACCCTGGTAACCAATAGAGTATTAGTACTCTCAACATGGATAGGTACCAAAGTTACAGCTGTTTACTGAGCTTTAACAGTTTTCAGTCAGCATAATAGAGAATCTTGACACATATTCACTCTCAAACTCATGGCTCCCTTTTCTCCTGTTGCAGTCATAGTATACTTATAAATCGATATAACACAGTACCACGGTAGAAGAAAACCCTGGTAACCAATAGAGTATTAGTACTCTCAACATTAATAGGTACCAAAGCTACAGCTGTTTACTGAGCGTTAACAGTTTTCAGTCAACATGATAGAGAATCTTGACACATTCTCACTCTCAAACTCATGGCTGCCTTATCTTCTGTCGCAACCTCAGTATACTTATAAAACGATATAACACAGTACCACGGTAGAAGAAAACCCTGGTAACCAATAGAGTATTAGTACTCTCAACATGGATAGGTACCAAAGTTACAGCTGTTTACTGAGCTTTAACAGTTTCAGTCCGCATGACAGAGAATCTTGACACATTCTCACTATCAAACTCATGGCTGCCTTTTCTCCTGTCGCAGTCCTAGTATACTTATAAATCGATATAACACAGTACCACGGTAGAAGAGAAACCTGGTAACCAATAGAGTATTAGTACTCTCAACATAAATAGGTACTAAAGCTACAGCTGTTTACTGTGTTTCAACAGTTTTTAGTCACCATGATAGAGAATCTTGACACATTCTCACTCTCAAACTCATGGCTGCCTTATCTCCACTCGCAGTCATACAATACTTATAAATCGATATAACAGTACCACGGTTGAAGATAACCCTGGTATCCAATAGAGTATTAGAACTCTCAATATAAATAGGTACCAAAGCTACAGCTGTTTACTGAGCGTTAACAGTTTTCAGTCAACATGATAGAGAATCTTGACACATTCTCACTCTCAAACTCATGGCTGCCTTATCTCCACTCTCAGTCATACTATACTTATAAATCGATATAACACAATACCACGGTAGAAGAAAAACCCTGGTAACCAAGAGTATTAGTTCTCTCAACATAAATAGGTACCAAAGCTACAGCTGGTTACTGTGTTTCAACAGTTTTCAGTCACCATGATAGAGAATGTTGACCTATTCTGACTCTAAAACTCATGGCTGCCTTATCTCCTGTCGCAGGCATTGTATACTTATAGATCGATATAACACTGTACCACAGTAGAAGAAAACCCTGGTAACCAATAGAGTATTAGTACTCTCAACATAAATAGGTACCAAAGTTACAGCTGTTTGCTGAGCTTTAACAGTTTTCAGTCAACATGATAGAGAATCTTGACACATTCTCACTCTCAAACTGATGGCTGCCTTATCTCCTGTCGCAGCCATAGTATACTTATAAATCGATATAACACAGTACCACGGTAGAAGAAAACCCTGGTAACCAATAGAGTATTAGTACTCTCAACATGGATAGGTACCAAAGTTACAGCTGTTTACTGAGCTTTAACAGTTTTCAGTCAGCATAATAGAGAATCTTGACACATATTCACTCTCAAACTCATGGCTCCCTTTTCTCCTGTTGCAGTCATAGTATACTTATAAATCGATATAACACAGTACCACGGTAGAAGAAAACCCTGGTAACCAATAGAGTATTAGTACTCTCAACATTAATAGGTACCAAAGCTACAGCTGTTTACTGATCGTTAACAGTTTTCAGTCAACATGATAGAGAATCTTGACACATTCTCACTCTCAAACTCATGGCTGCCTTATCTTCTGTCGCAGCCTCAGTATACTTATAAAACGATATAACACAGTACCACGGTAGAAGAAAACCCTGGTAACCAATAGAGTATTAGTACTCTCAACATGGATAGGTACCAAAGTTACAGCTGTTTACTGAGCTTTAACAGTTTTCAGTCCGCATGACAGAGAATCTTGACACATTCTCACTATCAAACTCATGGCTGCCTTTTCTCCTGTCGCAGTCCTAGTATACTTATAAATCGATATAACACAGTACCACGGTAGAAGAGAAACCTGGTAACCAATAGAGTATTAGTACTCTCAACATAATTAGGTACTAAAGCTACAGCTGTTTACTGTGTTTCAACAGTTTTTAGTCACCATGATAGAGAATCTTGACACATTCTCACTCTCAAACTCATGGCTGCCTTATCTCCACTCGCAGTCATACTATACTTATAAATCAATATAACACAATACCACGTTAGAAGAAAACCCTGGTAACCAACAGAGTATTAGTACTCTCAACATAAATAGGTACCAAAGCTGCAGCTGTTTACTGTGTTCGAACAGTTTTCAGTCACCATGATAGAGAATGTTGACCTATTCTGACTCTAAAACTCATGGCTGCCTTATCTCCTGTCGCAGGCATTGTATACTTATAGATCGATATAACACTGTACCACAGTAGAAGAAAACCCTGGTAACCAATAGAGTATTAGTACTCTCAACATAAATAGGTACCAAAGTTACAGCTGTTTGCTGAGCTTTAACAGTTTTCAGTCAACATGATAGAGAATCTTGACACATTCTCACTCTCAAACTCATGGCTGCCTTATCTCCTGTCGCAGCCTCAGTATTCTTATAAAACGATATAACACAGTACCGCGGTAGAAGAAAACCCTGGTAACCAATAGAGTATTAGTACTCTCAACATGGATAGGTACCAAAGTTACAGCTGTTTACTGAGCTTTAACAGTTTCAGTCCGCATGACAGAGAATCTTGACACATTCTCACTATCAAACTCATGGCTGCCTTTTCTCCTGTCGCAGTCCTAGTATACTTATAAATCGATATAACACAGTACCACGGTAGAAGAGAAACCTGGTAACCAATAGAGTATTAGTACTCTCAACATAAATAGGTACTAAAGCTACAGCTGTTTACTGTGTTTCAACAGTTTTTAGTCACCATGATAGAGAATCTTGACACATTCTCACTCTCAAACTCATGGCTGCCTTATCTCCACTCGCAGTCATACTATACTTATAAATCGATATAACAGTACCACGGTTGAAGATAACCCTGGTATCCAATAGAGTATTAGAACTCTCAACATAAATAGGTACCAAAGCTACAGCTGTTTACTGAGCGTTAACAGTTTTCAGTCAACATGATAGAGAATCTTGACACATTCTCACTCTCAAACTCATGGCTGCCTTATCTCCACTCTCAGTCATACTATACTTATAAATCGATATAACACAATACCACGGTAGAAGAAAAACCCTGGTAACCAAGAGTATTAGTTCTCTCAACATAAATAGGTACCAAAGCTACAGCTGGTTACTGTGTTTCAACAGTTTTCAGTCACCATGATAGAGAATGTTGACCTATTCTGACTCTAAAACTCATGGCTGCCTTATCTCCTGTCGCAGGCATTGTATACTTATAGATCGATATAACACTGTACCACAGTAGAAGAAAACCCTGGTAACCAATAGAGTATTAGTACTCTCAACATAAATAGGTACCAAAGTTACAGCTGTTTGCTGAGCTTTAACAGTTTTCAGTCAACATGATAGAGAATCTTGACACATTCTCACTCTCAAACTGATGGCTGCCTTATCTCCTGTCGCAGCCATAGTATACTTATAAAACGATATAACACAGTACCACGGTAGTAGAAATCCATGGTAACCAATAGAGTATTAGTAATCTCAACATAAATACGTACCAAAGCTGCAGGTGTTTACTGTGTTTGAACAGTTTTCAGTCACCATAATAGAGAATGTTGCCCGATTCTGACTTTCAAACTCATGGCTGCCTTATCTCCTGTCGCAGTCATAGTATACTTATAAATCGATATAACACAGTACCACGGAAGAAGAAAACCCTGGTAACCAACAGAGTAGTAGTACTCTCAACATAAATAGGTACCAAAGCTGCAGCTGTTTACTGTGTTCGAACAGTTTTCAGTCACCATGATAGAGAATGTTGACCTATTCTGACTCTAAAACTCATGGCTGCCTTATCTCCTGTCGCAGGCATTGTATACTTATAGATCGATATAACACTGTACCACAGTAGAAGAAAACCCTGGTAACCAATAGAGTATTAGTACTCTCAACATAAATAGGTACCAAAGTTACAGCTGTTTGCTGAGCTTTAACAGTTTTCAGTCAACATGATAGAGAATCTTGACACATTCTCACTCTCAAACTCATGGCTGCCTTATCTCCTGTCGCAGCCTCAGTATACTTATAAAACGATATAACACAGTACCGCGGTAGAAGAAAACCCTGGTAACCAATAGAGTATTAGTACTCTCAACATGGATAGGTACCAAAGTTACAGCTGTTTACTGAGCTTTAACAGTTTTCAGTCCGCATGACAGAGAATCTTGACACATTCTCACTATCAAACTCATGGCTGCCTTTTCTCCTGTCGCAGTCCTAGTATACTTATAAATCGATATAACACAGTACCACGGTAGAAGAGAAACCTGGTAACCAATAGAGTATTAGTGCTCTCAACATAAATACGTACCAAAGCTGCAGCTGTTTACTGTGTTTGAACGGTTTTCAGTCACCATGATAGAGAATGTTGACTGATTCTGACTTTTAAACTTACGGCTGCCTTATCTCCTGTCGCAGTCATAGTATACTTATAAATCGAAAAATACACTGGTAGAAAAATACACTGGTACCCGATAGACTATTAGTATTCTCAACATAAATAGGTACCAAAGTTACAGCTGTTTACTGAGCTTTAACAGTTTTCAGTCAGCATGATAGAGAATCTTGACACATTCTCATCCTGAAACTCATGGCTGCCTTTTCTCCTGTCGCAGTGATAGTATACTTATAAATCGGTATAACACAGTACCACGGTAGAAGAAAACCCTGGTAACCAATAGAGTATTAGTACTCTCAACATAAATAGGTACCAAAGCTACAGCTGTTTACTGAGCCTTAACAGTTTTCAGTCAACATGATAGAGAATCTTGACACATTCTCACTCTCAAACTCATGGCTGCCTTATCTCCTGTCGCAGCGATAGTATACTTATAAAACGATATAACACAGTACCACGGTAGAAGAAAACCCTGGTAACCAATAGAGTATTAGTACTCTCAACATAAATACGTACCAAAGCTGCAGCTGTTTACTATATTTGAACAGTTTTCAGTCACCATGATAGAGAATGTTGACCGATTCTGACTTTCAAACTCATGGCTGCCTTATCTCCTGTCGCAGTCATAGTATACTTATAAATCGATATAACACAGTACCACGGTAGAAGAAAACCCTGGTAACCAATAGAGTATTAGTACTCTCAACATGGATAGGTACCAAAGTTACAGCTGTTTACAGAGCTTTAACAGTTTTCAGTCAGCATAATAGAGAATCTTGACACATATTCACTCTCAAACTCATGGCTGCCTTTTCTCCTGTTGCAGTCATAGTATACTTATAAATCGATATAACACAGTACCACGGTAGAAGAAAACCCTGGTAACCAATAGAGTATTAGTACTCTCAACATGGATAGGTACCAAAGTTACAGCTGTTTCCTGAGCTTTAACAGATTTCAGTCCACATGACAGAGAATCTTGACACATTCTCACTATCAAACTCATGGCTGCCTTTTCTCCTGTCGCAGTCCTAGTATACTTATAAATCGATATAACACAGTACCACGGTAGAAGAGAAACCTGGTAACCAATAGAGTATTAGTACTCTCAACATAAATAGGTACTAAAGCTACAGCTGTTTACTGTGTTTCAACAGTTTTTAGTCACCATGATAGAGAATCTTGACACATTCTCACTCTCAAACTCATGGCTGCCTTATCTCTACTCGCAGTCATACTATACTTATAAATCAATATAACACAATACCACTTTAGAAGAAAACCCTGGTAACCAGCAGAGTATTAGTACTCTCAACATAAATAGGTACCAAAGCTGCAGCTGTTTACTGTGTTCGAACAGTTTTCAGTCACCATGATAGAGAATGTTGACCTATTCTGACTCTAAAACTCATGGCTGCCTTATCTCCTGTCGCAGGCATTGTATACTTATAGATCGATATAACACTGTACCACAGTAGAAGAAAACCCTGGTAACCAATAGAGTATTAGTACTCTCAACATAAATAGGTACCAAAGTTACAGCTGTTTGCTGAGCTTTAACAGTTTTCAGTCAACATGATAGAGAATCTTGACACATTCTCACTCTCAAACTCATGGCTGCCTTTTCTCCTGTCGCAGTTATAGTATACTTATAAATCGATATAACACAGTACCACCGTAGAAGAAAACCCTGGTAACCAATAGAGTATTAGTACTCTCAACATAAATAGGTACCAAAGCTACAGCTGTTTACTGAGCGTTAACAGTTTTCAGTCAACATGACAGACAATCCTGACACATTCTCACTCTCAAACTCATGGCTGCCTTATCTCCACTCGCAGTCATACTATACTTATAAATCAATATAACACAATCCAACGGTAGAAGAAAACCTTGGTAACCAACAGAGTATTAATACTCTCAACATAAATAGGTACCAAAGCTGCAGCTGTTTACTGTGTTCGAACAGTTTTCAGTCAGCATGATAGAGAATGTTTACCTATTCTGACTCTAAAACTCATGGCTGCCTTATCTCCTGTCGCAGTCCTAGTATACTTATAAATCGATATAACACAGTACCACGGTAGAAGAGAAACCTGGTAACCAATAGAGTATTAGTACTCTCAACATAAATAGGTACTAAAGCTACAGCTGTTTACTGTGTTTCAACAGTTTTTAGTCACCATGATAGAGAATCTTGACACATTCTCACTCTCAAACTCATGGCTGCCTTATCTCCACTCGCAGTCATACTATACTTATAAATCAATATAACACAATACCACGTTAGAAGAAAACCCTGGTAACCAACAGAGTATTAGTACTCTCAACATAAATAGGTACCAAAGCTGCAGCTGTTTACTGTGTTCGAACAGTTTTCAGTCACCATGATAGAGAATGTTGACCTATTCTGACTCTAAAACTCATGGCTGCCTTATCTCCTGTCGCAGGCATTGTATACTTATAGATCGATATAACACTGTACCACAGTAGAAGAAAACCCTGGTAACCAATAGAGTATTAGTACTCTCAACATAAATAGGTACCAAAGTTACAGCTGTTTGCTGAGCTTTAACAGTTTTCAGTCAACATGATAGAGAATCTTGACACATTCTCACTCTCAAACTGATGGCTGCCTTATCTCCTGTCGCAGCCATAGTATACTTATAAAACGATATAACACAGTACCACGGTAGTAGAAATCCATGGTAACCAATAGAGTATTAGTAATCTCAACATAAATACGTACCAAAGCTGCAGCTGTTTACTGTGTTTGAACAGTTTTCAGTCACCATAATAGAGAATGTTGCCCGATTCTGACTTTCAAACTCATGGCTGCCTTATCTCCTGTCGCAGTCATAGTATACTTATAAATCGATATAACACAGTACCACGGAAGAAGAAAACCCTGGTAACCAACAGAGTATTAGTACTCTCAACATAAATAGGTACCAAAGCTGCAGCTGTTTACTGTGTTCGAACAGTTTTCAGTCACCATGATAGAGAATGTTGACCTATTCTGACTCTAAAACTCATGGCTGCCTTATCTCCTGTCGCAGGCATTGTATACTTATAGATCGATATAACACTGTACCACAGTAGAAGAAAACCCTGGTAACCAATAGAGTATTAGTACTCTCAACATAAATAGGTACCAAAGTTACAGCTGTTTGCTGAGCTTTAACAGTTTTCAGTCAACATGATAGAGAATCTTGACACATTCTCACTCTCAAACTCATGGCTGCCTTATCTCCTGTCGCAGCCTCAGTATACTTATAAAACGATATAACACAGTACCGCGGTAGAAGAAAACCCTGGTAACCAATAGAGTATTAGTACTCTCAACATGGATAGGTACCAAAGTTACAGCTGTTTACTGAGCTTTAACAGTTTTCAGTCCGCATGACAGAGAATCTTGACACATTCTCACTATCAAACTCATGGCTGCCTTTTCTCCTGTCGCAGTCCTAGTATACTTATAAATCGATATAACACAGTACCACGGTAGAAGAGAAACCTGGTAACCAATAGAGTATTAGTGCTCTCAACATAAATACGTACCAAAGCTGCAGCTGTTTACTGTGTTTGAACGGTTTTCAGTCACCATGATAGAGAATGTTGACTGATTCTGACTTTTAAACTTACGGCTGCCTTATCTCCTGTCGCAGTCATAGTATACTTATAAATCGAAAAATACACTGGTAGAAAAATACACTGGTACCCGATAGACTATTAGTATTCTCAACATAAATAGGTACCAAAGTTACAGCTGTTTACTGAGCTTTAACAGTTTTCAGTCAGCATGATAGAGAATCTTGACACATTCTCATCCTGAAACTCATGGCTGCCTTTTCTCCTGTCGCAGTGATAGTATACTTATAAATCGGTATAACACAGTACCACGGTAGAAGAAAACCCTGGTAACCAATAGAGTATTAGTACTCTCAACATAAATAGGTACCAAAGCTACAGCTGTTTACTGAGCCTTAACAGTTTTCAGTCAACATGATAGAGAATCTTGACACATTCTCACTCTCAAACTCATGGCTGCCTTATCTCCTGTCGCAGCGATAGTATACTTATAAAACGATATAACACAGTACCACGGTAGAAGAAAACCCTGGTAACCAATAGAGTATTAGTACTCTCAACATAAATACGTACCAAAGCTGCAGCTGTTTACTATATTTGAACAGTTTTCAGTCACCATGATAGAGAATGTTGACCGATTCTGACTTTCAAACTCATGGCTGCCTTATCTCCTGTCGCAGTCATAGTATACTTATAAATCGATATAACACAGTATCACGGTAGAAGAAAACCCTGGTAACCAATAGAGTATTAGTACTCTCAACATGGATAGGTACCAAAGTTACAGCTGTTTACTGAGCTTTAACAGTTTTCAGTCAGCATAATAGAGAATCTTGACACATATTCACTCTCAAACTCATGGCTGCCTTTTCTCCTGTTGCAGTCATAGTATACTTATAAATCGATATAACACAGTACCACGGTAGAAGAAAACCCTGGTAACCAATAGAGTATTAGTACTCTCAACATGGATAGGTACCAAAGTTACAGCTGTTTCCTGAGCTTTAACAGATTTCAGTCCACATGACAGAGAATCTTGACACATTCTCACTATCAAACTCATGGCTGCCTTTTCTCCTGTCGCAGTCCTAGTATACTTATAAATCGATATAACACAGTACCACGGTAGAAGAGAAACCTGGTAACCAATAGAGTATTAGTACTCTCAACATAAATAGGTACTAAAGCTACAGCTGTTTACTGTGTTTCAACAGTTTTTAGTCACCATGATAGAGAATCTTGACACATTCTCACTCTCAAACTCATGGCTGCCTTATCTCTACTCGCAGTCATACTATACTTATAAATCAATATAACACATTACCACTTTAGAAGAAAACCCTGGTAACCAGCAGAGTATTAGTACTCTCAACATAAATAGGTACCAAAGCTGCAGCTGTTTACTGTGTTCGAACAGTTTTCAGTCACCATGATAGAGAATGTTGACCTATTCTGACTCTAAAACTCATGGCTGCCTTATCTCCTGTCGCAGGCATTGTATACTTATAGATCGATATAACACTGTACCACAGTAGAAGAAAACCCTGGTAACCAATAGAGTATTAGTACTCTCAACATAAATAGGTACCAAAGTTACAGCTGTTTGCTGAGCTTTAACAGTTTTCAGTCAACATGATAGAGAATCTTGACACATTCTCACTCTCAAACTCATGGCTGCCTTATCTCCTGTCGCAGTCATAGTATACTTATAAATCGATATAACACAGTACCACCGTAGAAGAAAACCCTGGTAACCAATAGAGTATTAGTACTCTCAACATAAATAGGTACCAAAGCTACAGCTGTTTACTGAGCGTTAACAGTTTTCAGTCAACATGACAGACAATCCTGACACATTCTCACTCTCAAACTCATGGCTGCCTTATCTCCACTCGCAGTCATACTATACTTATAAATCAATATAACACAATACCACGGTAGAAGAAAACCCTGGTAACCAACAGAGTATTAATACTCTCAACATAAATAGGTACCAAAGCTGCAGCTGTTTACTGTGTTCGAACAGTTTTCAGTCAGCATGATAGAGAATGTTTACCTATTCTGACTCTAAAACTCATGGCTGCCTTATCTCCTGTCGCAGTCCTAGTATACTTATAAATCGATATAACACAGTACCACGGTAGAAGAGAAACCTGGTAACCAATAGAGTATTAGTACTCTCAACATAAATAGGTACTAAAGCTACAGCTGTTTACTGTGTTTCAACAGTTTTTAGTCACCATGATAGAGAATCTTGACACATTCTCACTCTCAAACTCATGGCTGCCTTATTTCCACTCGCAGTCATACTATACTTATAAATCGATATAACACAGTACCACGGTTGAAGATAACCCTGGTAACCAATAGAGTATTAGAACTCTCAACATAAATAGGTACCAAAGCTACAGCTGTTTACTGAGCGTTAACAGTTTTCCGTCAACATGATAGAGAATCTTGACACATTCTCACTCTCAAACTCATAGCTGCCTTATCTCCACTCGCAGTCATACTATACTTATAGATCGATATAACACTGTACCACAGTAGAAGAAAACCCTGGTAACCAATAGAGTATTAGTACTCTCAACATTAATAGGTACCAAAGTTACAGCTGTTTGCTGAGCTTTAACAGTTTTCAGTTAACATGATAGAGAATCTTGACACATTCTCACTCTCAAACTCATGGCTGCCTTATCTCCTGTCGCAGTCATAGTATACTTATAAATCGATATAACACAGTACCACGGTAGAAGAAAACCCTGGTAACCAATAGAGTATTAGTATTCTCAACACAAATAGGTACCAAAGCTGCAGCTGTTTACTGAGCGTTAGCAGTTTTCAGTCAACATGATAGAGAATCATGACACATTCTCACTCTCAAACTCATGGCTGCCTTATCTCCACCTGCAGTCATACTATACTTATAAATCGATAAACACAATACCACGGTAGAAGAAAACCCTGGTAACCAATAGAGTATTAGTACTCTCAACATGGATAGGTACCAAAGTTACAGCTGTTTACTGAGCTTTAACAGTTTTCAGTCAGCATGACAGAGAATCTTGACACATTCTCACTATCAAACTCTTGGCTGCCTTTTCTCCTGTCGCAGTCCTAGTTTACTTATAAATCGATATAACACAGTACCACGGTAGAAGAAAACCCTGGTAACCAATAGAGTATTAGTATTCTCAACACAAATAGGTACCAAAGCTACAGCTGTTTACTGAGCGTTAACAGTTTTCAGTCAACATGATGGAGAATCATGACACATTCTCACTCTCAAACTCATGGCTGCCTTATCTCCTGTCGCAGTCATAGTATACTTATAAATCGATATAACACAGTACCACGGTAGAAGAAAACCCTGGCAACCAATAGAGCATTAGCACTCTCAACATAAATAGATACCAAAGCTACAGCTGTTTACTGAGCGTTAACAGTTTTCAGTCAGCATGATAGAGAATCTTGACACATTCTCTCTCTCAAACTCATGGCTGCCTTTTCTCCTGTCGCAGTCATCATATACTTATAAATCGATATAACACAGTACCACGGTAGAAGAAAACCCTGGTAACCAATAGAGTATTAGTACTCTCACTATAAATAGGTACCAAAGCTACAGCTGTTTACTGAGCGTTAACAGGTTTAAGTCAACATGATAGAGAATCTTGACACATTCTCACTCTCAAACTCATGGCTGCCTTTTCTCCTGTCGCAGTCATTGTTTACTTATTATACTTATAAATCGATATAACACAGTACCACGGTAGAGGAAAACCCTGGTAACCAACAGAGTATTAGTAATCTCATCATAAATAGGTACCAAAGCTACAGCTGTTTACTGAGCGTTAACAGTTTTCAGTCAACATGATAGAGAATCTTGACACATTTTCACTCTCAAACTCATGGCTGCCTTATCTCCACTCGCAGTCATACTGTACTTATAAATCGATATAACACAATACCACGGTAGAAGAAAAACCCTGGTAACCAACATAGTATTAGGACTCTCAACATAAATAGGTACCAAAGCTACAGCTGGTTATTGTGTTTCAATAGTGTTCAGTCACCATAATAGAGAATGTTGACATATTATGACGCTCAAACTCATTGCTGCCTTATTTCTTGTTGCATTCATGCTATACTAATAAATTGATATAACACAATACCACAGTGGATAAAAACCCTGGTAACCAATAGAGTATTACTACTCTCTACATAAATAGGTGCCAAACCTACATGGGTTTACTGTGTTTCATCAGTTTTCAGTCCCCATGATAGAGAATGTTGACCTATTCTGACTCAAAAACTCATGGCTGCCTTATCTCCTGTCGCAGGCATTGTATACTTATAGATCGATATGACAGTGTACCACATTAGAAGAAAACCCTGGTTACCAATAGAGTATTAGTACTCTCAACATAAATAGGTACCAAAGCTACAGCTGTTTACTGTGTTTCAACAGTTTTCAGTCAGCGTGATAGAGAATGTTGACATATTCTCACTCTCAAAGTCTAATGGCTGCCTTATTTCCTGTCGCAGTCATACTATACTAATAAATCGACGTAACACAATACCATGGTAGAAAAATACACTCGTACCCGATAGACTATTAGTATTCTCAACATAACTAGGATCCAAAGCTACAGCTGTTTACTGAGCCTTAACAGTTTTCAGTCAACATGATAGAGAATCTTGACACATTCTCAAACTCATGACTGCCTCGTCTCCTGTCACAGCCATAGTATACTTATAAAACGATATAACACAGTACCATGGTAGAAGAAAACCCTGGTAACCAATAGAATATTTGTATTCTCAACATAAATACGTACCAAAGCTGCAGCTGTTTACTGTGTTTGAACAGTTTTCAGTCACTATGATAGAGAATGTTGACCGATTCTGACTTTCAATCTCATGGCTGCCTTCTCTCCTGTCGCAGACATTGTATACTTATAGATCGATATAACACAGTACCACTGTAGAAGAAAACCCTTGGTAACCAATAGAGTATTAGTACTCTGAACATAAATTGGTTCTAAAGCTACAGCTGTTTACTGTGTTTCATCAGTTTTCAGTCCCCATGATAGAGAATGTTAAATAGGTACCAAAGCTACAGCTGTTTACTGAGCTTTAACAGTTTTCAGTCAGCATGATTGAGAATCTTGACACATTCTCACATTCTCACTCTCAAACTCATGGCTGCCTTTTCTCCTGTCGCAGTCCTAGTATACTTATAAATCGATATAACACAGTACCACGGTAGAAGAAAAACCTGGTAACCAATAGAGTATTAGTACTCTCAACATAAATAGGTACCAAACCAACAGCTGTTTTCTGAGCGTTAACAGTTTTCAGTCAACATGATAGAGAATGTTGACCTATTCTGACTCTCAAACTCATGGCTGCCCTATCTCCACTCGCAGTCAAACTATACTTATAAATCGATATAACACAATACCACGGTAGAAGAAAACCCTGGTAACCAACAGAGTATTGGTAGTCGGAACATAAATAGGTGCTAAAGCTGCAGCTGTTTACTGTGTTCGAACAGTTTTCAGTCACCATGATAGAGAATGTTGACCTATTCTGACTCTAAAACTCAAGGCTGCGTTATCTCCCATCGCAGGCATTGTATACTTATAGATCGATATAACACTGTACCACAGTAGAATAAAACCCTGGTAACCAATAGAGTATTAGTACTCTCAACATAAATAGGTACCAAAGCTACAGCTGTTTACTGTGTTTCAACAGTTTTCAGTCAGCATGATAGAGAATGTTGACATATTCTCACTCACAAACTCTAATGGCTGCCTTATTTCCTGTCGCAGTCATACTATCCTAATAAATCGACATAACACAATACCACGGTAGAAAAATACACTGGTACCCGATAGACTATTAGTATTCTCAACATAACTAGGTACCAAAGCTACAGCTGTTTACTGTGTTTTCAGCAGTTTTCAGTCGCTATAATAGAGAATGTTGACATATTCTGACTCAAACTCATGGCTGCCTTATTTCCTGTCGCAGTCATACTATACATATAAATTGATATAACACAATACCACGGTGGAAAAAAACCCTGGTAAAAAATAGAGTATTAGTACTCTCAACATAAATAGGTACCAAAGCTACAGCTGGTTACTGTGTTTCAACAGTTTTCAGTCACCATGATAGAGAATGTTGACCTATTCTGACTCTCAAACTCATGGCTGCCTTATCTCCTGGCTCAGTCATAGTATACTTATAAATCGATATAACACAGTACCACGGTAGAAGAAAACCCTGGTAACCGATAGAGTATTAGTACTCTCAACATAAATAGGTACTAAAGCTACAGCTGTTTACTGTGTTTCATCAGTTTTCAGTCCCCATGATAGAGAATGTTGACCTATTCTGACTTTCAAACTTATGGCTGCCTTATCTCTTGTCGCAGTCATAGTATATATATAAATCGATATAACACAATACCACGGTAGAAGAAAACCCTGGTAACCAATAGAGTATTAGTACTCTCAACATAAATAGGTACCAAAGCTACAGCTGTTTTCTGAGCGTTAACAGTTTTCAGTCACCATGATAGAGAATGTTGACCTATTCTGACTCTCAAACTCATGGCTGCCTTATCTCCTGTCGCAGTCATAGTACACTTATAGATCGATATAACACAGTACCACGTTAGAAGAAAACCCTGGTAACCAATAGAGTATTAGTACTCTCAACATAAATACGTACCAAAGCTGCAGCTGTTTACTGTGTTTGAACAGTTTTCAGTCACCGTGATAGAGAATGTTGACCGATTCTGACTTTCAAACTAATGGCTGCCTTATCTCTACTCGCAGTCATACTATACTTATAATTCGATATAACACAGTACCACGGTAGAAGAAAACCCTGGTAACCAACAGAGTATTAGTACTCTCAACATAAATAGGTACCAAAGCTGCAGCTGTTTACTGTGTTCGAACAGTTTTCAGTCACCATGATATAGAATGTTGACCTATTCTGACTTTCAAACTTATGGCTACCTTATCTCTTCGCGCAGTCATAGTATATTTATAAATTGATAAAACACAGTTCCACGGTAGAAGAAAACCCTGGTATCCAATAGAGTATTAGTACTCTCAACATAAATAGGTTCCAAAGTTACAGCTGTTTACTGAGCTTTAACAGTTTCAGTCAGCATGATTGCGAATCTTGACACATTCTCACTCTCAAACTCATGGCTGCCTTTTCTCCTGTCGCAGTCATCGTATACTTATAAATCAATATAACACAGTTCCACGGTAGAAGAAAACCCTGGTATCCAATAGAGTATTAGTACTCTCAACATAAATAGGTACCAAAGTTACAGCTGTTTACTGAGCTTTAACAGTTTTCAGTCAGCATGATAGAGTATCTTGACATATTCTCACTCACAAACTCTAATGGCTGCCTTTTTTCCTGTCGCAGTCATACTATCCTAATAAATCGACATAACACAATACCACGGTAGAAAAATACACTGGTACCCGATAGACTATTAGTATTCTCAACATAACTAGGTACCAAAGCTACAGCTGTTTACTGTGTTTTCAGCAGTTTTCAGTCACTATAATAGAGAATGTTGACATATTCTGACTCAAACTCATGGCTGCCTTATTTCCTGTCGCAGTCATACTATACGTATAAATTGATATAACACAATACCACGGTGGAAAAAAACCCTGGTAAAGAATAGAGTATTAGTACTCTCAACATAAATAGGTACTAAAGCTACAGCTGTTTACTGTGTTTCATCAGTTTTCAGTCCCCATGATAGAGAATGTTGACCTATTCTGACTTTCAAACTTATGGCTGCCTTATCTCTTGTCGCAGTCATAGTATATTTATAAATCGATATAACACAATACCACGGTAGAAGAAAACCCTGGTAACCAATAGAGTATTAGTACTCTCAACATAAATAGGTACCAAAGCTACAGCTGTTTACTGAGCGTTAACAGTTTTCAGTCACCATGATAGAGAATGTTGACCTATTCTGACTCTCAAACTCATGGCTGCCTTATCCGCTGTCGCAGTCATAGTACACTTATAGATCGATATAACACAGTACCACGTTAGAAGAAAACCCTGGTAACCAATAGAGTATTAGTACTCTCAACATAAATAGGTACCAAAGTTACAGCTGTTTGCTGAGCTTTGACAGTTTTCAGTCAGCATGATAGAGGATCTTGACACATTCTCACTCTCAAACTCATGGCTGCCTTTTCTCCTGTCACAGTCATAGTATACTTATAAATCGATATAACACAGTACCACGGTAGAAGAAAACCCTGGTAACCAATAGAGTATTAGTACTCTCAACATAAATACGTACCAAAGCTGCAGCTGTTTACTGTGTTTGAACAGTTTTCAGTCACCATGATAGAGAATGTTGACCGATTCTGACTTTCAAACTAATGGCTGCCTTATCTCTACTCGCAGTCATACTATACTTATAAATCGATATAACACAATACCACGGTAGAAGAAAACCCTGGTAACCAACAGAGTATTAGTACTCTCAACATAAATAGGTACCAAAGCTGCAGCTGTTTACTATGTTCGAACAGTTTTCAGTCACCATGATATAGAATGTTGACCTATTCTGACTCTAAAACTCATGGCTGCCTTATCTCCTGTCGCAGGCATTGTATACTTATAGATCGATATAACACTGTACCACGGTAGAAGAAAACCCTGGTAACCAATAGAGTATTAGTACTCTCAACATAAATAGGTACCAAAGCTACAGCTGTTTACTGTGTTTCATCAGTTTTCAGTCCCCATGATAGAGAATGTTGACCTATTCTGACTTTCAAACTCATGGCTGCCTTATCTCCTGTCGCAGTCATAGTATACTTATAAATCGATATAACACAGTACCACGGAAGAAGAAAACCCTGGTAACTGATAGAGTATTAGTACTCTCAACATAAAAAGGTACTAAAGCTACAGCTGTTTACTGTGTTTCATCAATTTTCAGTCCCCATGATAGAGAATGTTGACCTATTCTGACTTTCAAACTCATGGCTGCCTTATCTCCTGTCACAGTCATAGTATACTTATAAATCGATATAACACAGTGCCACGGTAGAAGAAAGCCCTGGTAACCAATAGAGTATTAGTACTCTCAACATAAATACGTACCAAAGCTGCAGCTGTTTACTGTGTTTGAACAGTTTTCAGTCACCATGATAGAGAATGTTGACCGATTTTGACTTTTAAACTTACGGCTGCCTTATCTCCTGTCGCAGTCATAGTATACTTATAAATCGAAAAATACACTGGTAGAAAAATACACTGGTACCCGATAGACTATTAGTATTCTCAACATAAATAGGTACCAAAGTTACAGCTTTTTACTGAGCTTTAACAGTTTTCAGTCAGCATGATAGAGAATCTTGACACATTCTCACTCTGAAACTCATGGCTGCCTTTTCTCTTGTCGCAGTGATAGTATACTTATAAATCGATATAACACAGTACCACGGTAGAAGAAAACCCTGGTAACCAATAGAGTATTAGTACTCTCAACATAAATAGGTACCAAAGCTACAGCTGTTTAATGAGCCTTAACAGTTTTCAGTCAACAATATAGAGAATCTTGACACATTCTCACTCTCAAACTCATGGCTGCCTTATCTCCTGTCGCAGCGATAGTATACTTATAAAACGATATAACACAGTACCACGGTAGAAGAAAACCCTGGTAACCAATAGAGTATTAGTACTCTCAACATAAATACGTACCAAAGCTGCAGCTGTTTACTATATTTGAACAGTTTTCAGTCACCATGATAGAGAATGTTGACCGATTCTGACTTTCAAACTCATGGCTGCCTTATCTCCTGTCGCAGTCATAGTATACTTATAAATCGATATAACACAGTACCACGGTAGAAGAAAACCCTGGTAACCAATAGAGTATTAGTACTCTCAACATGGATAGGTACCAAAGTTACAGCTGTTTACTGTGTTCGAACAGTTTTCAGTCAACATGATAGAGAATCTTGACACATTCTCACTCTCAAACTCATGGCTGCCTTATCTCCTGTCGCAGCCTCAGTATACTTATAAAACGATATAACACAGTACCACGGTAGAAGAAAACCCTGGTAACCAATAGAGTATTAGTACTCTCAACATGGATAGGTACCAAAGTTACAGCTGTTTACTGAGCTTTAACAGTTTTCAATCCGCATGACAGAGAATCTTGACACATTCTCACTATCAAACTCATGGCTGCCTTTTCTCCTGTCGCAGTCCTAGTATACTTATAAATCGATATAACACAGTACCACGGTAGAAGAGAAACCTGGTAACCAATAGAGTATTAGTACTCTCAACATAAATAGGTACTAAAGGTACAGCTGTTTACTGTGTTTCAACAGTTTTTAGTCACCATGATAGAGAATCTTGACACATTCTCACTCTCAAACTCATGGCTGCCTTATCTCCACTCGCAGTCATACTATACTTATAAATCAATATAACACAATACCACTTTAGAAGAAAACCCTGGTAACCAACAGAGTATTAGTACTCTCAACATAAATAGGTACCAAAGCTGCAGCTGTTTACTCTGTTCGAACAGTTTTCAGTCACCATGATAGAGAATGTTGACCTATTCTGACTCTAAAACTCATGGCTGCCTTATCTCCTGTCGCAGGCATTGTATACTTATAGATCGATATAACACTGTACCACAGTAGAAGAAAACCCTGGTAACCAATAGAGTATTAGTACTCTCAACATAAATAGGTACCAAAGTTACAGCTGTTTGCTGAGCTTTAACAGTTTTCAGTCAACATGATAGAGAATCTTGACACATTCTCACTCTCAAACTCATGGCTGCCTTATCTCCTGTCGCAGCCTCAGTATACTTACAAAACGATATAACACAGTACCACGGTAGAAGAAAACCCTGGTAACCAATAGAGTATTAGTACTCTCAACATGGATAGGTACCAAAGTTACAGCTGTTTACTGAGCTTTAACAGTTTTCAGTCCGCATGACAGAGAATCTTGACACATTCTCACTATCAAACTCATGGCTGCCTTTTCTCCTGTCGCAGTCCTAGTATACTTATAAATCGATATAACACAGTACCACGGTAGTAGAGAAACCTGGTAACCAATAGAGTATTAGTACTCTCAACATAAATAGGTACTAAAGCTACAGCTGTTTACTGTGTTTCAACAGTTTTTAGTCACCATGATAGAGAATCTTGACACATTCTCACTCTCAAACTCATGGCTGCCTTATCTCCACTCTCAGTCATACTATACTTATAAATCGATATAACACAGTACCACGGTTGAAGATAACCCTGCTAACCAATAGAGTATTAGAACTCTCAACATAAATAGGTACCAAAGCTACAGCTGTTTACTGAGCGTTAACAGTTTTCAGTCAACATGATAGAGAATCTTGACACATTCTCACTCTCAAACTCATGGCTGCCTTATCTCCACTCTCAGTCATACTATACTTATAAATCGATATAACACAATACCACGGTAGAAGAAAAACCCTGGTAACCAAGAGTATTAGTTCTCTCAACATAAATAGGTACCAAAGCTACAGCTGGTTACTGTGTTTCAACAGTTTTCAGTCACCATGATAGAGAATGTTGACCTATTCTGACTCTCAAACTCATGGCTGCCTTATCTCCTGTCGCAGGCATTGTATACTTATAGATCGATATAACACTGTACCACAGTAGAAGAAAACCCTGGTAACCAATAGAGTATTAGTACTCTCAACATTAATAGGTACCAAAGTTACAGCTGTTTGCTGAGCTTTAACAGTTTTCAGTCAACATGATAGAGAATCTTGACACATTCTCACTCTCAAACTCATGGCTGCCTTATCTTCTGTCGCAGCCATAGTATACTTATAAAACGATATAACACAGTACCACGGTAGAAGAAAACCCTGGTAACCAATAGAGTATTAGTACTCTCAACATAAATAGGTACCAAAGTTACAGCTGTTTACTGAGCTTTAACAGTTTTCAGTCAGCATGATAGAGTATCTTGACATATTCTCACTCACAAACTCTAATGGCTGCCTTTTTTCCTGTCGCAGTCATACTATCCTAATAAATCGACATAACACAATACCACGGTAGAAAAATACACTGGTACCCGATAGACTATTAGTATTCTCAACATAACTAGGTACCAAAGCTACAGCTGTTTACTGTGTTTTCAGCAGTTTTCAGTCACTATAATAGAGAATGTTGACATATTCTGACTCAAACTCATGGCTGCCTTATTTCCTGTCGCAGTCATACTATACGTATAAATTGATATAACACAATACCACGGTGGAAAAAAACCCTGGTAAAGAATAGAGTATTAGTACTCTCAACATAAATAGGTACCAAAGCTACAGCTGGTTACTGTGTTTCAACAGTTTTCAGTCACCATGATAGAGAATGTTGACCTATTCTGACTCTCAAACTCATGGCTGCCTTATCTCCTGGCTCAGTCATAGTATACTTATAAATCGATATAACACAGTACCACGGTAGAAGAAAACCCTGTTAACCGATAGAGTATTAGTACTCTCAACATAAATAGGTACTAAAGCTACAGCTGTTTACTGTGTTTCATCAGTTTTCAGTCCCCATGATAGAGAATGTTGACCTATTCTGACTTTCAAACTTATGGCTGCCTTATCTCTTGTCGCAGTCATAGTATATTTATAAATCGATATAACACAATACCACGGTAGAAGAAAACCCTGGTAACCAATAGAGTATTAGTACTCTCAACATAAATAGGTACCAAAGCTACAGCTGTTTACTGAGCGTTAACAGTTTTCAGTCACCATGATAGAGAATGTTGACCTATTCTGACTCTCAAACTCATGGCTGCCTTATCCGCTGTCGCAGTCATAGTACACTTTTAGATCGATATAACACAGTACCACGTTAGAAGAAAACCCTGGTAACCAATAGAGTATTAGTACTCTCAACATAAATAGGTACCAAAGTTACAGCTGTTTGCTGAGCTTTGACAGTTTTCAGTCAGCATGATAGAGGATCTTGACACATTCTCACTCTCAAACTCATGGCTGCCTTTTCTCCTGTCACAGTCATAGTATACTTATAAATCGATATAACACAGTACCACGGTAGAAGAAAACCCTGGTAACCAACAGAGTATTAGTACTCTCAACATTAATAGGTACCAAAGCTGCAGCTGTTTACTATGTTCGAACAGTTTTCAGTCACCATGATATAGAATGTTGACCTATTCTGACTCTAAAACTCATGGCTGCCTTATCTCCTGTCGCAGGCATTGTATACTTATAGATCGATATAACACTGTACCACGGTAGAAGAAAACCCTGGTAACCAATAGAGTATTAGTACTCTCAACATAAATAGGTACCAAAGCTACAGCTGTTTACTGTGTTTCATCAGTTTTCAGTCCCCATGATAGAGAATGTTGACCTATTCTGACTTTCAAACTCATGGCTGCCTTATCTCCTGTCGCAGTCATAGTATACTTATAAATCGATATAACACAGTACCACGGAAGAAGAAAACCCTGGTAACTGATAGAGTATTAGTACTCTCAACATAAAAAGGTACTAAAGCTACAGCTGTTTACTGTGTTTCATCAATTTTCAGTCCCCATGATAGAGAATGTTGACCTATTCTGACTTTCAAACTCATGGCTGCCTTATCTCCTGTCACAGTCATAGTATACTTATAAATCGATATAACACAGTGCCACGGTAGAAGAAAGCCCTGGTAACCAATAGAGTATTAGTACTCTCAACATAAATACGTACCAAAGCTGCAGCTGTTTACTGTGTTTGAACAGTTTTCAGTCACCATGATAGAGAATGTTGACCGATTCTGACTTTTAAACTTACGGCTGCCTTATCTCCTGTCGCAGTCATAGTATACTTATAAATCGAAAAATACACTGGTAGAAAAATACACTGGTACCCGATAGACTATTAGTATTCTCAACATAAATAGGTACCAAAGTTACAGCTGTTTACTGAGCTTTAACAGTTTTCAGTCAGCATGATAGAGAATCTTGACACATTCTCACTCTGAAACTCATGGCTGCCTTTTCTCTTGTCGCAGTGATAGTATACTTATAAATCGATATAACACAGTACCACGGTAGAAGAAAACCCTGGTAACCAATAGAGTATTAGTACTCTCAACATAAATACGTACCAAAGCTGCAGCTGTTTACTATATTTGAACAGTTTTCAGTCACCATGATAGAGAATGTTGACCGATTCTGACTTTCAAACTCATGGCTGCCTTATCTCCTGTCGCAGTCATAGTATACTTATAAATCGATATAACACAGTACCACGGTAGAAGAAAACCCTGGTAACCCATAGAGTATTAGTACTCTCAACATGGATAGGTACCAAAGTTACAGCTGTTTACTGAGCTTTAACAGTTTTCAGTCAACATGATAGAGAATCTTGACACATTCTCACTCTCAAACTCATGGCTGCCTTATCTCCTGTCGCAGCCTCAGTATACTTATAAAACGATATAACACAGTACCACGGTAGAAGAAAACCCTGGTAACCAATAGAGTATTAGTACTCTCAACATGGATGGGTACCAAAGTTACAGCTGTTTACTGAGCTTTAACAGTTTTCAATCCGCATGACAGAGAATCTTGACACATTCTCACTATCAAACTCATGGCTGCCTTTTCTCCTGTCGCAGTCCTAGTATACTTATAAATCGATATAACACAGTACCACGGTAGAAGAGAAACCTGGTAACCAATAGAGTATTAGTACTCTCAACATAAATAGGTACTAAAGGTACAGCTGTTTACTGTGTTTCAACAGTTTTTAGTCACCATGATAGAGAATCTTGACACATTCTCACTCTCAAACTCATGGCTGCCTTATCTCCACTCGCAGTCATACTATACTTATAAATCAATATAACACAATACCACTTTAGAAGAAAACCCTGGTAACCAACAGAGTATTAGTACTCTCAACATAAATAGGTACCAAAGCTGCAGCTGTTTACTCTGTTCGAACAGTTTTCAGTCACCATGATAGAGAATGTTGACCTATTCTGACTCTAAAACTCATGGCTGCCTTATCTCCTGTCGCAGGCATTGTATACTTATAGATCGATATAACACTGTACCACAGTAGAAGAAAACCCTGGTAACCAATAGAGTATTAGTACTCTCAACATAAATAGGTACCAAAGTTACAGCTGTTTGCTGAGCTTTAACAGTTTTCAGTCAACATGATAGAGAATCTTGACACATTCTCACTCTCAAACTCATGGCTGCCTTATCTCCTGTCGCAGCCTCAGTATACTTACAAAACGATATAACACAGTACCACGGTAGAAGAAAACCCTGGTAACCAATAGAGTATTAGTACTCTCAACATGGATAGGTACCAAAGTTACAGCTGTTTACTGAGCTTTAACAGTTTTCAGTCCGCATGACAGAGAATCTTGACACATTCTCACTATCAAACTCATGGCTGCCTTTTCTCCTGTCGCAGTCCTAGTATACTTATAAATCGATATAACACAGTACCACGGTAGTAGAGAAACCTGGTAACCAATAGAGTATTAGTACTCTCAACATAAATAGGTACTAAAGCTACAGCTGTTTACTGTGTTTCAACAGTTTTTAGTCACCATGATAGAGAATCTTGACACATTCTCACTCTCAAACTCATGGCTGCCTTATCTCCACTCGCAGTCATACTATACTTATAAATCGATACAACACAGTACCACGGTTGAAGATAACCCTGGTAACCAATAGAGTATTAGAACTCTCAACATAAATAGGTACCAAAGCTACAGCTGTTTACTGAGCGTTAACAGTTTTCAGTCAACATGATAGAGAATCTTGACACATTCTCACTCTCAAACTCATGGCTGCCTTATCTCCACTCTCAGTCATACTATACTTATAAATCGATATAACACAATACCACGGTAGAAGAAAAACCCTGGTAACCAAGAGTATTAGTTCTCTCAACATAAATAGGTACCAAAGCTACAGCTGGTTACTGTGCTTCAACAGTTTTCAGTCACATGATAGAGAATGTTGACCTATTCTGACTCTCAAACTCATGGCTGCCTTATCTCCTGTCGCAGGCATTGTATACTTATAGATCGATATAACACTGTACCACAGTAGAAGAAAACCCTGGTAACCAATAGAGTATTAGTACTCTCAACATTAATAGGTACCAAAGTTACAGCTGTTTGCTGAGCTTTAACAGTTTTCAGTCAACATGATAGAGAATCTTGACACATTCTCACTCTCAAACTCATGGCTGCCTTATCTTCTGTCGCAGCCATAGTATACTTATAAAACGATATAACACAGTACCACGGTAGAAGAAAACCCTGGTAACCAATAGAGTATTAGTACTCTCAACATAAATAGGTACCAAAGTTACAGCTGTTTACTGAGCTTTAACAGTTTTCAGTCAGCATGATAGAGTATCTTGACATATTCTCACTCACAAACTCTAATGGCTGCCTTTTTTCCTGTCGCAGTCATACTATCCTAATAAATCGACATAACACAATACCACGGTAGAAAAATACACTGGTACCCGATAGACTATTAGTATTCTCAACATAACTAGGTACCAAAGCTACAGCTGTTTACTGTGTTTTCAGCAGTTTTCAGTCACTATAATAGAGAATGTTGACACATTCTCACTCTCAAACTCATGGCTGCCTTATCTCCACTCTCAGTCATACTATACTTATAAATCGATATAACACAATACCACGGTAGAAGAAAAACCCTGGTAACCAAGAGTATTAGTTCTCTCAACATAAATAGGTACCAAAGCTACAGCTGGTTACTGTGTTTCAACAGTTTTCAGTCACCATGATAGAGAATGTTGACCTATTCTGACTCTCAAACTCATGGCTGCCTTATCTCCTGTCGCAGGCATTGTATACTTATAGATCGATATAACACTGTACCACAGTAGAAGAAAACCCTGGTAACCAATAGAGTATTAGTACTCTCAACATAAATAGGTACCAAAGTTACAGCTGTTGGCTGAGCTTTAACAGTTTTCAGTCAACATGATAGAGAATCTTGACACATTCTCACTCTCAAAATCATGGCTGCCTTATCTCCTCTCGCAGTCATAATATACTTAAAAATCGATATAACACTGTTCCACAGTATAAGAAAACCCTGGTAACCAATAGAGTATTAGTACTCTCAACATAAATAGGTACCAAAGCTACAGCTGTTTACTGTGTTTCAACAGTTTTCAGTCACCATGATAGAGAATGTTGACCTATTCTGACTCTCAAACTCATGGCTGCCTTATCTCCTGTCGCAGACATTGATTACTTATAGATCGATATAACACAGTACCACGGTAGAAGAAAACCCTGGTAACCAATAGAGTATTAGTAATCTCAACATAAATAGGTACCAAAGTTACAGCTGTTTACTGAGATTTAACAGTTTTCAGTCAGCATGATAGACAATCTTGACACATTCTCACTCTCAAACTCATGGTTGCCTTTTCTCCTGTCGCAGTGATAGTATACTTATAAATCGATATAACACAGTACCACGGTAGAAGAAAACCCTGGTAACCCATAGAGTATTATTACTCTCAACATAAATAGGTAGCAAAGCTACAGCTGAGCGTTAGCAGTTTTGAGTCAACATGATAGAGAATCTTGACACATTCTCACTCTCAAACTCATGGCTGCCTTATCTCCACTCGCAGTCATACTATACTTATAAATCGATATAACACAATACCACTGTAGAAGAAAAACCCTGGTAACCAACAGAGTATTAGTACTCTCAACATGAATAGGCACCAAAGCTACAGCTGGTTACTGTGTTTCAATAGTGTTCAGTCACCATAATAGAGAATGTTGACATATTATGATGCTCAAACTCATGGCTGATTTATTTCTTGTCGCAGTAATGCTATACTAATAAATCGACATAACACAATACCACGGTAGAAAAATACACTGGTACCCGATAGACTATTAGTATTCTCAACATAACTAGGTACCAAAGCTACAGCTGTTTACTGTGTTTTCTGCAGTTTTCAGTCACCATAATAGAGAATGTTGACATATTCTGACTCAAACTCATGGCTGCCTATTTCCTGTCTCAGTCGTACTATACTTATAAATTGATATAACACAATACCATGGTGGAAAAAAGCCCTGGTAAAGAATAGAGTATTAGTACTCTGAACATAAATAGGTACCAAAGCTACAGCTGGTTACTGTGTTTCAACAGTTTTCAGTCACCATGATAGAGAATGTGGACCTATTCTGACTTTAAAACTTATGGCTGCCTTATCTCTTGTCGCAGTCATAGTATATTTATAAATCGATAAAACACAGTTCCACGGTAGAAGAAAACCCTGGTATCCAATAGAGTATTAGTACTCTCAACATAAATAGGTACCAAAGTTACAGCTGTTTACTGAGCTTTAACAGTTTCAGTCAGCATGATTGCGAATCTTGACACATTCTCACTCTCAAACTCATGGCTGCCTTTTCTCCTGTCGCAGTCATAGTATACTTATAAATCAATATAACACAATACCACAGTAGAAGAAAACCCTGGTAACCAATAGAGTATTAGTACTCTCAACATAAATAGGTACCAAAGCTACAGCTGTTTACTGAGCGTTAACAGTTTTCAGTCACCATGATAGAGAATGTTGACCTATTCTCACTCTCAAACTAATGGCTGCCTTATCTCTACTCGCAGTCATACTATACTTATAAATCGATATAACACAATACCACGGTAGAAGAAAACCCTGGTAACCAACAGAGTATTAGTACTCTCAACATAAATAGGTACCAAAGCTGCAGCTGTTTACTGTGTTCGAACAGTTTTCAGTCACCATGATATAGAATGTTGACCTATTCTGACTCTAAAACTCATGGCTGCCTTATCTCCTGTCGCAGGCATTGTATACTTATACATCGATATAACACTGTACCACGGTAGAAGAAAACCCTGGTAACCAATAGAGTATTAGTACTCTCAACATAAATAGGTACCAAAGCTACAGCTGTTTACTGTGTTTCATCAGTTTTCAGTCCCCATGATAGAGAATGTTGACCTATTCTGACTTTCAAACTCATGGCTGCCTTATCTCCTGTCGCAGTCATAGTATACTTATAAATCGATATAACACAGTGCCACGGTAGAAGAAAGCCCTGGTAACCAATAGAGTATTAGTACTCTCAACATAAATACGTACCAAAGCTGCAGCTGTTTACTGTGTTTGAACAGTTTTCAGTCACCATGATAGAGAATGTTGACCGATTCTGGCTTTTAAACTTACGGCTGCCTTATCTCCTGTCGCAGTCATAGTATACTTATAAATCGAAAAATACACTGGTAGAAAAATACACTGGTACCCGATAGACTATTAGTATTCTCAACATAACTAGGTACCAAAGCTGCAGCTGTTTACTGTGTTTCAACAGTTTTGAGTCAACATGATAGAGAATCTTGACACATTCTCACTCTCAAACTCATGGCTGCCTTATCTCCACTCGCAGTCATACTATACTTATAAATCGATATAACACAATACCACTGTAGAAGAAAAACCCTGGTAACCAACAGAGTATTAGTACTCTCAACATAAATAGGCACCAAAGCTACAGCTGGTTACTGTGTTTCAATAGTGTTCAGTCACCTTAATAGAGAATGTTGACATATTATGACGCTCAAACTCATGGCTGACTTATTTCTTGTCGCAGTCATGCTATACTAATAAATCGACATAACACAATACCACGGTAGAAAAATACACTGGTACCCGATAGACTATTAGTATTCTCAACATAACTAGGTACCAAAGCTACAGCTGTTTACTGTGTTTTCTGCAGTTTTCAGTCACCATAATAGAGAATGTTGACATATTCTGACTCAAACTCATGGCTGCCTATTTCCTGTCTCAGTCGTACTATACTTATAAATTGATATAACACAATGCCATGGTGGAAAAAAACCCTGGTAAAGAATAGAGTATTAGTACTCTGAACATAAATAGGTACCAAAGCTACAGCTGGTTACTGTGTTTCATCAGTTTTCAGTCACCATGATAGAGAATGTGGACCTATTCTGACTCTCAAACTCATGGCTGCCTTATCTCCTGTCGCAGTCATAGCATACTTATAAATCGATATAACAGTACCACGGTAGAAGAAAACCCTGGTAACCAATAGAGTATTACTACTCTCAACATAAATAGGTACCAAAGTTACAGCTGTTTGCTGAGCTTTAACAGTTTTCAGTCAGCATGATAGAGAATCTTGACACATTCTCACTCTCAAACTCATTGCTGCCTTTTCTCCTGTCGCAGTCATAGTATACTTATAAATCGATATAACACAGTACCACGGTAGAAGAAAACCCTGGTAACCAATAGAGTATTAGTATTCTCAACACAAATAGGTACCAAAGCTACAGCTGTTTACTGAGCGTTAACAGTTTTCAGTCAACATGATAGAGAATCATGACACATTCTCACTCTCAAACTCATGGCTGCCTTATCTCCACCTGCAGTCATACTATACTTATAAATCGATAAACACAATACCACGGTAGAAGAAAACCCTGGTAACCAATAGAGTATTAGTACTCTCTACATGGATAGGTACCAAAGATACAGCTGTTTACTGAGCTTTAACAGTTTTCAGTCAGCATGACAGAGAATCTTGACACATTCTCACTATCAAACTCTTGGCTGCCTTTTCTCCTGTCGCAGTCCTAGTAGACTTATAAATCGATATAACACAGTACCACGGTAGAAGAAAACCCTGGTAACCAATAGAGTATTAGTATTCTCAACACAAATAGGTACCAAAGCTACAGCTGTTTACTGAGTGTTAACAGTTTTCAGTCAGCATGATAGAGAATCATGACACATTCTCACTCTCAAACTCATGGCTGCCTTATCTCCTGTCGCAGTCATAGTATACTTATAAATCGATATAACACAGTACCACGGTAGAAGAAAACCCTGGAAACCAATAGAGTATTAGCACTCTCAACATAAATAGATACCAAAGCTACAGCTGTTTACTGAGCGTTAACAGTTTTCAGTCAGCATGATAGAGAATCTTGACACATTCTCTCTCTCAAACTCATGGCTGCCTTTTCTCCTGTCGCAGTCATCATATACTTATAAATCGATATAACACAGTACCACGGTAGAAGAAAACCCTGGTAACCAATACAGTATTAGTACTCTCACAATAAATAGGTACCAAAGCTACAGCTGTTTACTGAGCGTTAACGGTTTTCAGTCAACATGATAGAGAATCTTGACACATTCTCACTCTCAAACTCATGGCTGCCTTTTCTCCTGTCGCAGTCATTGTATACTTATTATACTTATAAATCGATATAACACAGTACCACGATAGAGGAAAACCCTGGTAACCAACAGAGTATTTGTAATCTCATCATAAATAGGTACCAAAGCTACAGCTGTTTACTGAGCGTTAACAGTTTTCAGTCAACATGATAGAGAATCTTGACACATTTTCACTCTCAAACTCATGGCTGCCTTATCTCCACTCGCAGTCATACTATACTTATAAATCGATATAACACAATACCACGGTAGAAGAAAAACCCTGGTAACCAACATAGTATTAGGACTCTCAACATAAATAGGTACCAAAGCTACAGCTGGTTACTGTGTTTCAATAGTGTTCAGTCACCATAATAGAGAATGTTGACACATTATGACGCTCAAACTCATTGCTGCCTTATTTCTTGTTGCATTCATGCTATACTAATAAATTGATATAACACAATACCACAGTGGATAAAAACCCTGGTAACCAATAGAGTATTACTACTCTCTACATAAATAGGTGCCAAACCTACATCGGTTTACTGTGTTTCATCAGTTTTCAGTCCCCATGATAGAGAATGTTGACCTATTCTGACTCAAAAACTCATGGCTGCCTTATCTCCTGTCGCAGGCATTGTATACTTATAGATCAATATAACAGTGTACCAGATTAGAAGAAAACCCTGGTTACCAATAGAGTATTAGTACTCTCAACATAAATAGGTACCAAAGCTACAGCTGTTTACTGTGTTTCAACAGTTTTCAGTCAGCGTGATAGAGAATGTTGACATATTCTCACTCTCAAACTCTAATGGCTGCCTTATTTCCTGTCGCAGTCATACTATACTAATAAATCTACATAACACAATACCACGGTAGAAAAATACACTCGTACCTGATAGACTATTAGTATTCTCAACATAACTAGGATCCAAAGCTACAGCTGTTTACTGAGCCTTAACAGTTTTCAGTCAACATGATAGAGAATCTTGACACATTCTCAAACTCATGGCTGCCTCGTCTCCTGTCACAGCCATAGTATACTTATAAAACGATATAACACAGTACCATGGTAGAAGAAAACCCTGGTAACCAATAGAATATTTGTATTCTCAACATAAATACGTACCAAAGCTGCAGCTGTTTACTGTGTTTGAACAGTTTTCAGTCACTGTGATAGAGAATGTTGACCGATTCTGACTTTCAATCTCATGGCTGCCTTCTCTCCTGTCGCAGGCATTGTATACTTATAGATCGATATAACACAGTACCACTGTAGAAGAAAACCCTTGGTAAACAATAGAGTATTAGTACTCTGAACATAAATTGGTACTAAAGCTACAGCTGTTTACTGTGTTTCATCAGTTTTCAGTCCCCATGATAGAGAATGTTAAATAGGTACCAAAGCTGCAGCTGTTTACTGAGCTTTAACAGTTTTCAGTCAGCATGATTGAGAATCTTGACACATTCTCACATTCTCACTCTCAAACTCATGGCTGCCTTTTCTCCTGTCGCAGTCCTAGTATACTTATAAATCGATATAACACAGTACCACGGTAGAAGAAAAACCTGGTAACCAATAGAGTATTAGTACTCTCAACATAAATAGGTACCAAACCAACAGCTGTTTTCTGAGCGTTAACAGTTTTCAGTCAACATGACAGAGAATCTTGACACATTCTCACTCTCAAACTCATGGCTGCCCTATCTCCACTCGCAGTCAAACTATACTTATAAATCGATATAACACAATACCACGGTAGAAGAAAACCCTGGTAACCAACAGAGTATTAGTAGTCGGAACATATATAGGTGCCAAAGCTGCAGCTGTTTACTGTGTTCGAACAGTTTTCAGTCACCATGATAGAGAATGTTGACCTATTCTGACTCTAAAACTCATGGCTGCGTTATCTCCCGTCGCAGGCATTGTATACTTATAGATCGATATAACACTGTACCACAGTAGAATAAAACTCTGGTAACCAATAGAGTATTAGAACTCTCAACATAAATCGGTACCAAAGCTACAGCTGTTTACTGAGCGTTAACAGTTTTCAGTCAACATGATAGAGAATCTTGACACATTCTCACTCTCAAACTCATGGCTGCCTTATCTCCTCTTGCAGTCTCAGTATACTTGTAAATCGATAAAACACAATACCACATTAGAAGAAAACCCTGGTAACCAATAGAGTATTAGTACTCTCAACATAAATAGGTACCAAAGATACAGCTGTTTACTGTGTTTGAACAGTTTTCAGTCACCATGATTGAGAATGTTGACCGATTCTAACTTTCAAACTCATGGCTGCCATATCTCCTGTCGCAGTCATAGTATACTTATAAATCGATATAACACAGTACCACGGTAGAAGAAAACCCTGGTAACCAATAGAGTATTAGTACTCTCAACATGGATATGTACCGAAGTTACAGCTGTTTACTCTGCTTTTACAGTTTTCAGTCAGCATGACAGAGAATCTTGACACATTCTCACTATCAAACTCATGGCTGCCTTTTCTCCTGTCGCAGTCCTAGTATAGTTATAAATCGATATAACACAGTACCACGGTAGAAGAAAACCCTGGTAACCAATAGAGTATTAGTACTCTCAACATAAATAGGTACCAAATCTACAGCTGTTTACTGAGCGTTAACAGTTTTCAGTCAACATGATAGAGAATCTTGACACATTCTCACTCTCAAACTCATGGCTGCCTTTTCTCCTGTCGCCGCCTTAGTATTCTTATAGAATGATATAACACAGTACCACAGTAGAAGAAAACCCTGGTAACCAATAGAGTATTAGTACCCTCAGCATGGATAGGTACCAAAGTTACAGCTGTTTAGTGAGCGTTAACAGTTTTCAGTCAACATGATAGAGAACCTTGACACATTCTCACTCTCAAAATCATGGCTGCCTTATCTCCTCTCGCAATCATAATATACTTAAAAATCGATATAACACTGTTCCACAGTACAAGAAAACCCTGGTAACCAACAGAGTATTAGTACTCTCAACATAAATAGGTACCAAAGCTACAGCTGTTTACTGTGTTTCAACAGTTTTCAATCACCATGATAGAGAATGTTGACCTATTCTGACTCTCAAACTCATGGCTGCCTTATCTCCTGTCGCAGACATTGATTACTTATAGATCGATATAACACACTACCACGGTAGAAGAAAACCCTGGTAACCAATAGAGTATTAGTAATCTCAACATAAATAGGTACCAAAGTTACAGCTGTTTACTGAGATTTAACAGTTTTCAGTCAGCATGATAGAGAATCTTGACACATTCTCACTCTCAAACTCATGGCTGCCTTTTCTCCTGTCGCAGTGATAGTATACTTATAAATCGATATAACACAGTACCACGGTAGAAGAAAACCCTGGTAACCAATAGAGTATTAGTACTCTCAACATAAATAGGTAGCAAAGCTACAGCTGTTTACTGAGCGTTAGCAGTTTTCAGTCAACATGATAGAGAATCTTGACACATTCTCACTCTCAAACTCATGGCTGCCTTATCTCCACTCGCAGTCATACTATACTTATAAATCGATATAACACAATACCACTGTAGAAGAAAAACCCTGGTAACCAACAGAGTTTTAGTACTTTCAACATAAATAGGCACCAAAGCTACATCTGGTTACTGTGTTTCAATAGTGTTCAGTCACCATAATAGAGAATGTTGACATATTATGACGCTCAAACTCATGGCTGATTTATTTCTTGTCGCAGTCATGCTATACTAATAAATCGACATAACACAATAGCACGGTAGAAAAATACACTGGTACCCGATAGACTATTAGTATTCTCAACATAACTAGGTACCAAAGTTACAGCTGTTTACTGTGTTTTCTGCAGTTTTCAGTCACCATAATAGAGAATGTTGACATATTCTGACTCAAACTGATGGCTGCCTATTTCCTGTCTCAGTCGTACTATACTTATAAATTGATATAACACAATACCACGGTGGAAAAAAACCCTGGTAAAGAATAGAGTATTAGTACTCTGAACATAAATAGGTACCAAAGCTACAGCTGGTTACTGTGTTTCAACAGTTTTCAGTCACCATGATAGAGAATGTTGACCTATTCTGACTCTCAAACTCATGGCTGCCTTATCTCCTGTCGCAGTCATAGCATACTTATAAATCGATATAACACAGTACCACGGTAGAAGAAAACCCTGGTAACCAATAGAGTATTAGTACTCTCAACATAAATAGGTACCAAAGCTACAGCTGTTTGCTGAGCTTTAACAGTTTTCAGTCAGCATGATAGAGAATCTTGACACATTCTCACTCTCAAACTCATGGCTGCCTTTTCTCCTGTCGCAGTTATAGTATACTTATAAATCGATATAACACAGTACCTCGGTAGAAGAAAACCCTGGTAACCAATAGAGTATTAGTACTCTCAACATAAATAGGTACCAAAGCTACAGCTATTTACTGAGCGTTAACAGTTTTCAGTCAACATGACAGAGAATCTTGACACATTCTCACTCGCAAACTCATGGCTGCCTTATCTCCACTCGCAGTCATACTATACTTATAAATCAATATAACACAATACCACGGTAGAAGAAAACCCTGGTAACCAACAGAGTATTAATACTCTCAACATCAATAGCTACCAAAACTGCAGCTGTTTACTGTGTTCGAACAGTTTTCAGTCACCATGATAGAGAATGTTGACCTATTCTGACTCTAAAACTCATGGCTGCCTTATCTCCTGTCGCAGGCATTGTATACTTATAGATCGATATAACACTGTACCACAGTAGAAGAAAACCCTGGTAACCAATAGAGTATTAGTACTCTCAACATAAATAGGTACCAAAGTTACAGCTGTTTGCTGAGCTTTAACAGTTTTCACTCAACATGATAGAGAATCTTGACACATTCTCACTCTCAAACTCATGGCTGCCTTATCTCCTGTCGCAGCCACAGTATACTTATAAAACGATATAACACAGTACCACGGTAGAAGAAAACCCTGGTAACCAATAGAGTATTAGTACTCTCAACATGGATAGGTACCAAAGTTACAGCTGTTTACTGAGCTTTAACAGTTTTCAGTCCGCATGACAGAGAATCTTGAAACATTCTCACTATCAAACTCATGGCTGCCTTTTCTCCTGTCGCAGTCCTAGTATACTTATAAATCGATATAACACAGTACCACGGTAGAAGAAAAACCTGGTAACCAATAGAGTATTAGTACTCTCAACATAAATAGGTACCAAAGCTACAGCTGTTTACTGTGTTTCAACAGTTTTTAGTCACCATGATAGAGAATCTTGACATATTCTCACTCTCATACTTATGGCTGCCTTATCTCCTGTCGCAGCCATAGTATACTTATAAAACGATATAACACAATACCACTGTAGAAGAAAAACCCTGGTAACCAACAGAGTATTAGTACTCTCAACATAAATAGGCACCAAAGCTGCTGCTGGTTACTGTGTTTCAATAGTGTTCAGTCACCATAATAGAGAATGTTGACATATTATGACGCTTAAACTCATGGCTGCCTTATCTCCACTCGCAGTCATACTATACTTATAAATCGATATAACACAGTACCACGGTTCAAGATAACCCTGGTAACCAATAGAGTATTAGAACTCTCAACATAAATAGGTACCAAAGCTACAGCTGTTTACTGAGCTTTAACAGTTTTCAGTCAGCATGATAGAGAATCTTGACACATTCTCACTCTGAAACTCATGGCTGCCTTTTCTCCTGTCGCAGTGATAGTATACTTATAAATCGATATAACACAGTACCACGGTAGACGAAAACCCTGGTAACCAATAGAGTATTAGTACTCTCAACATAAATAGGTACCAAAGCTACAGCTGTTTACTGAGCCTTAACAGTTTTCAGTCAACATGATAGAGAATCTTGACACATTCTCACTCTCAAACTCATGGCTGCCTTATCTCCTGTCGCAGCCATAGTACACTTATAAAACGATATAACACATTACCACTGTAGAAGAAAACCCTGGTAACCAATAGAGTATTAGTACTCTCAACATAAATACGTACCAAAGCTGCAGCTGTTTACTGTGTTTGAACAGTTTTCAGTCACCATGATTGAGAATGTTGACCGATTCTAACTTTCAAACTCATGGCTGCCTTATCTCCTGTCGCAGTCATAGTATACTTATAAATCGATATAACACAGTACCACGGTAGAAGAAAACCCTGGTAACCAATAGAGTATTAGTACTCTCAACATGGATAGGTACCGAAGTTACAGCTGTTTACTCTGCTTTTACAGTTTTCAGTCAGCATGACAGAGAATCTTGACACATTCTCACTATCAAACTCATGGCTGCCTTTTCTCCTGTCGCAGTCCTAGTATAGTTATAAATCGATATAACACAGTACCACGGTAGAAGAAAACCCTGGTAACCAATAGAGTATTAGTACTCTCAACATAAATAGGTACCAAATCTACAGCTGTTTACTGAGCGTTAAGTTTTCAGTCAACATGATAGAGAATCTTGACACATTCTCACTCTCAAACTCATGGCTGCCTTATCTCCTGTCGCAGGCTTAGTATACTTATAAAATGATATAACACAGTACCACAGTAGAAGAAAACCCTGGTAACCAATAGAGTATTAGTACCTTCAGCATGGATAGGTACCAAAGTTACAGCTGTTTACTGAGCTTTAACAGTTTTCAGTCAGCATGATAGAGAATCTTGACACATTCTCACTCTCAAACTCATGGCTGCCTTTTCTCCTGTTGCAGTCATAGTATACTTATAAATCGATATAACAGAGTACCACGGTAGAAGAAAAACCTGGTAACCAATAGAGTATTAGTACTCTCAACATGGATAGGTACCAAAGTTACAGCTGTTTACTGAGCTTTAACAGTTGTCAGTCAGCATGATAGAGAATCTTGACACATCCTCACTCTCAAACTCATGGCTGCCTTTTCTCCTGTCGCCGCCTTAGTATTCTTATAGAATGATATAACACAGTACCACAGTAGAAGAAAACCCTGGTAACCAATAGAGTATTAGTACCTTCAGCATGGATAGGTACCAAAGTTACAGCTGTTTACTGAGCTTTAACAGTTTTCAGTCAGCATGATAGAGAATCTTGACACATTCTCACTCTCAAACTCATGGCTGCCTTTTCTCCTGTTGCAGTCATAGTATACTTATAAATCGATATAACAGAGTACCACGGTAGAAGAAAAACCTGGTAACCAATAGAGTATTAGTACTCTCAACATAAATAGGTACCAAAGGTACAGCTGTTTACTGTGTTTCAACAGTTTTTAGTCACCATGATAGAGAATCTTGACACATTCTCACTCTCAAAGTCATGGCTGCCTTATCTCCACTCGCAGTCATACTATACTTATAAATCGATATAACACAGTACCACGGTTGAAGATAACCCTGGTAACCAATAAAGTATTAGAACTCTCAACATAAATAGGTACCAAAGCTACAGCTGTTTACTGAGCTTTAACAGTTTTCAGTCAACATGATAGAGAATCTTGACACATTCTCACTCTCATACTCATGGCTGCCTTATCTCCTGTCGCAGCCATAGTATACTTATAAAACGATATAACACAGTACCACTGTAGAAGAAAACCCTGGTAACCAATAGAGTATAAGTACTCTCAACATAAATACATACCAAAGCTGCAGCTGTTTACTGTGTTTCAACAGTTTTCAGTCAGCATGACAGAATCTTGACACATTCTCACTATCAAAGTCATGGCTGCCTTATCTCCTCTCGCAGTCATACTATACTTATAAATCGATATAACACAGTACCACGGTTGAAGATAACCCTGGTAACCAAAAGAGTATTAGAACTCTCAACATAAATAGGTAGCAAAGCTACAGCTGTTTACTGAGCGTTAGCAGTTTTCAGTCAACATGATAGAGAACCTTGACACATTCTCACTCTCAAAATCATGGCTGCCTTATCTCCTCTCGCAGTCATAATATACTTAAAAATCAATATAACACTGTTCCACAGTATAAGAAAACCCTGGTAACCAATAGAGTATTAGTACTCTCAACATAAATAGGTACCAAAGCTACAGCTGTTTACTGTGTTTCAACAGTTTTCAGTCACCATGATAGAGAATGTTGACCTATAATGACTCTCAAACTCATGGCTGCCTTATCTCCTGTCGCAGACATTGATTACTTATAGATCGATATAACACAGTACCACGGTAGAAGAAAACCCTGGTAACCAATAGAGTATTAGTAATCTCAACATAAATAGGTACCAAAGTTACAGCTGTTTACTGAGATTTAACAGTTTTCAGTCAGCATGATAGAGAATCTTGACACATTCTCACTCTCAAACTCATGGCTGCCTTATCTCCTGTCGCAGCCATAGTATACTTATAAAACGATATAACACAGTACCACGGTAGAAGAAATCCATGGTAACCAATAGAGTATTAGTAATCTCAACATAAATACGTACCAAAGCTGCAGCTGTTTACTGTGTTTGAACAGTTTTCAGTCACCATAATAGAGAATGTTGACCGATTCTGACTTTCAAACTCATGGCTGCCTTATCTCCTGTTGCAGTCATAGTATACTTATAAATCGATATAACACAGTACCACGGAAGAAGAAAACCCTGGTAACTGATAGAGTATTAGTACTCTCAACATAAAAAGGTACTAAAGCTACAGCTATTTACTGTGTTTCATCAATTTTCAGTCCCCATGATAGAGAATGTTGACCTATTCTGACTTTCAAACTCATGGCTGCCTTATCTCCTGTCACAGTCATATTATACTTATAAATCGATATAACACAGTGCCACGGTAGAAGAAAACCCTGGTAACCAATAGATTATTAGTACTCTCAACATAAATACGTACCAAAGCTGCAGCTGTTTACTATGTTTGAACAGTTTTCAGTCACCATGATAGAGAATGTTGACCGATTCTGACTTTTAAACTTATGGCTGCCTTATCTCCTGTCGCAGTCATAGTATACTTATAAATCGAAAAATACACTGGTAGAAAAATACACTGGTACCCGATAGACTATTAGTATTCTCAACATAAATAGGTACCAAAGTAACAGCTGTTTACTGATCGTTAACAGTTTTCAGTCAACATGATAGAGAATCTTGACACATTCTCACTCTCAAACTCATGGCTGCCTTATCTCCTGTCGCAGGCTTAGTATACTTATAAAATGATATAACACAGTACCACAGTAGAAGAAAACCCTGGGAACCAATAGAGTATTAGTACTCTCAACATGGATAGGTACCAAAGTTACAGCTGTTTACTGAGCTTTAACAGTTGTCAGTCAGCATGATAGAGAATCTTGACACATTCTCACTCTCAAACTCATGGCTGCCTTTTCTCCTGTCGCCGCCTTAGTATTCTTATAGAATGATATAACACAGTACCACAGTAGAAGAAAACCCTGGTAACCAATAGAGTATTAGTACCCTCAGCATGGATAGGTACCAAAGTTACAGCTGTTTACTGAGCTTTAACAGTTTTCAGTCAGCATGATAGAGAATCTTGACACATTCTCACTCTCAAACTCATGGCTGCCTTTTCTCCTGTTGCAGTCATAGTATACTTATAAATCGATATAACACAGTACCACGGTAGAAGAAAACCCTGGTAACCAATAGAGTATTAGTACTCTCAACATAAATAGGTACCAAAGCTACAGCTGTTTACTGAGCGTTAACAGTTTTCAGTCAACATGATAGAGAATCTTGACACATTCTCACTCTCAAACTCATGGCTGCCTTATCTCCTGTCGCAGCCTCAGTATACTTATAAAACGATATAACAGAGTACCACGGTAGAAGAAAAACCTGGTAACCAATAGAGTATTAGTACTCTCAACATAAATAGGTACCAAAGGTACAGCTGTTTACTGTGTTTCAACAGTTTTTAGTCACCATGATAGAGAATCTTGACACATTCTCACTCTCAAAGTCATGGCTGCCTTATCTCCACTCGCAGTCATACTATACTTATAAATCGATATAACACAGTATCACGGTTGAAGATAACCCTGGTAACCAATAAAGTATTAGAACTCTCAACATAAATAGGTACCAAAGCTACAGCTGTTTACTGAGCTTTAACAGTTTTCAGTCAACATGATAGAGAATCTTGACACATTCTCACTCTCATACTCATGGCTGCCTTATCTCCTGTCGCAGCCATAGTATACTTATAAAACGATATAACACAGTACCACTGTAGAAGAAAACCCTGGTAACCAATAGAGTATTAGTACTCTCAACATAAATACATACCAAAGCTGCAGCTGTTTACTGTGTTTCAACAGTTTTCAGTCAGCATGACAGAGAATCTTGACACATTCTCACTATCAAAGTCATGGCTGCCTTATCTCCTCTCGCAGTCATACTATACTTATAAATCGATATAACACAGTACCACGGTTGAAGATAACCCTGGTAACCAGAAGAGTATTAGAACTCTCAACATAAATAGGTAGCAAAGCTACAGCTGTTTACTGAGCGTTAGCAGTTTTCAGTCAACATGATAGAGAACCTTGACACATTCTCACTCTCAAAATCATGGCTGCCTTATCTCCTCTCGCAGTCATAATATACTTAAAAATCAATATAACACTGTTCCACAGTATAAGAAAACCCTGGTAACCAATAGAGTATTAGTACTCTCAACATAAATAGGTACCAAAGCTACAGCTGTTTACTGTGTTTCAACAGTTTTCAGTCACCATGATAGAGAATGTTGACGTATAATGACTCTCAAACTCATGGCTGCCTTATCTCCTGTCGCAGACATTGATTACTTATAGATCGATATAACACAGTACCACGGTAGAAGAAAACCCTGGTAACCAATAGAGTATTAGTACTCTCAACATAAATAGGTACCAAATCTACAGCTGTTTACTGAGCGTTAAGTTTTCAGTCAACATGATAGAGAATCTTGACACATTCTCACTCTCAAACTCATGGCTGCCTTATCTCCTGTCGCAGGCTTAGTATACTTATAAAATGATATAACACAGTACCACAGTAGAAGAAAACCCTGGGAACCAATAGAGTATTAGTACTCTCAACATGGATAGGTACCAAAGTTACAGCTGTTTACTGAGCTTTAACAGTTGTCAGTCAGCATGATAGAGAATCTTGACACATTCTCACTCTCAAACTCATGGCTGCCTTTTCTCCTGTCGCCGCCTTAGTATTCTTATAGAATGATATAACACAGTACCACAGTAGAAGAAAACCCTGGTAACCAATAGAGTATTAGTACCCTCAGCATGGATAGGTACCAAAGTTACAGCTGTTTACTGAGCTTTAACAGTTTTCAGTCAGCATGATAGAGAATCTTGACACATTCTCACTCTCAAACTCATGGCTGCCTTTTCTCCTGTTGCAGTCATAGTATACTTATAAATCGATATAACACAGTACCACGGTAGAAGAAAACCCTGGTAACCAATAGAGTATTAGTACTCTCAACATAAATAGGTACCAAAGCTACAGCTGTTTACTGAGCGTTAACAGTTTTCAGTCAACATGATAGAGAATCTTGACACATTCTCACTCTCAAACTCATGGCTGCCTTATCTCCTGTCGCAGCCTCAGTATACTTATAAAACGATATAACAGAGTACCACGGTAGAAGAAAAACCTGGTAACCAATAGAGTATTAGTACTCTCAACATAAATAGGTACCAAAGGTACAGCTGTTTACTGTGTTTCAACAGTTTTTAGTCACCATGATAGAGAATCTTGACACATTCTCACTCTCAAAGTCATGGCTGCCTTATCTCCACTCGCAGTCATACTATACTTATAAATCGATATAACACAGTACCACAGTTGAAGATAACCCTGGTAACCAATAAAGTATTGGAACTCTCAACATAAATAGGTACCAAAGCTACAGCTGTTTACTGAGCTTTAACAGTTTTCAGTCAACATGATAGAGAATCTTGACACATTCTCACTCTCATACTCATGGCTGCCTTATCTCCTGTCGCAGCCATAGTATACTTATAAAACGATATAACACAGTACCACTGTAGAAGAAAACCCTGGTAACCAATAGAGTATTAGTACTCTCAACATAAATACATACCAAAGCTGCAGCTGTTTACTGTGTTTCAACAGTTTTCAGTCAGCATGACAGAGAATCTTGACACATTCTCACTATCAAAGTCATGGCTGCCTTATCTCCTCTCGCAGTCATACTATACTTATAAATCGATATAACACAGTACCACGGTTGAAGATAACCCTGGTAACCAAAAGAGTATTAGAACTCTCAACATAAATAGGTAGCAAAGCTACAGCTGTTTACTGAGCGTTAGCAGTTTTCAGTCAACATGATAGAGAACCTTGACACATTCTCACTCTCAAAATCATGGCTGCCTTATCTCCTCTCGCAGTCATAATATACTTAAAAATCAATATAACACTGTTCCACAGTATAAGAAAACCCTGGTAACCAATAGAGTATTAGTACTCTCAACATAAATAGGTACCAAAGCTACAGCTGTTTACTGTGTTTCAACAGTTTTCAGTCACCATGATAGAGAATGTTGACCTATAATGACTCTCAAACTCATGGCTGCCTTATCTCCTGTCGCAGACATTGATTACTTATAGATCGATATAACACAGTACCACGGTAGAAGAAAACCCTGGTAACCAATAGAGTATTAGTAATCTCAACATAAATAGGTACCAAAGTTACAGCTGTTTACTGAGATTTAACAGTTTTCAGTCAGCATGATAGAGAATCTTGACACATTCTCACTCTCAAACTCATGGCTGCTTTTTCTCCTGTCGCAGTGATAGTATACTTATAAATCGATATAACACAGTACCACTGTAGAAGAAAACCCTGGTAACCAATAGAGTATTAGTACTCTCAACATAAATAGGTAGCAAAGCGACAGCTGTTTACTGAGCGTTAGCAGTTTTCAGTCAACATGATAGAGAATCTTCACACATTCTCACTCTCAAACTCATGGCTGCCTTATCTCCACTCGCAGTCATACTATACTTATAAGTCGATATAACACAATACCACTGTAGAAGAAAAACTCTGCTAACCAACAGAGTATTAGTACTCTCAACATAAATAGGCACCAAAGCTACAGCTGGTTACTGTGTTTCAATAGTGTTCAGTCACCATAATAGAGAATGTTGACATATTATGACGCTCAAACTCATGGCTGATTTATTTCTTGTCGCAGTCATGCTATACTAATAAATCGACATAACACAATACCACGGTAGAAAAATACACTGGTACCCGATAGACTATTAGTATTCTCAACATAACTAGGTACCAAAGCTACAGCTGTTTACTGTGTTTTCTGCAGTTTTCAGTCACCATAATAGAGAATGTTGACATATTCTGACTCAAATTCATGGCTGCCTATTTCCTGTCTGTCGTACTATACTTATAAATCGATATAACACAGTACCACGGTTGAAGATAACTCTGGTAACCAATAGAGTATTACAACTCTCAACATAAATAGGTACCAAAGCTACAGCTGTTTACTGAGCGTTAACAGTTTTCAGTCAACATGATAGAGAATCTTGACACATTCTCACTCTCAAACTCATGGCTGCCTTATCTCCTGTCGCAGCCTTAGTATTCTTATAAAATGATATAACACAGTACCACAGTAGAAGAAAACCCTGGTAACCAATAGAGTATTAGTACTCTCAACATAAATAGGTACCAAAGTTACAGCTGTTTACTGAGCTTTAACAGTTTTCAGTCAGCATGATAGAGAATCTTGACACATTCTCACTCTCAAACTCATGGCTGCCTTTTCTCCTGTTGCAGTCATAGTATACTTATAAATCGATATAACACAGTACCACAGTAGAAGAAAACCCTGGTAACCAATAGAGTATTAGTACTCTCAACATAAATAGGTACCAAAGCTACAGCTGTTTACTGAGCGTTAACAGTTTTCAGTCAACATGATAGAGAATCTTGACACATTCTCACTCTCAAACTCATGGCTGCCTTATCTCCACTCGCAGTCATACTATACTTATAAATCAATATAACACAATACCACGGTAGAAGAAAACCCTGGTAACCAACAGAGTATTAGTACTCTCAACATAAATAGGTACCAAAGCTGCAGCTGTTTACTGTGTTCGAACAGTTTTCAGTCACCATGATAGAGAATGTGGACCTATTCTGACTCTAAAACTCATGGCTGCCTTATCTCCTGTCACAGGCATTGTATACTTATAGATCGATATAACACTGTACCACAGTAGAAGAAAACCCTGGTAACCAATAGAGTATTAGTACTCTCAACATAAATAGGTTCCAAAGTTACAGCTGTTTGCTGAGCTTTAACAGTTTTCAGTCAACATGATAGAGAATCTTGACACATTCTCACTCTAAAACTCATGGCTGCCTTATCTCCTGTCGCAGCCTCAGTATACTTATAAAACGATATAACACAGTACCACGGTAGAAGAAAACCCTGGTAACCAATAGAGTATTAGTACTCTCATCATGGATAGGTACCAAAGTTACAGCTGTTTACTGAGCTTTAACAGTTTTCAGTCCGCATGACAGAGAATCTTGACACATTCTCACTATCAAACTCATGGCTGCCTTTTCTCCTGTCGCAGTCCTAGTATACTTATAAATCGATATAACACAGTACCACGGTAGAAGAGAAACCTGGTAACCAATAGAGTATTAGTACTCTCAACATAAATAGGTACTAAAGCTACAGCTGTTTACTGTGTTTCAACAGTTTTTAGTCACCATGATAGGGAATCTTGACACATTCTCACTCTCAAACTCATGGCTGCCTTATCTCCTGTCGCAGCCATAGTATACTTATAAAACGATATAACACAGTACCACGGTAGAAGAAAACCCTGGTAACCAATAGAGTATTAGTACTCTCAACATAAATACGTACCAAAGCTGCAGCTGTTTACTATGTTTGAACAGTTTTCAGTCACCATGATAGAGAATGTTGACCGATTCTGACTTTCAAACTCATGGCTGCCTTATCTCCACTCGCAGTCATACTATACTTATAAATCGATATAACAGTACCACTGTTGAAGATAACCCTGGTATCCAATAGAGTATTAGAACTCTCAACATAAATAGGTACCAAAGCTACAGCTGTTTACTGAGCGTTAACAGTTTTCAGTCAACATGATAGAGAATCTTGACACATTCTCACTCTCAAACTCATGGCTGCCTTATCTCCACTCGCAGTCATACTATACTTATAAATCGATATAACAGTACCACTGTTGAAGATAACCCTGGTATCCAATAGAGTATTAGAACTCTCAACATAAATAGGTACCAAAGCTACATCTGTTTACTGAGCGTTAACAGTTTTCAGTCAATATGATAGAGAATCTTGACACATTCTCACTCTCAAACTCATGGCTGCCTTATCTCCACTCTCAGTCATACTATACTTATAACTCGATATAACACAATACCACGGTAGAAGAAAAACCCTGGTAACCAAGGGTATTAGTTCTCTCAACATAAATAGGTACCAAAGCTACAGCTGGTTACTGTGTTTCAACAGTTTTCAGTCACCATGATAGAGAATGTTGACCTATTCTGACTCTCAAACTCATGGCTGCCTTATCTCCTGTTGCAGGCATTGTATACTTATAGATCGATATAACACTGTACCACAGTAGAAGAAAACCCTGGTAACCAATAGAGTATTAGTACTCTCAACATAAATAGGTACCAAAGTTACAGCTGTTTGCTGAGCTTTAACAGTTTTCAGTCAACATGATAGAGAATCTTGACACATTCTCACTCTCAAACTCATGGCTGCCTTATCTCCTGTCGCAGCCATAGTATACTTATAAAACGATATAGCACAATACCACGGTAGAAGAAAACCCTGGTAACCAATAGAGTATTAGTACTCTCAACATGGATAGGTACCAAAGTTACAGCTGTTTACTGAGCTTTAAATCGATATAACACAGTACCACGGTAGAAGAAAACCCTGGTAACTGATAGAGTATTAGTACTCTCAACATAAAAAGGTACTAAAGCTACAGCTGTTTACTGTGTTTCATCAATTTTCAGTCACCATGATAGAGAATGTTGACCGATTCTGACTTTTAAACTTACGGCTGCCTTATCTCCTGTCGCAGTCATAGTATACTTATAAATCGAAAAATACACTGGTAGAAAAATACACTGGTACCCGATAGACTATTAGTATTCTCAACATAAATAGGTACCAAAGTTACAGCTGTTTACTGAGCTTTAACAGTTTTCAGTCAGCATGATAGAGAATCTTGACACATTCTCACTCTGAAACTCATGGCTGCCTTTTCTCCTGTCGCAGTGATAGTATACTTATAAATCGATATAACACAGTACCACGGTAGAAGAAAACCCTGGTAACCAATAGAGTATTAGTACTCTCAACATAAATGGGTACCAAAGCTACAGCTGTTTACTGAGCCTTAACAGTTTTCAGTCAACATGATAGAGAATCTTGACACATTCTCACTCTCAAACTCATGGCTGCCTTATCTTCTGTCGCAGCGATAGCATACTTATAAAACGATATAACACAATACCACGGTAATAGAAAACCCTGGTAACCAACAGAGTATTAATACTCTCAACATAAATAGGTACCAAAGCTGCAGCTGTTTACTGTGTTCGAACAGTTTTCAGTCAGCATGGTAGAGAATGTTGACCTATTCTGACTCTAAAACTCATGGCTGCCTTATCTCCTGTCGCAGTCCTAGTATACTTATAAATCGATATAACACAGTACCACGGTAGAAGAGAAACCTGGTAACCAATAGAGTATTAGTACTCTCAACATAAATAGGTACTAAAGCTACAGCTGTTTACTGTGTTTCAACAGTTTTTAGTCACCATGATAGAGAATCTTGACACATTCTCACTCTCAAACTCATGGCTGCCTTATCTCCACTCGCAGTCATACTATACTTATAAATCGATATAACACAGTACCACGGTTGAAGATAACCCTGGTAACCAATAGAGTATTAGAACTCTCAACATAAATAGGTACCAAAGCTACAGCTGTTTACTGAGCGTTAACAGTTTTCAGTCAACATGATAGAGAATCTTGACACATTCTCACTCTCAAACTCATGGCTGCCTTATCTCCACTCTCAGTCATACTATACTTATAAATCGATATAACACAATACCACGGTCGAAGAAAAACCCTGGTAACCAAGAGTATTAGTTCTCTCAACATAAATAGGTACCAAAGCTACAGCTGGTTACTGTGTTTCAACAGTTTTCAGTCACCATGATAGAGAATGTTGACCTATTCTGACTCAAACTCATGGCTGCCTTATCTCCTGTCGCAGGCATTGTATACTTATAGATCGATATAACACTGTACCACAGTAGAAGAAAACCCTGGTAACCAATAGAGTATTAGTATTCTCAACACAAATAGGTACCAAAGCTGCAGCTGTTTACTGAGCGTTAACAGTTTTCAGTCAACATGATAGAGAATCATGACACATTCTCACTCTCAAACTCATGGCTGCCTTATCTCCACCTGCAGTCATACTATACTTATAAATTGATAAACACAATACCACGGTAGAAGAAAACCCTGGTAACCAATAGAGTATTAGTACTCTCAACATGGATAGGTACCAAAGTTACAGCTGTTTACTGAGCTTTAACAGTTTTCAGTCAGCATGACAGAGAATCTTGACACATTCTCACTATCAAACTCTTGGCTGCCTTTTCTCCTGTCGCAGTCCTAGTTTACTTATAAATCGATATAACACAGTACCACGGTAGAAGAAAACCCTGGTAACCAATAGAGTATTAGTATTCTCAACACAAATAGGTACCAAAGCTACAGCTGTTTACTGAGCGTTAACAGTTTTCAGTCAACATGATGGAGAATCATGACACATTCTCACTCTCAAACTCATGGCTGCCTTATCTCCTGTCGCAGTCATAGTATACTTATAAATCGATATAACACAGTACCACGGTAGAAGAAAACCCTGGCAACCAATAGAGCATTAGCACTCTCAACATAAATAGATACCAAAGCTACAGCTGTTTACTGAGCGTTAACAGTTTTCAGTCAGCATGATAGAGAATCTTGACACATTCTCTCTCTCAAACTCATGGCTGCCTTTTCTCCTGTCGCAGTCATCATATACTTATAAATCGATATAACACAGTACCACGGTAGAAGAAAACCCTGGTAACCAATAGAGTATTAGTACTCTCACAATAAATAGGTACCAAAGCTACAGCTGTTTACTGAGCGTTAACAGGTTTAAGTCAACATGATAGAGAATCTTGACACATTCTCACTCTCAAACTCATGGCTGCCTTTTCTCCTGTCGCAGTCATTGTATACTTATTATACTTATAAATCGATATAACACAGTACCACGGTAGAGGAAAACCCTGGTAACCAACAGAGTATTAGTAATCTCATCATAAATAGGTACCAAAGCTACAGCTGTTTACTGAGCGTTAACAGTTTTCAGTCAACATGATAGAGAATCTTGACACATTTTCACTCTCAAACTCATGGCTGCCTTATCTCCACTCGCAGTCATACTGTACTTATAAATCGATATAACACAATACCACGGTAGAAGAAAAACCCTGGTAACCAACATAGTATTAGGACTCTCAACATAAATAGGTACCAAAGCTACAGCTGGTTATTGTGTTTCAATAGTGTTCAGTCACCATAATAGAGAATGTTGACATATTATGACCCTCAAACTCATTGCTGCCTTATTTCTTGTTGCATTCATGCTATACTAATAAATTGATATAACACAATACCACAGTGGATAAAAACCCTGGTAACCAATAGAGTATTACTACTCTCTACATAAATAGGTGCCAAACCTACATGGGTTTACTGTGTTTCATCAGTTTTCAGTCCCCATGATAGAGAATGTTGACCTATTCTGACTCAAAAACTCATGGCTGCCTTATCTCCTGTTGCAGGCATTGTATACTTATAGATCGATATAACAGTGTACCACATTAGAAGAAAACCCTGGTTACCAATAGAGTATTAGTACTCTCAACATAAATAGGTACCAAAGCTACAGCTGTTTACTGTGTTTCAACAGTTTTCAGTCAGCGTGATAGAGAATGTTGACATATTCTCACTCTCAAAGTCTAATGGCTGCCTTATTTCCTGTCGCAGTCATACTATACTAATAAATCGACGTAACACAATACCATGGTAGAAAAATACACTCGTACCCGATAGACTATTAGTATTCTCAACATAACTAGGATCCAAAGCTACAGCTGTTTACTGAGCCTTAACAGTTTTCAGTCAACATGATAGAGAATCTTGACACATTCTCAAACTCATGACTGCCTCGTCTCCTGTCACAGCCATAGTATACTTATAAAACGATATAACACAGTACCATGGTAGAAGAAAACCCTGGTAACCAATAGAATATTTGTATTCTCAACATAAATACGTACCAAAGCTGCAGCTGTTTACTGTGTTTGAACAGTTTTCAGTCACTATGATAGAGAATGTTGACCGATTCTGACTTTCAATCTCATGGCTGCCTTCTCTCCTGTCGCAGACATTGTATACTTATAGATCGATATAACACAGTACCACTGTAGAAGAAAACCCTTGGTAACCAAAAGAGTATTAGTACTCTGAACATAAATTGGTACTAAAGCTACAGCTGTTTACTGTGTTTCATCAGTTTTCAGTCCCCATGATAGAGAATGTTAAATAGGTACCAAAGCTACAGCTGTTTACTGAGCTTTAACAGTTTTCAGTCAGCATGATTGAGAATCTTGACACATTCTCACATTCTCACTCTCAAACTCATGGCTGCCTTTTCTCCTGTCGCAGTCCTAGTATACTTATAAATCGATATAACACAGTACCACGGTAGAAGAAAAACCTGGTAACCAATAGAGTATTAGTACTCTCAACATAAATAGGTACCAAACCAACAGCTGTTTTCTGAGCGTTAACAGTTTTCAGTCAACATGATAGAGAATGTTGACCTATTCTGACTCTCAAACTCATGGCTGCCCTATCTCCACTCGCAGTCAAACTATACTTATAAATCGATATAACACAATACCACGGTAGAAGAAAACCCTGGTAACCAACAGAGTATTGGTAGTCGGAACATAAATAGGTGCTAAAGCTGCAGCTGTTTACTGTGTTCGAACAGTTTTCAGTCACCATGATAGAGAATGTTGACCTATTCTGACTCTAAAACTCAAGGCTGCGTTATCTCCCATCGCAGGCATTGTATACTTATAGATCGATATAACACTGTACCACAGCAGAATAAAACCCTGGTAACCAATAGAGTATTAGTACTCTCAACATAAATAGGTACCAAAGCTACAGCTGTTTACTGTGTTTCAACAGTTTTCAGTCAGCATGATAGAGAATGTTGACATATTCTCACTCACAAACTCTAATGGCTGCCTTATTTCCTGTCGCAGTCATACTATCCTAATAAATCGACATAACACAATACCACGGTAGAAAAATACACTGGTACCCGATAGACTATTAGTATTCTCAACATAACTAGGTACCAAAGCTACAGCTGTTTACTGTGTTTTCAGCAGTTTTCAGTCACTATAATAGAGAATGTTGACATATTCTGACTCAAACTCATGGCTGCCTTATTTCCTGTCGCAGTCATACTATACATATAAATTGATATAACACAATACCACGGTGGAAAAAAACCCTGGTAAAAAATAGAGTATTAGTACTCTGAACATAAATAGGTACCAAAGCTACAGCTGGTTACTGTGTTTCAACAGTTTTCAGTCACCATGATAGAGAATGTTGACCTATTCTGACTCTCAAACTCATGGCTGCCTTATCTCCTGGCTCAGTCATAGTATACTTATAAATCGATATAACACAGTACCACGGGAGAAGAAAACCCTGGTAACCGATAGAGTATTAGTACTCTCAACATAAATAGGTACTAAAGCTACAGCTGTTTACTGTGTTTCATCAGTTTTCAGTCCCCATGATAGAGAATGTTGACCTATTCTGACTTTCAAACTTATGGCTGCCTTATCTCTTGTCGCAGTCATAGTATATATATAAATCGATATAACACAATACCACGGTAGAAGAAAACCCTGGTAACCAATAGAGTATTAGTACTCTCAACATAAATAGGTACCAAAGCTACAGCTGTTTTCTGAGCGTTAACAGTTTTCAGTCACCATGATAGAGAATGTTGACCTATTCTGACTCTCAAACTCATGGCTGCCTTATCTCCTGTCGCAGTGATAGTACACTTATAGATCGATATAACACAGTACCACGTTAGAAGAAAACCCTGGTAACCAATAGAGTATTAGTACTCTCAACATAAATACGTACCAAAGCTGCAGCTGTTTACTGTGTTTGAACAGTTTTCAGTCACCGTGATAGAGAATGTTGACCGATTCTGACTTTCAAACTAATGGCTGCCTTATCTCTACTCGCAGTCATACTATACTTATAAATCGATATAACACAGTACCACGGTAGAAGAAAACCCTGGTAACCAACAGAGTATTAGTACTCTTAACATAAATAGGTACCAAAGCTGCAGCTGTTTACTGTGTTCGAACAGTTTTCAGTCACCATGATATAGAATGTTGACCTATTCTGACTTTCAAACTTATGGCTGCCTTATCTCTTCGCGCAGTCATAGTATATTTATAAATCGATAAAACACAGTTCCACGGTAGAAGAAAACCCTGGTATCCAATAGAGTATTAGTACTCTCAACATAAATAGGTTCCAAAGTTACAGCTGTTTACTGAGCTTTAACAGTTTCAGTCAGCATGATTGCGAATCTTGACACATTCTCACTCTCAAACTCATGGCTGCCTTTTCTCCTGTCGCAGTCATAGTATACTTATAAATCAATATAACACAGTTCCACGGTAGAAGAAAACCCTGGTATCCAATAGAGTATTAGTACTCTCAACATAAATAGGTACCAAAGTTACAGCTGTTTACTGAGCTTTAACAGTTTTCAGTCAGCATGATAGAGTATCTTGACATATTCTCACTCACAAACTCTAATGGCTGCCTTTTTTCCTGTCGCAGTCATACTATCCTAATAAATCGACTTAACACAATACCACGGTAGAAAAATACACTGGTACCCGATAGACTATTAGTATTCTCAACATAACTAGGTACCAAAGCTACAGCTGTTTACTGTGTTTTCAGCAGTTTTCAGTCACTATAATAGAGAATGTTGACATATTCTGACTCAAACTCATGGCTGCCTTATTTCCTGTCGCAGTCATACTATACGTATAAATTGATATAACACAATACCACGGTGGAAAAAAACCCTGGTAAAGAATAGAGTATTAGTACTCTCAACATAAATAGGTACCAAAGCTACAGCTGGTTACTGTGTTTCAACAGTTTTCAGTCACCATGATAGAGAATGTTGACCTATTCTGACTCTCAAACTCATGGCTGCCTTATCTCCTGGCTCAGTCATAGTATACTTATAAATCGATATAACACAGTACCACGGTAGAAGAAAACCCTGGTAACCGATAGAGTATTAGTACTCTCAACATAAATAGGTACTAAAGCTACAGCTGTTTACTGTGTTTCATCAGTTTTCAGTCCCCATGATAGAGAATGTTGACCTATTCTGACTTTCAAACTTATGGCTGCCTTATCTCTTGTCGCAGTCATAGTATATTTATAAATCGATAAAACACAGTTCCACGGTAGAAGAAAACCCTGGTATCCAATAGAGTATTAGTACTCTCAACATAAATACGTACCAAAGCTGCAGCTGTTTACTGTGTTTGAACAGTTTTCAGTCACCATGATAGAGAATGTTGACCGATTCTGACTTTTAAACTTACGGCTGCCTTATCTCCTGTCGCAGTCATAGTATACTTATAAATCGAAAAATACACTGGTAGAAAAATACACTGGTACCCGATAGACTATTAGTATTCTCAACATAAATAGGTACCAAAGTTACAGCTGTTTACTGAGCTTTAACAGTTTTCAGTCAGCATGATAGAGAATCTTGACACATTCTCACTCTGAAACTCATGGCTGCTTTTCTCTTGTCGCAGTGATAGTATACTTATAAATCGATATAACACAGTACCACGGTAGAAGAAAACCCTGGTAACCAATAGAGTATTAGTACTCTCAACATAAATAGGTACCAAAGCTACAGCTGTTTAATGAGCCTTAACAGTTTTCAGTCAACATGATAGAGAATCTTGACACATTCTCACTCTCAAACTCATGGCTGCCTTATCTCCTGTCGCAGCGATAGTATACTTATAAAACGATATAACACAGTACCACGGTAGAAGAAAACCCTGGTAACCAATAGAGTATTAGTACTCTCAACATAAATACGTACCAAAGCTGCAGCTGTTTACTATATTTGAACAGTTTTCAGTCACCATGATAGAGAATGTTGACCGATTCTGACTTTCAAACTCATGGCTGCCTTATCTCCTGTCGCAGTCATAGTATACTTATAAATCGATATAACACAGTACCACGGTAGAAGAAAACCCTGGTAACCAATAGAGTATTAGTACTCTCAACATGGATAGGTACCAAAGTTACAGCTGTTTACTGAGCTTTAACAGTTTTCAGTCAACATGATAGAGAATCTTGACACATTCTCACTCTCAAACTCATGGCTGCCTTATCTCCTGTCGCAGCCTCAGTATACTTATAAAACGATATAACACAGTACCACGGTAGAAGAAAACCCTGGTAACCAATAGAGTATTAGTACTCTCAACATGGATAGGTACCAAAGTTACAGCTGTTTACTGAGCTTTAACAGTTTTCAATCCGCATGACAGAGAATCTTGACACATTCTCACTATCAAACTCATGGCTGCCTTTTCTCCTGTCGCAGTCCTAGTATACTTATAAATCGATATAACACAGTACCACGGTAGAAGAGAAACCTGGTAACCAATAGAGTATTAGTACTCTCAACATAAATAGGTACTAAAGGTACAGCTGTTTACTGTGTTTCAACAGTTTTTAGTCACCATGATAGAGAATCTTGACACATTCTCACTCTCAAACTCATGGCTGCCTTATCTCCACTCGCAGTCATACTATACTTATAAATCAATATAACACAATACCACTTTAGAAGAAAACCCTGGTAACCAACAGAGTATTAGTACTCTCAACATAAATAGGTACCAAAGCTGCAGCTGTTTACTCTGTTCGAACAGTTTTCAGTCACCATGATAGAGAATGTTGACCTATTCTGACTCTAAAACTCATGGCTGCCTTATCTCCTGTCGCAGGCATTGTATACTTATAGATCGATATAACACTGTACCACAGTAGAAGAAAACCCTGGTAACCAATAGAGTATTAGTACTCTCAACATAAATAGGTACCAAAGTTACAGCTGTTTGCTGAGCTTTAACAGTTTTCAGTCAACATGATAGAGAATCTTGACACATTCTCACTCTCAAACTCATGGCTGCCTTATCTCCTGTCGCAGCCTCAGTATACTTACAAAACGATATAACACAGTACCACGGTAGAAGAAAACCCTGGTAACCAATAGAGTATTAGTACTCTCAACATGGATAGGTACCAAAGTTACAGCTGTTTACTGAGCTTTAACAGTTTTCAGTCCGCATGACAGAGAATCTTGACACATTCTCACTATCAAACTCATGGCTGCCTTTTCTCCTGTCGCAGTCCTAGTATACTTATAAATCGATATAACACAGTACCACGGTAGTAGAGAAACCTGGTAACCAATAGAGTATTAGTACTCTCAACATAAATAGGTACTAAAGCTACAGCTGTTTACTGTGTTTCAACAGTTTTTAGTCACCATGATAGAGAATCTTGACACATTCTCACTCTCAAACTCATGGCTGCCTTATCTTCTGTCGCAGCCATAGTATACTTATAAAACGATATAACACAGTACCACGGTAGAAGAAAACCCTGGTAACCAATAGAGTATTAGTACTCTCAACATAAATACGTACCAAAGCTGCAGCTGTTTACTATGTTTGAACAGTTTTCAGTCACCATGATAGAGAATGTTGACCGATTCTGACTTTCAAACTCATGGCTGCCTTATCTCCTGTCGCAGTCATAGTATACTTATAAATCGATATAACACAGTACCACAGTAGAAGAGAAACCTGGTAACCAATAGAGTATTAGTACTCTCAACATAAATAGGTACTAAAGCTACAGCTGTTTACTGTGTTTCAACAGTTTTTAGTCACCATGATAGAGAATCTTGACACATTCTCACTCTCAAACTCATGGCTGCCTTATCTCCACTCGCAGTCATACTATACTTATAAATCGATATAACACAGTACCACGGTTGAAGATAACCCTGGTAACCAATAGAGTATTAGAACTCTCAACATAAATTGGTACCAAAGCTACAGCTGTTTACTGAGCGTTAACAGTTTTCAGTCAACATGATAGAGAATCTTGACACATTCTCACTCTCAAACTCATGGCTGCCTTATCTCCACTCTCAGTCATACTATACTTATAAATCGATATAACACAATACCACGGTAGAAGAAAAACCCTGGTAACCAAGAGTATTAGTTCTCTCAACATAAATAGGTACCAAAGCTACAGCTGGTTACTGTGTTTCAACAGTTTTCAGTCACCATGATAGAGAATGTTGACCTATTCTGACTCTCAAACTCATGGCTGCCTTATCTCCTGTCGCAGGCATTGTATACTTATAGATCGATATAACACTACCACAGTAGAAGAAAACCCTGGTAACCAATAGAGTATTAGTACTCTCAACATAAATAGGTACCAAAGTTACAGCTGTTGGCTGAGCTTTAACAGTTTTCAGTCAACATGATAGAGAATCTTGACACATTCTCACTCTCAAAATCATGGCTGCCTTATCTCCTCTCGCAGTCATAATATACTTAAAAATCGATATAACACTGTTCCACAGTATAAGAAAACCCTGGTAACCAATAGAGTATTAGTACTCTCAACATAAATAGGTACCAAAGCTACAGCTGTTTACTGTGTTTCAACAGTTTTCAGTCACCATGATAGAGAATGTTGACCTATTCTGACTCTCAAACTCATGGCTGCCTTATCTCCTGTTGCAGACATTGATTACTTATAGATCGATATAACACAGTACCACGGTAGAAGAAAACCCTGGTAACCAATAGAGTATTAGTAATCTCAACATAAATAGGTACCAAAGTTACAGCTGTTTACTGAGATTTAATAGTTTTCAGTCAGCATGATAGACAATCTTGACACATTCTCACTCTCAAACTCATGGTTGCCTTTTCTCCTGTCGCAGTGATAGTATACTTATAAATCGATATAACACAGTACCACGGTAGAACAAAACCCTGGTAACCCATAGAGTATTATTACTCTCAACATAAATAGGTAGCAAAGCTACAGCTGAGCGTTAGCAGTTTTGAGTCAACATGATAGAGAATCTTGACACATTCTCACTCTCAAACTCATGGCTGCCTTATCTCCACTCGCAGTCATACTATACTTATAAATCGATATAACACAATACCACTGTAGAAGAAAAACCCTGGTAACCAACAGAGTATTAGTACTCTCAACATGAATAGGCACCAAAGCTACAGCTGGTTACTGTGTTTCAATAGTGTTCAGTCACCATAATAGAGAATGTTGACATATTATGATGCTCAAACTCATGGCTGACTTATTTCTTGTCGCAGTCATGCTATACTAATAAATCGACATAACACAATACCACGGTAGAAAAATACACTGGTACCCGATAGACTATTAGTATTCTCAACATAACTAGGTACCAAAGCTACAGCTGTTTACTGTGTTTTCTGCAGTTTTCAGTCACCATAATAGAGAATGTTGACATATTCTGACTCAAACTCATGGCTGCCTATTTCCTGTCTCAGTCGTACTATACTTATAAATTGATATAACACAATGCCATGGTGGAAAAAAGCCCTGGTAAAGAATAGAGTATTAGTACTCTGAACATAAATAGGTACCAAAGCTACAGCTGGTTACTGTTTTTCAACAGTTTTCAGTCACCATGATAGAGAATGTGGACCTATTCTGACTTTCAAACTTATGGCTGCCTTATCTCTTGTCGCAGTCATAGTATATTTATAAATCGATAAAATACAGTTCCACGGTAGAAGAAAACCCTGGTATCCAATAGAGTATTAGTACTCTCAACATAAATAGGTACCAAAGTTACAGCTGTTTACTGAGCTTTAACAGTTTCAGTCAGCATGATTGCGAATCTTGACACATTCTCACTCTCAAACTCATGGCTGCCTTTTCTCCTGTCGCAGTCATAGTATACTTATAAATCAATATAACACAATACCACAGTAGAAGAAAACCCTGGTAAGAAATAGAGTATTAGTACTCTCAACATAAATAGGTACCAAAGCTACAGCTGTTTACTGAGCGTTAACAGTTTTCAGTCACCATGATAGGGAATGTTGACCTATTCTGACTCTCAAACTCATGGCTGCCTTATCCGCTGTCGCAGTCATAGTACACTTATAGATCGATATAACACAGTACCACGTTAGAAGAAAACCCTGGTAACCAATAGAATATTAGTACTCTCAACATAAATAGGTACCAAAGTTACAGCTGTTTGCTGAGCTTTGACGGTTTTCAGTCAGCATGATAGAGGATCTTGACACATTCTCACTCTCAAACTCATGACTGCCTTTTCTCCTGTCACAGTCATAGTATACTTATAAATCGATATAACACAGTACCACGGTAGAAGAAAACCCTGGTAACCAATAGAGTATTAGTACTCTCAACATAAATACGTACCAAAGCTGCAGCTGTTTACTGTGTTTGAACAGTTTTCAGTCACCATGATAGAGAATGTTGACCGATTCTGACTTTCAAACTAATGGCTGCCTTATCTCTACTCGCAGTCATACTATACTTATAAATCGATATAACACAATACCACGGTAGAAGAAAACCCTGGTAACCAACAGAGTATTAGTACTCTCAACATAAATAGGTACCAAAGCTGCAGCTGTTTACTGTGTTCGAACAGTTTTCAGTCACCATGATATAGAATGTTGACCTATTCTGACTCTAAAACTCATGGCTGCCTTATCTCCTGTCGCAGGCATTGTATACTTATACATCGATATAACACTGTACCACGGTAGAAGAAAACCCTGGTAACCAATAGAGTATTAGTACTCTCAACATAAATAGGTACCAAAGCTACAGCTGTTTACTGTGTTTCGTCAGTTTTCAGTCCCCATGATAGAGAATGTTGACCTATTCTGACTTTCAAACTCATGGCTGCCTTATCTCCTGTCGCAGTCATAGTATACTTATAAATCGATATAACACAGTACCACGGAAGAAGAAAACCCTGGTAACTGATAGAGTATTAGTACTCTCAACATAAAAAGGTACTAAAGCTACAGCTGTTTACTGTGTTTCATCAATTTTCAGTCCCCATGATAGAGAATGTTGACCTATTCTGACTTTCAAACTCATGGCTGCCTTATCTCCTGTCACAGTCATAGTATACTTATAAATCGATATAACACAGTGCCACGGTAGAAGAAAGCCCTGGTAACCAATAGAGTATTAGTACTCTCAACATAAATACGTACCAAAGCTGCAGCTGTTTACTGTGTTTGAACAGTTTTCAGTCACCATGATAGAGAATGTTGACCGATTCTGGCTTTTAAACTTACGGCTGCCTTATCTCCTGTCGCAGTCATAGTATACTTATAAATCGAAAAATACACTGGTAGAAAAATACACTGGTACCCGATAGACTATTAGTATTCTCAACATAACTAGGTACCAAAGCTGCAGCTGTTTACTGTGTTTCAACAGTTTTGAGTCAACATGATAGAGAATCTTGACACATTCTCACTCTCAAACTCATGGCTGCCTTATCTCCACTCGCAGTCATACTATACTTATAAATCGATATAACACAATACCACTGTAGAAGAAAAACCCTGGTAACCAACAGAGTATTAGTACTCTCAACATAAATAGGCACCAAAGCTACAGCTGGTTACTGTGTTTCAATAGTGTTCAGTCACCTTAATAGAGAATGTTGACATATTATGACGCTCAAACTCATGGCTGACTTATTTCTTGTCGCAGTCATGCTATACTAATAAATCGACATAACACAATACCACGGTAGAAAAATACACTGGTACCCGATAGACTATTAGTATTCTCAACATAACTAGGTACCAAAGCTACAGCTGTTTACTGTGTTTTCTGCAGTTTTCAGTCACCATAATAGAGAATGTTGACATATTCTGACTCAAACTCATGGCTGCCTATTTCCTGTCTTAGTCGTACTATACTTATAAATTGATATAACACAATGCCATGGTGGAAAAAAACCCTGGTAAAGAATAGAGTATTAGTACTCTGAACATAAATAGGTACCAAAGCTACAGCTGGTTACTGTGTTTCAACAGTTTTCAGTCACCATGATAGAGAATGTGGACCTATTCTGACTCTCAAACTCATGGCTGCCTTATCTCCTGTCGCAGTCATAGCATACTTATAAATCGATATAACAGTACCACGGTAGAAGAAAACCCTGGTAACCAATAGAGTATTACTACTCTCAACATAAATAGGTACCAAAGTTACAGCTGTTTGCTGAGCTTTAACAGTTTTCAGTCAGCATGATAGAGAATCTTGACACATTCTCACTCTCAAACTCATTGCTGCCTTTTCTCCTGTCGCAGTCATAGTATACTTATAAATCGATATAACACAGTACCACGGTAGAAGAAAACCCTGGTAACCAATAGAGTATTAGTATTCTCAACACAAATAGGTACCAAAGCTACAGCTGTTTACTGAGCGTTAACAGTTTTCAGTCAACATGATAGAGAATCTTGACACATTCTCACTCTCAAACTCATGGCTGCCTTATCTCCACCTGCAGTCATACTATACTTATAAATCGATAAACACAATACCACGGTAGAAGAAAACCCTGGTAACCAATAGAGTATTAGTACTCTCAACATGGATAGGTACCAAAGTTACAGCTGTTTACTGAGCTTTAACAGTTTTCAGTCAGCATGACAGAGAATCTTGACACATTCTCACTATCAAACTCTTGGCTGCCTTTTCTGCTGTCGCAGTCCTAGTATACTTATAAATCGATATAACACAGTACCACGGTAGAAGAAAACCCTGGTAACCAATAGAGTATTAGTATTCTCAACACAAATAGGTACCAAAGCTACAGCTGTTTACTGAGTGTTAACAGTTTTCAGTCAGCATGATAGAGAATCATGACACATTCTCACTCTCAAACTCATGGCTGCCTTTTCTCCTGTCGCAGTCATCATATACTTATAAATCGATATAACACAGTACCACGGTAGAAGAAAACCCTGGTAACCAATACAGTATTAGTACTCTCACAATAAATAGGTACCAAAGCTACAGCTGTTTACTGAGCGTTAACGGTTTTCAGTCAACATGATAGAGAATCTTGACACATTCTCACTCTCAAACTCATGGCTGCCTTTTCTCCTGTCGCAGTCATTGTATACTTATTATACTTATAAATCGATATAACACAGTACCACGGTAGAGGAAAACCCTGGTAACCAACAGAGTATTTGTAATCTCATCATAAATAGGTACCAAAGCTACAGCTGTTTACTGAGCGTTAACAGTTTTCAGTCAACATGATAGAGAATCTTGACACATTTTCACTCTCAAACTCATGGCTGCCTTATCTCCACTCGCAGTCATACTATACTTATAAATCGATATAACACAATACCACGGTAGAAGAAAAACCCTGGTAACCAACATAGTATTAGGACTCTCAACATAAATAGGTACCAAAGCTACAGCTGGTTACTGTGTTTCAATAGTGTTCAGTCACCATAATAGAGAATGTTGACACATTATGACGCTCAAACTCATTGCTGCCTTATTTCTTGTTGCATTCATGCTATACTAATAAATTGATATAACACAATACCACAGTGGATAAAAACCCTGGTAACCAATAGAGTATTACTACTCTCTACATAAATAGGTGCCAAACCTACATCGGTTTACTGTGTTTCATCAGTTTTCAGTCCCCATGATAGAGAATGTTGACCTATTCTGACTCAAAAACTCATGGCTGCCTTATCTCCTGTCGCAGGCATTGTATACTTATAGATCAATATAACAGTGTACCAGATTAGAAGAAAACCCTGGTTACCAATAGAGTATTAGTACTCTCAACATAAATAGGTACCAAAGCTACAGCTGTTTACTGTGTTTCAACAGTTTTCAGTCAGCGTGATAGAGAATGTTGACATATTCTCACTCTCAAACTCTAATGGCTGCCTTATTTCCTGTCGCAGTCATACTATACTAATAAATCTACATAACACAATACCACGGTAGAAAAATACACTCGTACCTGATAGACTATTAGTATTCTCAACATAACTAGGATCCAAAGCTACAGCTGTTTACTGAGCCTTAACAGTTTTCAGTCAACATGATAGAGAATCTTGACACATTCTCAAACTCATGGCTGCCTCGTCTCCTGTCACAGCCATAGTATACTTATAAAACGATATAACACAGTACCATGGTAGAAGAAAACCCTGGTAACCAATAGAATATTTGTATTCTCAACATAAATACGTACCAAAGCTGCAGCTGTTTACTGTGTTTGAACAGTTTTCAGTCACTGTGATAGAGAATGTTGACCGATTCTGACTTTCAATCTCATGGCTGCCTTCTCTCCTGTCGCAGGCATTGTATACTTATAGATCGATATAACACAGTACCACTGTAGAAGAAAACCCTTGGTAACCAATAGAGTATTAGTACTCTGAACATAAATTGGTACTAAAGCTACAGCTGTTTACTGTGTTTCATCAGTTTTCAGTCCCCATGATAGAGAATGTTAAATAGGTACCAAAGCTATAGCTGTTTACTGAGCTTTAACAGTTTTCAGTCAGCATGATTGAGAATCTTGACACATTCTCACATTCTCACTCTCAAACTCATGGCTGCCTTTTCTCCTGTCGCAGTCCTAGTATACTTATAAATCGATATAACACAGTACCACGGTAGAAGAAAAACCTGGTAACCAATAGAGTATTAGTACTCTCAACATAAATAGGTACCAAACCAACAGCTGTTTTCTGAGCGTTAACAGTTTTCAGTCAACATGACAGAGAATCTTGACACATTCTCACTCTCAAACTCATGGCTGCCCTATCTCCACTCGCAGTCAAACTATACTTATAAATCGATATAACACAATACCACGGTAGAAGAAAACCCTGGTAACCAACAGAGTATTAGTAGTCGGAACATATATAGGTGCCAAAGCTGCAGCTGTTTACTGTGTTCGAACAGTTTTCAGTCACCATGATAGAGAATGTTGACCTATTCTGACTCTAAAACTCATGGCTGCGTTATCTCCCGTCGCAGGCATTGTATACTTATAGATCGATATAACACTGTACCACAGTAGAATAAAACCCTGGTAACCAATAGAGTATTAGAACTCTCAACATAAATCGGTACCAAAGCTACAGCTGTTTACTGAGCGTTAACAGTTTTCAGTCAACATGATAGAGAATCTTGACACATTCTCACTCTCAAACTCATGGCTGCCTTATCTCCTCTTGCAGTCTCAGTATACTTGTAAATCGATAAAACACAATACCACATTAGAAGAAAACCCTGGTAACCAATAGAGTATTAGTACTCTCAACATAAATAGGTACCAAAGATACAGCTGTTTACTGTGTTTGAACAGTTTTTGGTCACCATGATTGAGAATGTTGACCTATTTTACTTTCAAACTCATGGCTGCCTTATCTCCTGCCGCAGTCATAGTATACTTATAAAACGATATAACACAGTACCACGGTAGAAGAAAACCCTGGTAACCAATAGAGTATTAGAACTCTCAACATAAATCGGTACCAAAGCTACAGCTGTTTACTGAGCGTTAACAGTTTTCAGTTAACATGATAGAGAATCTTGACACACTCTCACTCTCAAACTCATGGCTGCCTTATCTCCACTCGCAGTCATACTATACTTATAAATCGATATAACACAGTACCACGGTAGAAGAAAACCCTGGTAACCAATAGAGTATTAGTACTCTCAACATAAAAAGGTACTAAAGCTACAGCTGTTTACTGTGTTTCATCAAATTTCAGTCCCCATGATAGAGAATGTTGACCTATTCTGACTTTCAAACTCATGGCTGCCTTATCTCCTGTCACAGTCATAGTTTACTTATAAATCGATATAACACAGTGCCACGGTAGAAGAAAACCCTGGTAACCAATAGAGTATTAGTACACTTAACACAAATACGTACCAAAGCTGCAGCTGTTTACTGTGTTTGAACAGTTTTCAGTCACCATGATAGAGAATGTTGACCGATTCTGACTTTCAAACTCATGGCTGCCTTATGTCCTGTCGCAGTCATAGTATACTTATAAATCAAAACATACACTGGTAGAAAAATGCACTGGTACCCGATAGACTATTAGTATTCTCAACATAAATAGGTACCAAAGCTACAGCTGTTTACTCTGTTCGAACAGTTTTCAGTCACCATGATAGAGAATGTTGACCTATTCTGACTCTAAAACTCATGGCTGCCTTATCTCCTGTCACAGGCATTGTATACTTATAGATCGATATAACACTGTACCACAGTAGAAGAAAACCCTGGTAACCAATAGAGTATTAGTACTCTCAACATAAATAGGTACCAAAGTTACAGATCTTTGCTGAGCTTTAACAGTTTTCAGTCAACATGATAGAGAATCTTGACACATTCTCACTCTCAAAATCATGGCTGCCTTATCTCCTCTCGCAGTCATAATATACTTAAAAATCGATATAACACTGTTCCACAGTATAAGAAAACCCTGGTAACCAATAGAGTATTAGTACTCTCAACATAAATAGGTACCAAAGCTACAGCTGTTTACTGTGTTTCAACAGTTTTCAGTCACCATGATAGAGAATGTTGACCTATTCTGACTCTCAAACTCATGGCTGCCTTATCTCCTGTTGCAGACATTGATTACTTATAGATCGATATAACACAGTACCACGGTAGAAGAAAACCCTGGTAACCAATAGAGTATTAGTAATCTCAACATAAATAGGTACCAAAGTTACAGCTGTTTACTGAGATTTAATAGTTTTCAGTCAGCATGATAGACAATCTTGACACATTCTCACTCTCAAACTCATGGTTGCCTTTTCTCCTGTCGCAGTGATAGTATACTTATAAATCGATATAACACAGTACCACGGTAGAACAAAACCCTGGTAACCCATAGAGTATTATTACTCTCAACATAAATAGGTAGCAAAGCTACAGCTGAGCGTTAGCAGTTTTGAGTCAACATGATAGAGAATCTTGACACATTCTCACTCTCAAACTCATGGCTGCCTTATCTCCACTCGCAGTCATACTATACTTATAAATCGATATAACACAATACCACTGTAGAAGAAAAACCCTGGTAACCAACAGAGTATTAGTACTCTCAACATGAATAGGCACCAAAGCTACAGCTGGTTACTGTGTTTCAATAGTGTTCAGTCACCATAATAGAGAATGTTGACATATTATGATGCTCAAACTCATGGCTGACTTATTTCTTGTCGCAGTCATGCTATACTAATAAATCGACATAACACAATACCACGGTAGAAAAATACACTGGTACCCGATAGACTATTAGTATTCTCAACATAACTAGGTACCAAAGCTACAGCTGTTTACTGTGTTTTCTGCAGTTTTCAGTCACCATAATAGAGAATGTTGACATATTCTGACTCAAACTCATGGCTGCCTATTTCCTGTCTCAGTCGTACTATACTTATAAATTGATATAACACAATGCCATGGTGGAAAAAAGCCCTGGTAAAGAATAGAGTATTAGTACTCTGAACATAAATAGGTACCAAAGCTACAGCTGGTTACTGTTTTTCAACAGTTTTCAGTCACCATGATAGAGAATGTGGACCTATTCTGACTTTCAAACTTATGGCTGCCTTATCTCTTGTCGCAGTCATAGTATATTTATAAATCGATAAAATACAGTTCCACGGTAGAAGAAAACCCTGGTATCCAATAGAGTATTAGTACTCTCAACATAAATAGGTACCAAAGTTACAGCTGTTTACTGAGCTTTAACAGTTTCAGTCAGCATGATTGCGAATCTTGACACATTCTCACTCTCAAACTCATGGCTGCCTTTTCTCCTGTCGCAGTCATAGTATACTTATAAATCAATATAACACAATACCACAGTAGAAGAAAACCCTGGTAAGAAATAGAGTATTAGTACTCTCAACATAAATAGGTACCAAAGCTACAGCTGTTTACTGAGCGTTAACAGTTTTCAGTCACCATGATAGGGAATGTTGACCTATTCTGACTCTCAAACTCATGGCTGCCTTATCCGCTGTCGCAGTCATAGTACACTTATAGATCGATATAACACAGTACCACGTTAGAAGAAAACCCTGGTAACCAATAGAATATTAGTACTCTCAACATAAATAGGTACCAAAGTTACAGCTGTTTGCTGAGCTTTGACGGTTTTCAGTCAGCATGATAGAGGATCTTGACACATTCTCACTCTCAAACTCATGACTGCCTTTTCTCCTGTCACAGTCATAGTATACTTATAAATCGATATAACACAGTACCACGGTAGAAGAAAACCCTGGTAACCAATAGAGTATTAGTACTCTCAACATAAATACGTACCAAAGCTGCAGCTGTTTACTGTGTTTGAACAGTTTTCAGTCACCATGATAGAGAATGTTGACCGATTCTGACTTTCAAACTAATGGCTGCCTTATCTCTACTCGCAGTCATACTATACTTATAAATCGATATAACACAATACCACGGTAGAAGAAAACCCTGGTAACCAACAGAGTATTAGTACTCTCAACATAAATAGGTACCAAAGCTGCAGCTGTTTACTGTGTTCGAACAGTTTTCAGTCACCATGATATAGAATGTTGACCTATTCTGACTCTAAAACTCATGGCTGCCTTATCTCCTGTCGCAGGCATTGTATACTTATACATCGATATAACACTGTACCACGGTAGAAGAAAACCCTGGTAACCAATAGAGTATTAGTACTCTCAACATAAATAGGTACCAAAGCTACAGCTGTTTACTGTGTTTCGTCAGTTTTCAGTCCCCATGATAGAGAATGTTGACCTATTCTGACTTTCAAACTCATGGCTGCCTTATCTCCTGTCGCAGTCATAGTATACTTATAAATCGATATAACACAGTACCACGGAAGAAGAAAACCCTGGTAACTGATAGAGTATTAGTACTCTCAACATAAAAAGGTACTAAAGCTACAGCTGTTTACTGTGTTTCATCAATTTTCAGTCCCCATGATAGAGAATGTTGACCTATTCTGACTTTCAAACTCATGGCTGCCTTATCTCCTGTCACAGTCATAGTATACTTATAAATCGATATAACACAGTGCCACGGTAGAAGAAAGCCCTGGTAACCAATAGAGTATTAGTACTCTCAACATAAATACGTACCAAAGCTGCAGCTGTTTACTGTGTTTGAACAGTTTTCAGTCACCATGATAGAGAATGTTGACCGATTCTGGCTTTTAAACTTACGGCTGCCTTATCTCCTGTCGCAGTCATAGTATACTTATAAATCGAAAAATACACTGGTAGAAAAATACACTGGTACCCGATAGACTATTAGTATTCTCAACATAACTAGGTACCAAAGCTGCAGCTGTTTACTGTGTTTCAACAGTTTTGAGTCAACATGATAGAGAATCTTGACACATTCTCACTCTCAAACTCATGGCTGCCTTATCTCCACTCGCAGTCATACTATACTTATAAATCGATATAACACAATACCACTGTAGAAGAAAAACCCTGGTAACCAACAGAGTATTAGTACTCTCAACATAAATAGGCACCAAAGCTACAGCTGGTTACTGTGTTTCAATAGTGTTCAGTCACCTTAATAGAGAATGTTGACATATTATGACGCTCAAACTCATGGCTGACTTATTTCTTGTCGCAGTCATGCTATACTAATAAATCGACATAACACAATACCACGGTAGAAAAATACACTGGTACCCGATAGACTATTAGTATTCTCAACATAACTAGGTACCAAAGCTACAGCTGTTTACTGTGTTTTCTGCAGTTTTCAGTCACCATAATAGAGAATGTTGACATATTCTGACTCAAACTCATGGCTGCCTATTTCCTGTCTTAGTCGTACTATACTTATAAATTGATATAACACAATGCCATGGTGGAAAAAAACCCTGGTAAAGAATAGAGTATTAGTACTCTGAACATAAATAGGTACCAAAGCTACAGCTGGTTACTGTGTTTCAACAGTTTTCAGTCACCATGATAGAGAATGTGGACCTATTCTGACTCTCAAACTCATGGCTGCCTTATCTCCTGTCGCAGTCATAGCATACTTATAAATCGATATAACAGTACCACGGTAGAAGAAAACCCTGGTAACCAATAGAGTATTACTACTCTCAACATAAATAGGTACCAAAGTTACAGCTGTTTGCTGAGCTTTAACAGTTTTCAGTCAGCATGATAGAGAATCTTGACACATTCTCACTCTCAAACTCATTGCTGCCTTTTCTCCTGTCGCAGTCATAGTATACTTATAAATCGATATAACACAGTACCACGGTAGAAGAAAACCCTGGTAACCAATAGAGTATTAGTATTCTCAACACAAATAGGTACCAAAGCTACAGCTGTTTACTGAGCGTTAACAGTTTTCAGTCAACATGATAGAGAATCTTGACACATTCTCACTCTCAAACTCATGGCTGCCTTATCTCCACCTGCAGTCATACTATACTTATAAATCGATAAACACAATACCACGGTAGAAGAAAACCCTGGTAACCAATAGAGTATTAGTACTCTCAACATGGATAGGTACCAAAGTTACAGCTGTTTACTGAGCTTTAACAGTTTTCAGTCAGCATGACAGAGAATCTTGACACATTCTCACTATCAAACTCTTGGCTGCCTTTTCTGCTGTCGCAGTCCTAGTATACTTATAAATCGATATAACACAGTACCACGGTAGAAGAAAACCCTGGTAACCAATAGAGTATTAGTATTCTCAACACAAATAGGTACCAAAGCTACAGCTGTTTACTGAGTGTTAACAGTTTTCAGTCAGCATGATAGAGAATCATGACACATTCTCACTCTCAAACTCATGGCTGCCTTTTCTCCTGTCGCAGTCATCATATACTTATAAATCGATATAACACAGTACCACGGTAGAAGAAAACCCTGGTAACCAATACAGTATTAGTACTCTCACAATAAATAGGTACCAAAGCTACAGCTGTTTACTGAGCGTTAACGGTTTTCAGTCAACATGATAGAGAATCTTGACACATTCTCACTCTCAAACTCATGGCTGCCTTTTCTCCTGTCGCAGTCATTGTATACTTATTATACTTATAAATCGATATAACACAGTACCACGGTAGAGGAAAACCCTGGTAACCAACAGAGTATTTGTAATCTCATCATAAATAGGTACCAAAGCTACAGCTGTTTACTGAGCGTTAACAGTTTTCAGTCAACATGATAGAGAATCTTGACACATTTTCACTCTCAAACTCATGGCTGCCTTATCTCCACTCGCAGTCATACTATACTTATAAATCGATATAACACAATACCACGGTAGAAGAAAAACCCTGGTAACCAACATAGTATTAGGACTCTCAACATAAATAGGTACCAAAGCTACAGCTGGTTACTGTGTTTCAATAGTGTTCAGTCACCATAATAGAGAATGTTGACACATTATGACGCTCAAACTCATTGCTGCCTTATTTCTTGTTGCATTCATGCTATACTAATAAATTGATATAACACAATACCACAGTGGATAAAAACCCTGGTAACCAATAGAGTATTACTACTCTCTACATAAATAGGTGCCAAACCTACATCGGTTTACTGTGTTTCATCAGTTTTCAGTCCCCATGATAGAGAATGTTGACCTATTCTGACTCAAAAACTCATGGCTTCCTTATCTCCTGTCGCAGGCATTGTATACTTATAGATCAATATAACAGTGTACCAGATTAGAAGAAAACCCTGGTTACCAATAGAGTATTAGTACTCTCAACATAAATAGGTACCAAAGCTACAGCTGTTTACTGTGTTTCAACAGTTTTCAGTCAGCGTGATAGAGAATGTTGACATATTCTCACTCTCAAACTCTAATGGCTGCCTTATTTCCTGTCGCAGTCATACTATACTAATAAATCTACATAACACAATACCACGGTAGAAAAATACACTCGTACCTGATAGACTATTAGTATTCTCAACATAACTAGGATCCAAAGCTACAGCTGTTTACTGAGCCTTAACAGTTTTCAGTCAACATGATAGAGAATCTTGACACATTCAAAAACTCATGGCTGCCTCGTCTCCTGTCACAGCCATAGTATACTTATAAAACGATATAACACAGTACCATGGTAGAAGAAAACCCTGGTAACCAATAGAATATTTGTATTCTCAACATAAATACGTACCAAAGCTGCAGCTGTTTACTGTGTTTGAACAGTTTTCAGTCACTGTGATAGAGAATGTTGACCGATTCTGACTTTCAATCTCATGGCTGCCTTCTCTCCTGTCGCAGGCATTGTATACTTATAGATCGATATAACACAGTACCACTGTAGAAGAAAACCCTTGGTAACCAATAGAGTATTAGTACTCTGAACATAAATTGGTACTAAAGCTACAGCTGTTTACTGTGTTTCATCAGTTTTCAGTCCCCATGATAGAGAATGTTAAATAGGTACCAAAGCTATAGCTGTTTACTGAGCTTTAACAGTTTTCAGTCAGCATGATTGAGAATCTTGACACATTCTCACATTCTCACTCTCAAACTCATGGCTGCCTTTTCTCCTGTCGCAGTCCTAGTATACTTATAAATCGATATAACACAGTACCACGGTAGAAGAAAAACCTGGTAACCAATAGAGTATTAGTACTCTCAACATAAATAGGTACCAAACCAACAGCTGTTTTCTGAGCGTTAACAGTTTTCAGTCAACATGACAGAGAATCTTGACACATTCTCACTCTCAAACTCATGGCTGCCCTATCTCCACTCGCAGTCAAACTATACTTATAAATCGATATAACACAATACCACGGTAGAAGAAAACCCTGGTAACCAACAGAGTATTAGTAGTCGGAACATATATAGGTGCCAAAGCTGCAGCTGTTTACTGTGTTCGAACAGTTTTCAGTCACCATGATAGAGAATGTTGACCTATTCTGACTCTAAAACTCATGGCTGCGTTATCTCCCGTCGCAGGCATTGTATACTTATAGATCGATATAACACTGTACCACAGTAGAATAAAACCCTGGTAACCAATAGAGTATTAGAACTCTCAACATAAATCGGTACCAAAGCTACAGCTGTTTACTGAGCGTTAACAGTTTTCAGTCAACATGATAGAGAATCTTGACACATTCTCACTCTCAAACTCATGGCTGCCTTATCTCCTCTTGCAGTCTCAGTATACTTGTAAATCGATAAAACACAATACCACATTAGAAGAAAACCCTGGTAACCAATAGAGTATTAGTACTCTCAACATAAATAGGTACCAAAGATACAGCTGTTTACTGTGTTTGAACAGTTTTTGGTCACCATGATTGAGAATGTTGACCTATTTTACTTTCAAACTCATGGCTGCCTTATCTCCTGCCGCAGTCATAGTATACTTATAAAACGATATAACACAGTACCACGGTAGAAGAAAACCCTGGTAACCAATAGAGTATTAGAACTCTCAACATAAATCGGTACCAAAGCTACAGCTGTTTACTGAGCATTAACAGTTTTCAGTTAACATGATAGAGAATCTTGACACACTCTCACTCTCAAACTCATGGCTGCCTTATCTCCACTCGCAGTCATACTATACTTATAAATCGATATAACACAGTACCACGGTAGAAGAAAACCCTGGTAACCAATAGAGTATTAGTACTCTCAACATAAAAAGGTACTAAAGCTACAGCTGTTTACTGTGTTTCATCAAATTTCAGTCCCCATGATAGAGAATGTTGACCTATTCTGACTTTCAAACTCATGGCTGCCTTATCTCCTGTCACAGTCATAGTATACTTATAAATCGATATAACACAGTGCCACGGTAGAAGAAAACCCTGGTAACCAATAGAGTATTAGTACACTTAACACAAATACGTACCAAAGCTGCAGCTGTTTACTGTGTTTGAACAGTTTTCAGTCACCATGATAGAGAATGTTGACCGATTCTGACTTTCAAACTCATGGCTGCCTTATGTCCTGTCGCAGTCATAGTATACTTATAAATCAAAACATACACTGGTAGAAAAATGCACTGGTACCCGATAGACTATTAGTATTCTCAACATAAATAGGTACCAAAGCTACAGCTGTTTACTCTGTTCGAACAGTTTTCAGTCACCATGATAGAGAATGTTGACCTATTCTGACTCTAAAACTCATGGCTGCCTTATCTCCTGTCACAGGCATTGTATACTTATAGATCGATATAACACTGTACCACAGTAGAAGAAAACCCTGGTAACCAATAGAGTATTAGTACTCTCAACATAAATAGGTACCAAAGTTACAGATCTTTGCTGAGCTTTAACAGTTTTCAGTCAACATGATAGAGAATCTTGACACATTCTCACTCTCATACTCATGGCTGCCTTATCTCCTGTCGCAGCCATAGTATACTTATAAAACGATATAACACAGTACCACGGTAGAAGAAATCCCTGGTAACCAATAGAGTATTAGTACTCTCAACATAAATACGTACCAAAGCTGCAGCTGTTTACTGTGTTTGAACAGTTTTCAGTCACCATAATAGAGAATGTTGACCGATTCTGACTTTCAATCTCATGGCTGCCTTCTCTCCTGTCGCAGGCATTGTATACTTATAGATCGATATAACACAGTAGCACTGTAGAAGAAAACCCTTGGTAACCAATAGAGTATTAGTACTCTGAACTTAAATTGGTACTAAAGCTACAGCTGTTTACTGTGTTTCATCAGTTTTCAGTCCCCATGATAGAGAATGTTAAATAGGTACCAAAGCTACAGCTGTTTACTGAGCTTTAACAGTTTTCAGTCAGCATGATAGAGAATCTTGACACATTCTCACTCTGAAACTCATGGCTGCCTTTTCTCCTGTCGCAGTCATAGTATCCTTATAAATCGATATAACACAATACCACAGTATGGTAACCAATAGAGTATTAGCACACAACATAAATAGGTACCAAAGCTATAGCTGTTTATTGTGTTTCACCAGTTTTCAGTGACCATGATAGAGAATCTTGACACATTCTCACTCTCAAACTCATGGCTGCCTTATCTCCTGTCGCAGCCATAGTATACTTATAAAACGATATAACACAGTACCACTGTAGAAGAAAACCCTGGTAACCAATAGAGTATTAGTACTCTCAACATAAATACGTACCAAAGCTGCAGCTGTTTACTGTGTTTGAACAGTTTTCAGTCACCATGATAGATAATGTTGACCGATTCTAACTTTCAAACTCATGGCTGTCTTATCTCCTGTCGCAGTCATAGTATACTTATAAATCGATATAACACAGTACCACGGTAGAAGAAAACCCTGGTAACCAATAGAGTATTAGTACTCTCAACATGGATAGGTACCAAAGTTACAGCTGTTTACTGCGTTTCAACAGTTCTCAGTCAGCATGACAGAGAATCTTGACACATTCTCACTATCAAAGTCATGGCTGCCTTATCTCCACTCGCAGTCATACTATACTTATGAATCGATATAACACAGTACCACGGTTGAAGATAACCCTGGTAACCAATAGAGTATTAGAACTCTCAACATAAATAGGTACCAAAGCTACAGCTGTTTACTGAGCGTTAACAGTTTTCAGTCAACATGATAGAGAACCTTGACACATTCTCACTCTCAAAATCATGGCTGCCTTATCTCCTCTCGCAGTCATAATATACTTAAAAATCGATATAACACTGTTCCACAGTATAAGAAAACCCTGGTAACCAATAGAGTATTAGTACTCTCAACATAAATAGGTACCAAAGCTACAGCTGTTTAGTGTGTTTCAACAGTTTTCAGTCACCATGATAGAGAATGTTGACCTATTCTGACTCTCAAACTCATGGCTGCCTTATCTCCTGTCGCAGACATTGATTACTTATAGATCGATATAACACAGTACCACGGTAGAAGAAAACCCTGGTAACCAATAGAGTATTAGTAATCTCAACATAAATAGGTACCAAAGTTACAGCTGTTTACTGAGATTTAACAGTTTTCAGTCAGCATGATAGAGAATCTTGACACATTCTCACTCTCAAACTCATGGCTGCCTTTTCTCCTGTCGCAGTGATAGTATACTTATAAATCGATATAACACAGTACCACGGTAGAAGAAAACCCTGGTAACCAATAGAGTATTAGTACTCTCAACATAAATAGGTAGCAAAGCTACAGCTGTTTACTGAGCGTTAGCAGTTTTCAGTCAACATGATAGAAAATCTTGACACATTCTCACTCTCAAACTCATGGCTGCCTTATCTCCACTCGCAGTCATACTATACTTATAAATCGATATAACACAATACCACTGTAGAAGAAAAACCCTGGTAACCAACAGAGTATTAGTACTCTCAACATAAATAGGCACCAAAGCTACAGCTGGTTACTGTGTTTCAATAGTGTTCAGTCACCATAATAGAGAATGTTGACATATTATGACGCTCAAACTCATGGCTGATTTATTTCTTGTCGCAGTCATGCTATACTAATAAATCGACATAACACAATGCCACGGTAGAAAAATACACTGGTACCCGATAGACTATTAGTATTCTCAACATAACTAGGTACCAAAGCTACAGCTGTTTACTGCAGTTTTCAGTCACCATAATAGAGAATGTTGACATCTTCTGACTCAAACTCATGGCTGCCTATTTCCTGTCTCAGTCGTACTAAACTTATAAATTGATATAACACAATACCACGGTGGAAAAAAACCCTGGTAAAGAATAGAGTATTAGTACTCTGAACATAAATAGGTACCAAAGATACAGCTGGTTACTGTGTTTCAACAGTTTTCAGTCACCATGATAGAGAATGTTGACCTATTCTGACTCTCAAACTCATGGCTGCCTTATCTCCTGTCGCAGTCATAGCATACTTATAAATCGATATAACACAGTACCACGGTAGAAGAAAACCCTGGTAACCAATAGAGTATTAGTACTCTCAACATAAATAGGTACCAAAGTTACAGCTGTTTGCTGAGCTTTAACAGTTTTCAGTCAGCATGATAGAGAATCTTGACACATTGTCACTCTCAAACTCATGGCTGCCTTTTCTCCTGTCGCAGTTATAGTATACTTATAAATTGATATAACACAGTACCACGGTAGAAGAAAACCCTGGTAACCAATAGAGTATTAATACTCTCAACATAAATAGGTACCAAAGCTGCAGCTGTTTACTGTGTTCGAACAGTTTTCAGTCTCCATGATAGAGAATGTTGACCTATTCTGACTCTCAAACTCATGGCTGCCTTATGTCCTGTCGCAGACATTGATTACTTATAGATCGATATAACATTGTACCACAGTAGAAGAAAACCCTGGTAACCAATAGAGTATTAGTACTCGCAACATAAATAGGTACCAAAGTTACAGCTGTTTGCTGAGCTTTAACAGTTTTCAGTCAACATGATAGAGAATCTTGACACATTCTCACTCTCAAACTCATGGCTGCCTTATCTCCACTCGCAGTCATACTATACTTATAAATCAATATAACACAATACCACGGTAGAAGAAAACCCTGGTAACCAACAGAGTATTAGTACTCTCAACATAAATAGGTACCAAAGCTGCAGCTGTTTACTGTGTTCGAACAGTTTTCAGTCACCATGATAGAGAATGTTGACCTATTCTTACTCTAAAACTCATGGCTGCCTTATCTCCTGTCGCAGGCATTGTATACTTATAGATCGATATAACACTGTACCACAGTAGAAGAAAACCCTGGTAACCAATAGAGTATTAGTACTCGCAACATAAATAGGTACCAAAGTTACAGCTGTTTGCTGAGCTTTAACAGTTTTCAGTCAACATGATAGAGAATCTTGACACATTCTCACTCTCATACTCATGGCTGCCTTATCTCCTGTCGCAGCCATAGTATACTTATAAAACGATGTAACACAGTACCACGGTAGAAGAAAACCCTGGTAACCAATAGAGTATTAGTACTCTCAACATGGATAGGTACCAAAGTTACAGCTGTTTACTGAGCTTTAACAGTTTTCAGTCAGCATGATAGAGAATCTTGACACATATTCACTCTCAAACTCATGGCTGCCTTTTCTCCTGTTGCAGTCATAGTATACTTATAAATCGATATAACACAGTACCACGGTAGAAGAAAACCCTGGTAACCATTAGAGTATTAGTACTCTCAACATAAATAGGTACCAAAGCTACAGCTGTTTCCTGAGCGTTAACAGTTTTCAGTCAACACGATAGAGAATGTTGACCTATTCTGACTCTAAAACTCATGGCTGCCTTATCTCCTGTCGCAGGCATTGTATACTTATAGATCAATATAACACTGTACCACAGTAGAAGAAAACCCTGGTAACCAATAGAGTATTAGTACTCTCAACATAAATAGGTACCAAAGTTACAGCTGTTTGATGAGCTTTAACAGTTTTCAGTCAACATGATAGAGAATCTTGACACATTCTCACTCTCATACTCATGGCTGCCTTATCTCCTATCGCAGCCATAGTATACTTATAAAACGATATAACACAGTACCACGGTAGAAGAAATCCCTGGTAACCAATAGAGTATTAGTACTCTCAACATAAATACGTACCAAAGCTGCAGCTGTTTACTGTGTTTGAACAGTTTTCAGTCACCATGATAGATAATGTTGACCGATTCTAACTTTCAAACTCATGGCTGCCTTATCTCCTGTCACAGTCATAGTATACTTATAAATCGATATAACACAGTACCACGGTAGAAGAAAACCCTGGTAACCAATAGAGTATTAGTACTCTCAACATGGATAGGTACCAAAGTTACAGCTGTTTACTGTGTTTCAACAGTTTTCAGTCAGCATGACAGAGAATCTTGACACATTCTCACTATCAAAGTCATGGCTGCCTTATCTCCACTCGCAGTCATACTATACTTATAAATCGATATAACACAGTACCACGGTTGAAGATAACCCTGGTAACCAATAGAGTATTAGAACTCTCAACATAAATAGGTACCAAAGCTACAGCTGTTTACTGTGTTTCAGCAGTTTTCAGTCACCATGATAGAGAATGTTGACCTATTCTGACTCTCAAACTCATGGCTGCCTTATCTCCTGTCGCAGACATTGATTACTTATAGATCGATATAACACAGTACCACGGTAGAAGAAAACCCTGGTAACCAATAGAGTATTAGTAATCTCAACATAAATAGGTACCAAAGTTACAGCTGTTTACTGAGCTTTAACAGTTTTCAGTCAGCATGATAGAGAATCTTGACACATATTCACTCTCAAACTCATGGCTGCCTTTTCTCCTGTTGCAGTCATAGTATACTTATAAATCGATATAACACAGTACCACGGTAGAAGAAAACCCTGGTAACCATTAGAGTATTAGTACTCTCAACATAAATAGGTACCAAAGCTACAGCTGTTTACTGAGCGTTAACAATTTTCAGTCAGCATGATAGAGAATCTTGACACATTCTCACTCTCAAACTCATGGCTGCCTTATCTCCTGTCGCAGCCTCAGTATACTTATAAAACGATATAACACAGTACCACGGTAGAAGAAAACCCTGGTAACCAATAGAGTATTGGTACTCTCAACATGGATAGGTACCAAAGTTACAGCTGTTTACTGAGCTTTAACAGTTTTCAGTCCGCATGACAGAGAATCTTGACACATTCTCACTATCAAACTCACGGCTGCCTTTTCTCCTGTCGCAGTCCTAGTATACTTATAAATCGATATAACACAGTACCACGGTAGAACAGAAACCTGGTAACCAATAGAGTATAGAGTATTAGTACTCTCAACATAAATAGGTACTAAAGCTACAGCTGTTTACTGTGTTTCAATAGATTTTAGTCACCATGATAGAGAATCTTGACACATTCTCACTCTCAAACTCATGGCTGCCTTATCTCCACTCGCAGTCATACTATACTTATAAATCGATATAACACAGTACCACGGTTGAAGATAACCCTGGTAACCAATAGAGTATTTGAACTCGCAACGTAAAATGGTACCAAAGCTACAGCGGTTTACTGTGTTTCAACAGTTTTCAGTCAAAATGATAGAGAATCTTGACACATTCTCACTCTCAGACTCATGGCTTCCTTATCTCCTCTCGCAGTCATAATATACTTATAAATCAATATAACACAATACCATGGTAGAAGAAAACCCTGGTAACCAAAAGAGTAATAATACTCTCGACATAAATAGGTACCAAAGCTACAGCTGTTTACTGTGTTTCAACAGTTTTCAGTCACCATGACAGAGAATGTTGACCTATTCTGACTCTCAAACTCATGGCTGCTTATCTCCTGTCGCAGGCATTGTATATTTATAGATCGATATAACACAGTACCACAGTGGAAGAAAACCCTTGGTAACCAATAGAGTATTAGTACTCTCAACATAAATAGGTACCAAAGCTATAGCTGTTTACTGTGTTTCAACAGGTTTCAGTCACCATGATAGAGAATCTTGACACATTCTCACTCTCAAACTCATTTCTGCCTCTTCTCCTCTCGCAGTCATACTATACTTATAAATCGATGTAACACAATACCACGGTAGAAGAAAACCCTGGTAACCAATAGAGTATTAGTATTCTCAACATAAATAGGTCCCAAAGCTACAGCTGTTTACTGAGCTTGAACAGTTTTCAGTCAGCATGATAGAGAATCTTGACACATTCTCACTCTCAAACTCATGGCTGCCTTATCTCCTGTCACAGTCAATGTATACTTATAAATCGATATAACACAGTACCACGGTAGAAGAAAACCCTGGTAACCAATAGAGTATTAGTACTCTCAACATAAATAGGTACCAAAGCTGCAGCTGTTCAATGTGTTTCAACAGTTTTCAGTCAGCATGATAGAGAATCTTCACACATTCTCACTCTCAAACTCATGGCTGCCTTATTTCCTGTCGCAGTCATAGTATACTTATAAATCAATATAACACAATACCACGGTAGAACAAAACCCTGGTAACCAACAGAGTATTAGTAATTTCAACATAAATAGGTACCAAAGCTAAAGCTGGTTACTGTGTTTCAACAGTGTTCAGTCACCATAATAGAGAATGTTGACATATTTTGACGCTCAAGCTCATGGCTGTATTATTTCTTGTCGTAGTCATACTATACTAACAAATTGATATAACACAATACCACGGTGGATAAAAACCCTGGTAACCAATAGAGTATTAGTACTCTCAACGTAAAATGGTACCAAAGCTACAACTGTTTACTGTGTTTCAACAGTTTTCAGTCAGCATGATAGAGAATCTTCACACATTCTCACTCTCAAACTCATGGCTTCCTTATCTCCTCTCGCAGTCATACTATTCTTATAAATCGATATAACACAATACCACGGTAGAAGAAAACCCTGGTAACCAACAGAGTATTAGTACTCTCAACATAAATAGGTACCAAAGCTACAGCTGTTTACTGTGTTTCATCAGTTTTCAGTCACCATGATAGAGAATGTTGACGTATTCTGACTTTCAAACTCAGGGCTGCCTTATCTCCTGTCGCAGTCATAGTATACTTATAAATCGATATAACACAGTACCACGATGGAAGAAAAGCCTGGTAACGAATAGAGTATTAGTACTCTCAACATAAATAGGTACCAAAGCTACAGCTGTTTACTAAGCTTCAGCAGTTTTCAGTCAGCATGATAGAGAATCTTGACACATTGTCACTCTCAAACTCAGGGCTGCCTTATCTCCTCTCGCAGTCAATGTATACTTATAAATCGATATAACACAGTACCACGGTAGAAGAAAACCCTTGGTAACCAATAGAGTATTAGTACTCTCAACATAAATAGGTACCAAGCTATAGCTGTTTACTGTGTTTCAACAGTTTTCAGTCACCATGACAGAGAATGTTGACATATTATGACGCTCAAACTCATGGCTGCCTTATTTCTTGTCGCAGTCATACTATACTTATAAACTGATATAACACAATACCACGGTGGATAAAAACCCTGGTAAACATTAGAGTATTAGTACTCTGAACATAAATTGGTACCAAAGCTACAGCTGTTTACTGTGTTTCAACAGTTTTCAGTCACCATGATAGTGAATGTTGAACTTTTCTGACTTTCAAGCTCATGGCTGTCTTTTCTCCTGTCGCAGTCATAGTATACTTATAAATCGATATAACACAGTACCACAGTAGACGAAAACCCTGGTAATCAATAGAGTATTAGTATTCTCAACATAAATAGGTACCAAAGTTCCAGCTGTTTACTGAGCTTTAACAGTTTTCAATCTGCATGATAGAGAATCTTGACACATTCTCACTCTCAAACTCATGGCTGCCTTATCTCCTGTCGCACTCATAGTATACTTATAAATCGATATAACACAGTACCATGGTAGAAGAAAACCTTGGTAACCAATAGAGTATTAGTACTCTCAACATAAATAGGTACCAAAGCTGCAGCTGTTTACTGAGCTTTATTTTTCAGTCAGCATGGTAGAGAATCTTCACACATTCTCACTCTCAAACTCATGGCTGCCTTATCTCCTGTCGCAGTCATAGTATACTTATAAATTGATATAGCACAATACCACGGTAGAAGAAAACCCTGGTAACCAATAGAGTATTAGTACTCTCAACATAAATAGGTACCATAGCTACAGCTGGTTACTGTGTTTTCAACAGTTTTCAGTCTCCATAATAGAGAATGTTGACATATGCTGACTCTCAAACTCTAATGGCTGCCTTATTTCCTGTCGCAGTCATACTATACTAATTAATCGACATAACACAATACCACGGTAGAAGAATACACTGGTACCCGATAGACTATTAGTATTCTCAACATAACTAGGTAGCATTGCTACAGCTGTTTACTGTGTTTTCAACAGTTTTCAGTCACCATAATAGAGAATGTTGACATATTCTGACTCAAACTCATGGCTGCCTTATTTCCTGTCGCAGTCATACTATACTTATAAATTGATATAACACAATACCAGGGTGGAAAAAAACTCTGGTAACCAATAGAGTATTAGTACTCTCAACATAAATAGGTACCAAAGCTATAGCTGTTTACTGTGTTTCATCAGTTTTCAGTCACCATGATAGAGAATGGTCACCTATTCTGACTTTAAAACTCATGGCTGCCTTATCTCCTGTCGCAGTCATAGTATACTTCTAAATCGATATAACACAATACCACAGTAGAAGAAAACCCTGGTAACCAAAAGTGTATTAATACTCTCAACATAAATAAGTATCAAAGCTACAGCTGTTTGCTGTGTTTCAACAGTTTTCCGTCACCATGACAGAGAATGTTGACCTATTCTGACTCTCAAACTCATGGCTGCGTTATCTCCCGTCGCAGTCATAGTATACTTATAAATCGATATAACACAGTACCACGATGGAAGAAAACCCTGGTAACCAATAGTGTATTAGTACTCTCAACATAAATAGGAACCAAAGTTACAGCTGTTTACTGAGCCTTAACAGTTTTCAGTCAACATGATAGAGAATCTTGACACATTCTCACTCTCAAACTCATGGCTGCCTTATCTCCTGTCGCAGCCATAGTATACTTATAAAACGATATAACACAGTACCACTGTAGAAGAAAACCCTGGTAACCAATAGAGTATTAGTACTCTCAACATAAATAGGTACCAAAGCTACAGCTGTTTACTGAGCCTTAACAGTTTTCAGTCACCATGATTGAGAATGTTGACCGATTCTAACTTTCAAACTCATGGCTGCCTTATCTCCTGTCGCAGTCATAGTATACTTATAAATAGATATAACACAGTACCGCGGTAGAAGAAAACCCTGGTAACCAATAGAGTATTAGTACTCTCAACATGGATAGGTACCAAAGTTACAGCTGTTTACTCAGCTTTAACAGTTTTCAGTCAGCATGACAGAGAATCTTGACACATTCTCACTATCAAACTCATGGCTGCCTTTTCTCCTGTCGCAGTCCTAGTATAATTATAAATCGATATAACACAGTACCACGGTAGAAGAAAACCCTGGTAACCAATAGAGTATTAGTACTCTCAACATAAATAGGTACCAAATCTACAGCTGTTTACTGAGCGTTAACACTTTTCAGTCAACATGATAGAGAATCTTGACACATTCTCACTCTCAAACTCATGGCTGCCTTATCTCCTGTCGCAGCCTTAGTATACTTATAAAATGATATAACACAGTACCACAGTAGAAGAAAACCCTGGGAACCAATAGAGTATTGGTACTCTCAACATGGATAGGTACCAAAGTTACAGCTGTTTACTGAGCTTTAACAGTTTTCAGTCAGCATGATAGAGAATCTTGACACATTCTCACTCTCAAACTCATGGCTGCCTTTTCTCCTGTCGCAGCCTTAGTATTCTTATAAAATGATATAACACAGTACCACAGTAGAAGAAAACCCTGGTAACCAATAGAGTATTAGTACTCTCAACATGGATAGGTACCAAAGTTACAGCTGTTTACTGAGCTTTAACAGTTTTCAGTCAGCATGATAGAGAATCTTGACACATTCTCACTGTCAAACTCATGGCTGCCTTTTCTCCTGTTGCAGTCATAGTATACTTATAAATCGATATAACACAGTACCACGGTAGAAGAAAACCCTGGTAACCAATAGAGTATTAGTACTCTCAACATAAATAGGTACCAAAGCTACAGCTGTTTACTCTGTTCGAACAGTTTTCAGTCACCATGATAGAGAATGTTGACCTATTCTGACTCTAAAACTCATGGCTGCCTTATCTCCTGTCACAGGCATTGTATACTTATAGATCGATATAACACTGTACCACAGTAGAAGAAAACCCTGGTAACCAATAGAGTATTAGTACTCTCAACATAAATAGGTACCAAAGTTACAGATCTTTGCTGAGCTTTAACAGTTTTCAGTCAACATGATAGAGAATCTTGACACATTCTCACTCTCATACTCATGGCTGCCTTATCTCCTGTCGCAGCCATAGTATACTTATAAAACGATATAACACAGTACCACGGTAGAAGAAATCCCTGGTAACCAATAGAGTATTAGTACTCTCAACATAAATACGTACCAAAGCTGCAGCTGTTTACTGTGTTTGAACAGTTTTCAGTCACCATAATAGAGAATGTTGACCGATTCTGACTTTCAATCTCATGGCTGCCTTCTCTCCTGTCGCAGGCATTGTATACTTATAGATCGATATAACACAGTAGCACTGTAGAAGAAAACCCTTGGTAACCAATAGAGTATTAGTACTCTGAACTTAAATTGGTACTAAAGCTACAGCTGTTTACTGTGTTTCATCAGTTTTCAGTCCCCATGATAGAGAATGTTAAATAGGTACCAAAGCTACAGCTGTTTACTGAGCTTTAACAGTTTTCAGTCAGCATGATAGAGAATCTTGACACATTCTCACTCTGAAACTCATGGCTGCCTTTTCTCCTGTCGCAGTCATAGTATCCTTATAAATCGATATAACACAATACCACAGTATGGTAACCAATAGAGTATTAGCACACAACATAAATAGGTACCAAAGCTATAGCTGTTTATTGTGTTTCACCAGTTTTCAGTGACCATGATAGAGAATCTTGACACATTCTCACTCTCAAACTCATGGCTGCCTTATCTCCTGTCGCAGCCATAGTATACTTATAAAACGATATAACACAGTACCACTGTAGAAGAAAACCCTGGTAACCAATAGAGTATTAGTACTCTCAACATAAATACGTACCAAAGCTGCAGCTGTTTACTGTGTTTGAACAGTTTTCAGTCACCATGATAGATAATGTTGACCGATTCTAACTTTCAAACTCATGGCTGTCTTATCTCCTGTCGCAGTCATAGTATACTTATAAATCGATATAACACAGTACCACGGTAGAAGAAAACCCTGGTAACCAATAGAGTATTAGTACTCTCAACATGGATAGGTACCAAAGTTACAGCTGTTTACTGCGTTTCAACAGTTCTCAGTCAGCATGACAGAGAATCTTGACACATTCTCACTATCAAAGTCATGGCTGCCTTATCTCCACTCGCAGTCATACTATACTTATGAATCGATATAACACAGTACCACGGTTGAAGATAACCCTGGTAACCAATAGAGTATTAGAACTCTCAACATAAATAGGTACCAAAGCTACAGCTGTTTACTGAGCGTTAACAGTTTTCAGTCAACATGATAGAGAACCTTGACACATTCTCACTCTCAAAATCATGGCTGCCTTATCTCCTCTCGCAGTCATAATATACTTAAAAATCGATATAACACTGTTCCACAGTATAAGAAAACCCTGGTAACCAATAGAGTATTAGTACTCTCAACATAAATAGGTACCAAAGCTACAGCTGTTTAGTGTGTTTCAACAGTTTTCAGTCACCATGATAGAGAATGTTGACCTATTCTGACTCTCAAACTCATGGCTGCCTTATCTCCTGTCGCAGACATTGATTACTTATAGATCGATATAACACAGTACCACGGTAGAAGAAAACCCTGGTAACCAATAGAGTATTAGTAATCTCAACATAAATAGGTACCAAAGTTACAGCTGTTTACTGAGATTTAACAGTTTTCAGTCAGCATGATAGAGAATCTTGACACATTCTCACTCTCAAACTCATGGCTGCCTTTTCTCCTGTCGCAGTGATAGTATACTTATAAATCGATATAACACAGTACCACGGTAGAAGAAAACCCTGGTAACCAATAGAGTATTAGTACTCTCAACATAAATAGGTAGCAAAGCTACAGCTGTTTACTGAGCGTTAGCAGTTTTCAGTCAACATGATAGAAAATCTTGACACATTCTCACTCTCAAACTCATGGCTGCCTTATCTCCACTCGCAGTCATACTATACTTATAAATCGATATAACACAATACCACTGTAGAAGAAAAACCCTGGTAACCAACAGAGTATTAGTACTCTCAACATAAATAGGCACCAAAGCTACAGCTGGTTACTGTGTTTCAATAGTGTTCAGTCACCATAATAGAGAATGTTGACATATTATGACGCTCAAACTCATGGCTGATTTATTTCTTGTCGCAGTCATGCTATACTAATAAATCGACATAACACAATGCCACGGTAGAAAAATACACTGGTACCCGATAGACTATTAGTATTCTCAACATAACTAGGTACCAAAGCTACAGCTGTTTACTGCAGTTTTCAGTCACCATAATAGAGAATGTTGACATATTCTGACTCAAACTCATGGCTGCCTATTTCCTGTCTCAGTCGTACTAAACTTATAAATTGATATAACACAATACCACGGTGGAAAAAAACCCTGGTAAAGAATAGAGTATTAGTACTCTGAACATAAATAGGTACCAAAGATACAGCTGGTTACTGTGTTTCAACAGTTTTCAGTCACCATGATAGAGAATGTTGACCTATTCTGACTCTCAAACTCATGGCTGCCTTATCTCCTGTCGCAGTCATAGCATACTTATAAATCGATATAACACAGTACCACGGTAGAAGAAAACCCTGGTAACCAATAGAGTATTAGTACTCTCAACATAAATAGGTACCAAAGTTACAGCTGTTTGCTGAGCTTTAACAGTTTTCAGTCAGCATGATAGAGAATCTTGACACATTGTCACTCTCAAACTCATGGCTGCCTTTTCTCCTGTCGCAGTTATAGTATACTTATAAATTGATATAACACAGTACCACGGTAGAAGAAAACCCTGGTAACCAATAGAGTATTAATACTCTCAACATAAATAGGTACCAAAGCTGCAGCTGTTTACTGTGTTCGAACAGTTTTCAGTCTCCATGATAGAGAATGTTGACCTATTCTGACTCTCAAACTCATGGCTGCCTTATGTCCTGTCGCAGACATTGATTACTTATAGATCGATATAACACTGTACCACAGTAGAAGAAAACCCTGGTAACCAATAGAGTATTAGTACTCGCAACATAAATAGGTACCAAAGTTACAGCTGTTTGCTGAGCTTTAACAGTTTTCAGTCAACATGATAGAGAATCTTGACACATTCTCACTCTCAAACTCATGGCTGCCTTATCTCCACTCGCAGTCATACTATACTTATAAATCAATATAACACAATACCACGGTAGAAGAAAACCCTGGTAACCAACAGAGTATTAGTACTCTCAACATAAATAGGTACCAAAGCTGCAGCTGTTTACTGTGTTCGAACAGTTTTCAGTCACCATGATAGAGAATGTTGACCTATTCTTACTCTAAAACTCATGGCTGCCTTATCTCCTGTCGCAGGCATTGTATACTTATAGATCGATATAACACTGTACCACAGTAGAAGAAAACCCTGGTAACCAATAGAGTATTAGTACTCGCAACATAAATAGGTACCAAAGTTACAGCTGTTTGCTGAGCTTTAACAGTTTTCAGTCAACATGATAGAGAATCTTGACACATTCTCACTCTCATACTCATGGCTGCCTTATCTCCTGTCGCAGCCATAGTATACTTATAAAACGATGTAACACAGTACCACGGTAGAAGAAAACCCTGGTAACCAATAGAGTATTAGTACTCTCAACATGGATAGGTACCAAAGTTACAGCTGTTTACTGAGCTTTAACAGTTTTCAGTCAGCATGATAGAGAATCTTGACACATATTCACTCTCAAACTCATGGCTGCCTTTTCTCCTGTTGCAGTCATAGTATACTTATAAATCGATATAACACAGTACCACGGTAGAAGAAAACCCTGGTAACCATTAGAGTATTAGTACTCTCAACATAAATAGGTACCAAAGCTACAGCTGTTTCCTGAGCGTTAACAGTTTTCAGTCAACACGATAGAGAATGTTGACCTATTCTGACTCTAAAACTCATGGCTGCCTTATCTCCTGTCGCAGGCATTGTATACTTATAGATCGATATAACACTGTACCACAGTAGAAGAAAACCCTGGTAACCAATAGAGTATTAGTACTCTCAACATAAATAGGTACCAAAGTTACAGCTGTTTGATGAGCTTTAACAGTTTTCAGTCAACATGATAGAGAATCTTGACACATTCTCACTCTCATACTCATGGCTGCCTTATCTCCTATCGCAGCCATAGTATACTTATAAAACGATATAACACAGTACCACGGTAGAAGAAATCCCTGGTAACCAATAGAGTATTAGTACTCTCAACATAAATACGTACCAAAGCTGCAGCTGTTTACTGTGTTTGAACAGTTTTCAGTCACCATGATAGATAATGTTGACCGATTCTAACTTTCAAACTCATGGCTGCCTTATCTCCTGTCACAGTCATAGTATACTTATAAATCGATATAACACAGTACCACGGTAGAAGAAAACCCTGGTAACCAATAGAGTATTAGTACTCTCAACATGGATAGGTACCAAAGTTACAGCTGTTTACTGTGTTTCAACAGTTTTCAGTCAGCATGACAGAGAATCTTGACACATTCTCACTATCAAAGTCATGGCTGCCTTATCTCCACTCGCAGTCATACTATACTTATAAATCGATATAACACAGTACCACGGTTGAAGATAACCCTGGTAACCAATAGAGTATTAGAACTCTCAACATAAATAGGTACCAAAGCTACAGCTGTTTACTGTGTTTCAGCAGTTTTCAGTCACCATGATAGAGAATGTTGACCTATTCTGACTCTCAAACTCATGGCTGCCTTATCTCCTGTCGCAGACATTGATTACTTATAGATCGATATAACACAGTACCACGGTAGAAGAAAACCCTGGTAACCAATAGAGTATTAGTAATCTCAACATAAATAGGTACCAAAGTTACAGCTGTTTACTGAGCTTTAACAGTTTTCAGTCAGCATGATAGAGAATCTTGACACATATTCACTCTCAAACTCATGGCTGCCTTTTCTCCTGTTGCAGTCATAGTATACTTATAAATCGATATAACACAGTACCACGGTAGAAGAAAACCCTGGTAACCATTAGAGTATTAGTACTCTCAACATAAATAGGTACCAAAGCTACAGCTGTTTACTGAGCGTTAACAATTTTCAGTCAGCATGATAGAGAATCTTGACACATTCTCACTCTCAAACTCATGGCTGCCTTATCTCCTGTCGCAGCCTCAGTATACTTATAAAACGATATAACACAGTACCACGGTAGAAGAAAACCCTGGTAACCAATAGAGTATTGGTACTCTCAACATGGATAGGTACCAAAGTTACAGCTGTTTACTGAGCTTTAACAGTTTTCAGTCCGCATGACAGAGAATCTTGACACATTCTCACTATCAAACTCACGGCTGCCTTTTCTCCTGTCGCAGTCCTAGTATACTTATAAATCGATATAACACAGTACCACGGTAGAACAGAAACCTGGTAACCAATAGAGTATAGAGTATTAGTACTCTCAACATAAATAGGTACTAAAGCTACAGCTGTTTATTGTGTTTCAATAGATTTTAGTCACCATGATAGAGAATCTTGACACATTCTCACTCTCAAACTCATGGCTGCCTTATCTCCACTCGCAGTCATACTATACTTATAAATCGATATAACACAGTACCACGGTTGAAGATAACCCTGGTAACCAATAGAGTATTTGAACTCGCAACGTAAAATGGTACCAAAGCTACAGCTGTTTACTGTGTTTCAACAGTTTTCAGTCAAAATGATAGAGAATCTTGACACATTCTCACTCTCAGACTCATGGCTTCCTTATCTCCTCTCGCAGTCATAATATACTTATAAATCAATATAACACAATACCATGGTAGAAGAAAACCCTGGTAACCAAAAGAGTAATAATACTCTCGACATAAATAGGTACCAAAGCTACAGCTGTTTACTGTGTTTCAACAGTTTTCAGTCACCATGACAGAGAATGTTGACCTATTCTGACTCTCAAACTCATGGCTGCTTATCTCCTGTCGCAGGCATTGTATATTTATAGATCGATATAACACAGTACCACAGTGGAAGAAAACCCTTGGTAACCAATAGAGTATTAGTACTCTCAACATAAATAGGTACCAAAGCTATAGCTGTTTACTGTGTTTCAACAGGTTTCAGTCACCATGATAGAGAATCTTGACACATTCTCACTCTCAAAATCATTTCTGCCTCTTCTCCTCTCGCAGTCATACTATACTTATAAATCGATGTAACACAATACCACGGTAGAAGAAAACCCTGGTAACCAATAGAGTATTAGTATTCTCAACATAAATAGGTCCCAAAGCTACAGCTGTTTACTGAGCTTGAACAGTTTTCAGTCAGCATGATAGAGAATCTTGACACATTCTCACTCTCAAACTCATGGCTGCCTTATCTCCTGTCACAGTCAATGTATACTTATAAATCGATATAACACAGTACCACGGTAGAAGAAAACCCTGGTAACCAATAGAGTATTAGTACTCTCAACATAAATAGGTACCAAAGCTGCAGCTGTTCAATGTGTTTCAACAGTTTTCAGTCAGCATGATAGAGAATCTTCACACATTCTCACTCTCAAACTCATGGCTGCCTTATTTCCTGTCGCAGTCATAGTATACTTATAAATCAATATAACACAATACCACGGTAGAACAAAACCCTGGTAACCAACAGAGTATTAGTACTTTCAACATAAATAGGTACCAAAGCTAAAGCTGGTTACTGTGTTTCAACAGTGTTCTGTCACCATAATAGAGAATGTTGACATATTTTGACGCTCAAGCTCATGGCTGTATTATTTCTTGTCGTAGTCATACTATACTAACAAATTGATATAACACAATACCACGGTGGATAAAAACCCTGGTAACCAATAGAGTATTAGTACTCTCAACGTAAAATGGTACCAAAGCTACAACTGTTTACTGTGTTTCAACAGTTTTCAGTCAGCATGATAGAGAATCTTCACACATTCTCACTCTCAAACTCATGGCTTCCTTATCTCCTCTCGCAGTCATACTATTCTTATAAATCGATATAACACAATACCACGGTAGAAGAAAACCCTGGTAACCAACAGAGTATTAGTACTCTCAACATAAATAGGTACCAAAGCTACAGCTGTTTACTGTGTTTCATCAGTTTTCAGTCACCATGATAGAGAATGTTGACGTATTCTGACTTTCAAACTCAGGGCTGCCTTATCTCCTGTCGCAGTCATAGTATACTTATAAATCGATATAACACAGTACCACGATGGAAGAAAAGCCTGGTAACGAATAGAGTATTAGTACTCTCAACATAAATAGGTACCAAAGCTACAGCTGTTTACTAAGCTTCAGCAGTTTTCAGTCAGCATGATAGAGAATCTTGACACATTGTCACTCTCAAACTCAGGGCTGCCTTATCTCCTCTCGCAGTCAATGTATACTTATAAATCGATATAACACAGTACCACGGTAGAAGAAAACCCTTGGTAACCAATAGAGTATTAGTACTCTCAACATAAATAGGTACCAAGCTATAGCTGTTTACTGTGTTTCAACAGTTTTCAGTCACCATGACAGAGAATGTTGACATATTATGACGCTCAAACTCATGGCTGCCTTATTTCTTGTCGCAGTCATACTATACTTATAAACTGATATAACACAATACCACGGTGGATAAAAACCCTGGTAAACATTAGAGTATTAGTACTCTGAACATAAATTGGTACCAAAGCTACAGCTGTTTACTGTGTTTCAACAGTTTTCAGTCACCATGATAGTGAATGTTGAACTTTTCTGACTTTCAAGCTCATGGCTGTCTTTTCTCCTGTCGCAGTCATAGTATACTTATAAATCGATATAACACAGTACCACAGTAGACGAAAACCCTGGTAATCAATAGAGTATTAGTATTCTCAACATAAATAGGTACCAAAGTTCCAGCTGTTTACTGAGCTTTAACAGTTTTCAATCTGCATGATAGAGAATCTTGACACATTCTCACTCTCAAACTCATGGCTGCCTTATCTCCTGTCGCACTCATAGTATACTTATGAATCGATATAACACAGTACCATGGTAGAAGAAAACCTTGGTAACCAATAGAGTATTAGTACTCTCAACATAAATAGGTACCAAAGCTGCAGCTGTTTACTGAGCTTTATTTTTCAGTCAGCATGGTAGAGAATCTTCACACATTCTCACTCTCAAACTCATGGCTGCCTTATCTCCTGTCGCAGTCATAGTATACTTATAAATTGATATAGCACAATACCACGGTAGAAGAAAACCCTGGTAACCAATAGAGTATTAGTACTCTCAACATAAATAGGTACCATAGCTACAGCTGGTTACTGTGTTTTCAACAGTTTTCAGTCTCCATAATAGAGAATGTTGACATATGCTGACTCTCAAACTCTAATGGCTGCCTTATTTCCTGTCGCAGTCATACTATACTAATTAATCGACATAACACAATACCACGGTAGAAGAATACACTGGTACCCGATAGACTATTAGTATTCTCAACATAACTAGGTAGCATTGCTACAGCTGTTTACTGTGTTTTCAACAGTTTTCAGTCACCATAATAGAGAATGTTGACATATTCTGACTCAAACTCATGGCTGCCTTATTTCCTGTCGCAGTCATACTATACTTATAAATTGATATAACACAATACCAGGGTGGAAAAAAACTCTGGTAACCAATAGAGTATTAGTACTCTCAACATAAATAGGTACCAAAGCTATAGCTGTTTACTGTGTTTCATCAGTTTTCAGTCACCATGATAGAGAATGGTCACCTATTCTGACTTTAAAACTCATGGCTGCCTTATCTCCTGTCGCAGTCATAGTATACTTCTAAATCGATATAACACAATACCACAGTAGAAGAAAACCCTGGTAACCAAAAGTGTATTAATACTCTCAACATAAATAAGTATCAAAGCTACAGCTGTTTGCTGTGTTTCAACAGTTTTCCGTCACCATGACAGAGAATGTTGACCTATTCTGACTCTCAAACTCATGGCTGCGTTATCTCCCGTCGCAGTCATAGTATACTTATAAATCGATATAACACAGTACCACGATGGAAAAAAACCCTGGTAACCAATAGTGTATTAGTACTCTCAACATAAATAGGAACCAAAGTTACAGCTGTTTACTGAGCTTTAACAGTTTTCAGTCAGCATGATAGAAAATCTTGACACATTCTCACTCTCAAACTCATGGCTGCCTTATCTCCTGTCGCAGTCATAGTATATTTATAAATTCATATAACACAGTACCACGGTTGAAGAAAACCCTGGTAACCAATAGAGTATTAGTACTCTCAACATAAATAGGCACCAAAGATGCTGCTGTTTACTGTGTTTCAACCGTTTTCAGTCACCATGATAGAGAATGTTCACCTATTCTGATTCTCAAACTCATGGCTGCCTTATCTCCTGTTGCAGGCATTGTATACTTATAGATCGATATAAGAGTTCCACGGTAGAAGAAATCCCTGGTAACCAATAGAGTATTAGTACTCTTAACATAAATAAGTACCAAAGCTACAGCTGTTTCCTGAGCTTTAACAATTTTCAGACCGCGTGATAAAGAATCTTGACACATTCTCACTCTAAAACTCGTGTCTTCCTTATCTCCTCTCGCAGTGATGCTATACTTATAAATCGATATAACACAATACCACGGTAGAAGAAAACCCTGGTAACCAACAGAGTATTAATACTCTCAATGTAAATAGGTACCAAAGCTACAGCTGGTTACTGTGTTTCAACAGTGTTCAGTCACCATAATAGAGAATGTTGACATATTATGACGCTCAAACTCATGGCTGCCTTATTTCTTGTCACAGTCAAACTATACTAATAAATTGATATAAAACAATACCACGGTGGATAAAAACCCTGCTAAACAATAGAGTAATAGTACTCTCAGCATAAAGAGGTACCAAAGCTACAGCTGGTTACTGTGTTTCAACAGTTTTCAGTCACCATGATAGAGAATGTTGACCTATTCTGACTCTCAAACTCTAATGGCTGCCTTATTTCCTGTCGCAGTCATACTATACTAATAAATCGACATAACACAATACCACGGTAGAAGAATACACTGGTACCCGATAGACTATTAGTATTCTCAACATAAATAGGTACCAAAGCTTGAGCTGTTTACTGTGTTTCAACAGTTTTCAGTCACCATAATAGAGAATGTTGACATATTCTGACTCAAACTCATGGCTGCCTTATTTCCTGTCACTGTCATACTATACTTATAAATTGATATAACATAGTACCACGGTGGAAAAAAACTCAGTTAACTAATAGAGTAATAGTACTCTCAGCATAAATAGGTACCAAAGCTACAGCTGTTTACTGTGTTTCATCAGTTTTCAGTCACCATGATAGAGAAATGTCACCTATTCTGACTTTCAAACTCATGGCTGCCTTATCTCCTGTCGCAGTCATAGTATACTTATAAATCGATATAACACAATACCACGGTGGAAAAAAACTCTGGTAACCAATAGAGTATTAGTACTCTCAACATCAATAAGTACCAAAGCTACAGCTGTTTACTATGTTTCAACAGTTTTCAGTCACCATGATAGAGAATGTTCACCTATTCTGACTCTCAAATTCATGGCTGCCTTATCTCCTGTCGCAATCATAGTATACTTATAAATCGATATAACACAATACCACGGTAGAAGAAAACCCTGGTAACCAAAAGAGTATTAGTACTCTCAACATAAATAAGTACCAAAGCTACTGCTGTTTACTGTGTTTCAACAGTTTTCAGTCTCCATGATAGAGAATGTTGACCTATTCTGACTCTCAAACTCATGGCTGCCTTATCTCCTGTCGCAGTCATAGTATACTTATAAATCGATATAACACAGTACCACGGTAGAAGTAAACCCTGGTAACCAATAGAGTATTAATACTCTCAACATAAATAGGTACCAAAGTTACAGCTGTTTACTGAGCTTTAGCAGTTTTCAGTCAGCATGATAGAGAATCTTGACACATTATCACTCTCAAACACATTGCTGCCTTATCTCCTATTGCAGTCATAGTATACATATAAATTGATATAACACAGTACCATGGTAGACGAAAACCCTGGTAACCCATACAGTATTAGTACTCTCAACATAAATAGGTACCAAAGCTGCAGATGTTTACTGAGCTTTAACAATTTTCAGTCAGCTTGATAGAGAATCTTGACACATTCTCACTCTCAAACTCCTGGCTCCCTTATCTCCTGTCGCAGTCATAGTATACATATTAATCGATATAACACAGTACCACGGTAGAAGAAAACCCTGGTAACCAATAGAGTATTAGTACTCGCAATATAAATAGGTACCAAAGTTACCGCTGGTTGCTGTTTTCAACAGTGTTCAGTGACCATAATTGAGAATGTTGACATATTCTGACTCAAACTCCTGGCTGCCTTATCTCCTGTCGCAGTGATGCTATACTTATAAATCGATATAACACAGTACCACGGTAGAAGAAAACCCTGGTAATCAATGGAGTATTAGTACTCGCAACATGAATAGGTACCAAAGCTACAGCTGTTTACTGAGCTTGAACAGTTTTCAGTCAGCGTGATAGAGAATGTTGACATATTCTGACGCTCAAACTCATGGCTGCCTTATTTCTTGTCGCAGTCATACTATACTTATATATTGATATAACACAATGCCATGTTGGATAAAAACCCTGGTAACCATTAGAGTATTAGTCCTCTCAGCTTAAATTGGTACCAAAGCTACAGCTGTTTACTGTGTTTCAACAGTTTTCAAACTCATGGCTGCCTATTTCCTGTCTCAGTCGTACTAAACTTATAAATTGATATAACACAATACCACGGTGGAAAAAAACCCTGGTAAAGAATAGAGTATTAGTACTCTGAACATAAATAGGTACCAAAGATACAGCTGGTTACTGTGTTTCAACAGTTTTCAGTCACCATGATAGAGAATGTTGACCTATTCTGACTCTCAAACTCATGGCTGCCTTATCTCCACTCGCAGTCAAACTATACTTATAAATGGGTATAACACAATACCATGGTAGAAGAAAACCCTGGTAACCAATAGAGTATTAGAACTCTCAACATAAATAGGTACCAAAGCTTGAGCTGTTTACTGTGTTTCAACAGTTTTCAGTCACCATAATAGAGAATGTTGACATATTCTGACTCAAACTCATGGCTGCCTTATTTCCTGTCACTGTCATACTATACTTATAAATTGATATAACACAATACCACGGTGGAAAAAAACTCTGGTAAAGAATAGAGTATTCATATTCTCAACATAAATTGGTACCAAAGCTGCAGCTGGTTACTGTGTTTCAACAGTTTTCAGTCACCATAATAGAGAATGTTGACATATTCTGACGCTCAAACTCATGGCTGCCTTATTTCTTGTCGCAGTCATACTATACTTATATATTGATATAACACAATGCCATGTTGGATAAAAACCCTGGTAACCATTGGAGTATTAGTCCTCTCAACTTAAATTGGTACCAAAGCTACAGCTGTTTACTGTGTTTCAACAGTTTTCAGTCACCATGATAGCAAATGTTGACCAATTCTGACTCTCAAACTCATGGCTGCCTTATCTCCTGTTGCAGTCATACTATACTTATAAATCGGTATATCACAATACCACGATAGTAGAAGAAAACCCTGGTAACCAATAGACTATTAGTTCTCTCAACATAAATAAGTACCAAAGCTGTAGCTGTTTACTGTGTTTCAACAGTTTTCAGTCACCATGATAGAGAATGTTGACCTATTCTGACTTTCAAACTCATGACTGCCTTATCTCCTGTCGCAGTCATAGTATACTTATAAATCGATATAACACAGTACCACGGTAGAAGAAATCCCTGGTAACCAGTAGAGTATTATAGTACTCTCAACATAAATAGGTACCAAAGCTGCAGCTGTTTACTGAGCATTCACAGTTTCAGTCAGCATGATAGAGAATCTTAACACATTCTCACTCTCAAACTCATGGCTGCCTTATCTCCTATCACAGTCATAGTATACTTATAAATTGATATAACACAGTACCACGGTAGAAGAAAACCCTGGTAACCAACAGAGTATTAGTACTCTCAGCATAAATAGGTACCAGAGCTACAGCTGGTTACTGTGTTTCAACAGTGTTCAGTCACCATAATAGAGAATGTTGACATATTCTGACTCTCAATCTCTAATGGCTGCCTTATTTCCTGTCGCAGTCATACTATACTAATAAATCGACATAACACAATACCACGGTAGAAGAATACACTGGTACCCGATAGACTGTTAGTATTCTCAACATAACTAGGTACCAAAGCTACAGCTGTTTACTGTGTTTTCAACCCTGGTAACCAATAGAGTATTAGTACTCTCAACATAAATAGGTACCAAGTTACAGCTGTTTACTAAGCTTTAACAGTTTTCAGTCTGCATGATAGAGTATCTTGACACATTCTCACTCTCAAACTCATGGCTGCCTTATCTCCTGTCGCAGTGATGGTATACTTATAAATCGATGTAACACAGTACCATGGTAGAAGAAACCCTCAGTAACCAATAGAGTATTAGTACTCTCAACATAAATAGGTACGAAAGCTGCAGCTGTTTACTGATCTTTAATTTTCAGTCCGCATGATAGAGAATCTTGACACATTCTCACTCTAACAATCGTGTCTTCCTTATCTCCTCTTGCAGTGATACTATACTTATAAATCGATATAACACAGTGCCACGGTAGAAGAAAAGCCAGGTAACCAATAGAGTATTAGTACTCTCAACATAAATAGGTACCAAAGCTACAGCTGTTTACTGTGTTTCAACTGTTTTCAGTCAGCATGATAGAGAATCTTGACACATTCTCACTCTCAAACTCATGGCTGCCTTATCTCCTGTCACAGTCATAGTGTACTTATGAATCGATATAATACAATACCACGGTAGAAGAAAACCCTGGTAACCAATAGAGTATTAGTACTCTCAACATAAATAGGTACCAAAGCTACAGCTGGTTACTGTGTCTCAGCAGTCTTCAGTCACCATAATAGAGAATGTTGACATATTTTTACGCTCAAGCTCATGGCTGTCTTATTTCTTGTCGTAGTCATACTATACTAACAGATTGATATAACACAATACCACAGTGGATAAAAACCCTGGTAACCAATAGAGAATTAGTACTCTCAACATAAATAGGTACCAAAGATGCTACTGTTTACTGTGTTTCAACCTTTTTCAGTCACCATGATAGAGAATGTTGACCTATTCTGACTCTCAAACTCATGGCTGCCTTATCTCCTGTCACAGGCATTGTATACTTATAGATTTGATATAACAGAGTACCACGGTAGAAGAAATCTCTGGTAACCAATAGAGTATTAGTACTCTCAACATAAATAAGTACCAAAGCTACAGCTGTTTACTGAGCTTTAACAATTTTCAGTCAGCATGATAGAGAATCTTGACACATTCTCACTCTAACAATCATGTCTTCCTTATCTCCTCTTGCAGTGATACTATACTTATAAATCGATATAACACAATACCATGGTAGAAGAAAACCCTGGTAACCAACAGAGTATTAGTGCTCTCAATGTAAATAGGTACCAAAGCTACAGCTGGTTACTGTGTTTCAACAGTGTTCAGTCACCATAATAGAGAATATTGACATATTATGACGCTCAAACTCATGGCTGCCTTATTTCTTGTCGCAGTCAAACTATACTAATAAATTGATATAACACAAGACCACGGTGGATAAAAACCCTGGTAACCAATAGAGTATTGGTACTTTCAACATAAATTAGTGCTCTCAATGTAAATAGGTACTAAAGCTACAGCTGTTTACTGTGTTTCATCAGTTTTCAGTCACCATAATAGAGAATGTTGACATATTCTGACTCAAACTCATGGATGCCTTATTTCCTGTCGCAGTCATACTATACTAATAAGTCGACATAACACAATAACACGGTAGAAGAATCCACTGGTACCCAATAGACTATTAGTATTCTCAACATAACTAGGTACCAAAGCTACAGCTGTTTACTGTGTTTTCAACAGTTTTCAGTCACCATAATAGAGAATGTTGACATATTCTGGCTCAAGCTCATGGATGCGTTATTTCCTGTCGCAGTCATACTATACTTATAAATTGATATAACACAATATCACGGTGGAAAAAAACTCTGGTAACCAATAGAGTATTAGTACTCTCAACATAAATAGGTTCCAAAGCTACAGCTGTTTACTATGTTTCAACAGTTTTCAGTCACCATGATAGAGAATGGTCACCCATTCTGACTTTCAAACTCATGGCTGCCTTATCTCCTGTCGCAGTCATAGTATACTTCCAAATCGATATAACACAATACCACGGTGGAAAAAACTCTGGTAACCAATAGAGTATTAGTACTCTCAACATAAATAAGTACCAAAGCTACAGCTGTTTACTGTGTTTCAACAGTTTTCAGGCACCATGATAGAGAATATTGACCTATTCTGACTCTCAAACTCATGGCTGCCTTATCTCCTGTCGCAGTCATAGTATACTTATAAATTGATGTAACACAGTACCACGGTAGAAGAAAACCCTGGTAACCAATAGAGTATTAGTACTCTCAACATAAATAGGTACCAAAGCTACAGCTGTTTACTGTGTTTCATCAGTTTTCAGTCACCATAATAGAGAATGTTGACATATTCTGGCTTTCAAACTCATCGCTGCCTTATCTCCTGTCGCAGTCATAGTATACTTAAAAATCGATATAACACAGTACCACGATGGAAGAAAACCCTGGTATGCAATAGAGTATTAGTACTCTCAACATAAATAGGTACCAAACCTAAAGCTGTTTACTGAGCTTTAACAGTTTTCAGTTAGCATGATAGAGAATCTTGACACATTCTCACTCTCAAACTCATGGCTGCCTTATCTCCTGTCGCAGTCATAGTATACTTATAAATTGATGTAACACAGTACCACGGTAGAAGAAAACCCTGGTAACCAATAGAGTATTAGTACTCTCAACATAAATAGTACCAAAGCTACAGCTGTTTACTGTGTTTCATCAGTTTTCAGTCACCATAATAGAGAATGTTGACATATTCTGGCTTTCAAACTCATGGCAGCCTGATCTCCTGTCGCAGTCATAGTATACTTATAAATCGATATAACACTACACCACGGTAGAAGAAAACCCTGGTAACCAATAGAGTATTAGTACTCTCAACATAATTAGGTACCAAAGCTTCAGCTGTTTAATGTGTTTCAACAGTTTTCAGTCAGCATGAAAGAGAATCTTCACACATTCTCACTCTCAAACTCATGGCTGCCTTATCTCCTCTTGCAGTCATATTATACGTATAAATCGATATAACACAATACCACGGTAGAAGAAAACACTGGTAACCAATAGAGTTTTAGTACTCTCAACATAAATAGGTACCAAAGCTGCAGCTGTTTAATGTGTTTCAACAGTTTTCAGTCAGCATGAAAGAGAATCTTCACACATTCTCACTCTCAAACTCATGGCTGCCTTATCTCCTCTTGCAGTCATACTATACGTATAAATCGATATAACACAATACCACGGTAGAAGAAAACCCTGGTAACCAATAGAGTATTAGTACTCTCAACATAAATAGGTACCAAAGCTACAGCTGTTTACTGTGTTTCATCAGTTTTCAGTCACCATAATAGAGAATGTTGACATATTCTGGCTTTCAAACTCATGGCTGCCTTATCTCCTGTCGCAGTCATAGTATACTTATAAATCGATATAACACAGTACCACGATGGAAGAAAACCCTGGTATACAATATGTATTAGTACTCTCAACATAAATGGGTACCAAAGCTTCAGCTGTTTACTGTGTTTCAACAGTTTTCAATCACCTTGACAGAGAATGTTGACCTGACTCTCAAACTCATGGCTGCCTTATCTCCTGTCGCAGGCATTGTATACTTATAGATCGATATAACACAGTACCACGGTAGAAGAAAACCCTGGTAACCAATAGAGTATTAGTACTCTCAACATAAATAAGTACCAAAGCTACAGCTGGTTACTGTGTTTCAATAGTGTTCAGTCACCATAATAGAGAATGTTGACATATTTTGACGCTCAAGCTCATGGCTGTCTTATTTCTTGCCGTAGTCATACTATACTAACAAAATGATATAACACAATACCACTGTGAATAAAAACCCTGGTAACCAATAGAGTATTGGTGCTCTCAACATAAAATGGTACCAAAGCTACAGCTGTTTACTGTGTTTCAACAGTTTTCAGTCAGCATGATAGAGAATCTTGACACATTCTCACTCTCAAACTCATGGCTTCCTTATCTCCTCTCGCAATCATACTATACTTCTAAATTGGTATAACACAAAATTCCACAGTAGAAGAAAACCCTGGTAAACAATAGAGTATTAGAACTCTCAACATAAATAGGTACCAAAGCTACAGCTGTTTACTGTGTTTCATCAGTTTTCAGTCAGCGTGATAGAGAATGTCGACACATTCTCACTCTCAAACTCATGGCTGCCTTATCTCCTCTCGCAGTCAAACTATACTTATAAATTCGTATAACACAATACCACAGTAGAAGAAAACCCTGGTAAACAATAGAGTATTAGTACTCTCAATGTAAATAGGTACCAAAGCTACAGCTGTTTACTGAGCTTTAACAGTTTTCAGTCAGCATGATAGAGAATCTTGACACATTCTCACTTTCAAACTCATGGCTGCCTTATCTCCTGTTGCAGTCATAGTATACGTATAAATCGATATTACACAGTACAACAGTAGAAGAAAACCCTGGTAACCAATAGAGTATTAGTACTCTTAACATAAATTGGTAGCAAAGCTGCTGCTGTTTACTGTATTTCAACATAAAATGGTACCAAAAAAAATGCTCTGGTACCCGATAGACTATTAGTATTCTCAGCATAACTAGGTACCAAAGCTACAGCTGTTTACTGCGTTTCATCAGTTTTCAGTCACCATAATAGAGAATGTTGACATATTCTGACTCAAACTCATGGCTGCCTTATTTCCTGATGCAGTCGTACAATACTTATAAATTGATATAACACAATACCACGGTGGAAAAAAACCCTGGTAAAGAATAGAATATTCGTACTCTCAACATAAATAGGTACCAAAGCTACAGCTGGTTACTGTGGTTCAACAGTTTTCAGTCACCATAATAGCGAATGTTGACCTATTCTGACTCTCAAACTCATGGCTGCCTTCTCTCCTGTCGCAGTCATAGTATACTTATAAATCGATATAACACAGTACCACGATGGAAGAAAACCCTGGAAACTAATAGAGTATTAGTACTCTCAACATGAATAGGTACCAAAGCTACAGCTGTTTACTGTGTTTCAACAGTTCTCAGTCACAATGATAGAGAATCTTGACACATTCTCACTCTCAAACTCATGGCTGCCTTATTTCTTGTCGCAGTCATACTATACTTATAAATCGATATAATAAAATACCATGGTAGAAAAAAAACCCTGGTAACCAATAGAGTATTAGTACTCTCAACATAAATAGATACCAAATCTTCAGCTGTTTATTGAGCATTAACAGTTTTCAGTCAGCATGATAGAGTATCTTGACACATTCTCACTCTCAAACTCATGGCTGCCTTATCTCCTGTCGCAGTCATAATATACTTATAAATTGATATAACAAAATACCACGGCAGAAGAAAACCCTGGTAACCAATAGAGTAATAGTACTCTCAACATAAATAGGTACCAAAGCTACAGCTGGTTACTGTGCTTCAACAGTTTTCAGTCACCATAATAGCGAATGTTGACCTATTCTGACTCTCAAACTCATGGCTGCCTTCTCTCTTGTCGCAGTCATAGTATACTTATAAATCGATATAACACAGTACCACGATGGAAGAAAACCCTGGTAACTAATGGAGTATTAGTACTCTCAACATGAACAGGTACCAAAGCTGCAGCTGTTTACTGAGCTTTAACAGTTTTCAGTCAGCATGATAGAGAATCTTGACACTTTCTCACTCTCAAACTCATGGCTCTCTTATATCCTGTCGCAGTCATAGTATACTTATAAATCGATATAACACAGTACCACGATGGTGAAAATCCTGGTAACCAATAGAGTATTAGTACTCTCAACATGAATAGGTACCAAAGCTACAGCTGTTTACTGTGTTTCAACAGTTTTTTGTCAGCATGACAGAGAATGTTGACCTATTCTGACTCTCAAACTCATGGCTGCCTTAACTCCTGTCGCAGTCATATTATACTTATAAATTGATATAATAAAATACCACGGTAGAAGAAAACACTGGTAACCAATAGAGTATTTGTACTCTCAACATGAATAGGTACCAAAGCTTCAGCTGTTTACTGTGTTTCAACAGTTTTCAGTCACCATGACAGAGAATGTTGACCTATTCTGACTCTCAAACTCATGGCTGCCTTATCTCCTGTCGCAGTCATAGTATACTTATAAATTGATGTAACACAGTACCACGGTAGAAGAAAACCCTGGTAACCAATAGAGTATTAGTACTCTCAACATAAATAGGTACCAAAGCTACAGCTGGTTACTGTTTTCAACAGTTTTCAGTCACCATAATAGAGAATGTTGACATATTCTGGCTTTCAAACTCATGGCTGCCTTATCTCCTGTTGCAGTCATAGTATACTTATAAATTGATATAACAGAATACCACGGTGGAAAAAAACCCTGGTAAAGAATAGAGTATTCGTATTCTCAACATAAACAGGTACCAAAGCTACAGCTGGTTGCTGTGTTTCAACAGTTTTCAGTCACCATAATAGAGAATGTTGACATATTCTAACGCTCAAACTCATGGCTGCCTTATTTCTTGTCGCAGTCATACTATACTTATAAATCGATATAACACAATACCACGGTAGAAGAAAACCCTGGTAACCAACAGAGTATTAGTACTCACAACATAAATAGGTACCAAAGATGCTGCTGTTTACTGTGTTTCAACAGTTTTCAGTCACCATGACAGAGAATGTTGACCTATTCTGACTCTCAGACACATGGCTGCCTTATCTCCTGTCGCAGGCAATGTATACAGATTGATCGATATACCACAGTACCACAGTAGAAGAAAACCCTTGGTTAGCAATAGAGTATTAGTACTCTCAACATAAATAGGTACCAAAGCTATAGCTGTTTACTGTGTTTCAACAGTTTTCAGTCGCCTTGATAGAGCATCTTGACACATTCTCACTCTGAAACTCATTTCTGCCTTATCTCCTCTCGCAGTCCTAGTATACTTATAAATTGATATAACACAATACCACAGTAGAAGAAAACCCTGGTAACTAAAAGAGTATTAATACTCTCAACATAAATAGGTACCAAATCTGCAGCTGTTTACTGTGTGTTTCAACAGTTTTCAGTCAGCATGATAGAAAATCTTGACACATTCTCACTCTCAAACTCATTTCTGCCTTATCTCCTGTCGCAGTCATAATATACTTATAAATCGGTATAACCAAATACCACGTTAGAAGAAAACCCTGGTAAACAATAGAGTATTAGTACTCTCAACATAAATTGGTACCAAAGCTACAGCTGTTTACCGTGTTTCAACAGTTTTCAGTCACCATGATAGTGAATGTTGACCTATTCTGACTCTCAAACTCATGGCTGCCTTATCTCCTGTCGCTGTCATAGTATACTTATCAATCGGTATAACCAAATACCACGGTAGAAGAAAACCCTGGTAACCAATAGAGTATTAGTATTCTCAACATAAATAGGTACCAAAGCTACAACTGTTTGCTGAGCTTTAATAGTTTTCAGTCAGCATGATAGAGAATCTTGACAAATTCTCACTCTCAAACTCAGGGCTGCCTTATCTCCTCTCGCAGTCAAACTATACTTATAAATCGGTATAACACAATACCACGGTAGAAGAAAACCCTTGTAACCAATAGGGTATTAGTATTCTCAACATAAATAGGTACCAAAGCTACAGCTATTTACTGAGCTTTAACAGTTTTCAGTCAACATGATAGAGAATCTTGACACATTCTCACTCTCAAACTCATGTCTGCCTTATCTCCTGTCGCAGTCATAGAATACTTATTAATCGATATACCACAATACCACGCTAGAAGAAAACCCTGGTAACCAACAGAGTATTAGTACTCGCAGCATAAATTGGTACCAAAGCTTCAGCTGTTTACTGTGTTTCAACAGTTTTCAGTCACAATGACAGAGAATGTTGACCTATTCTGACTCTCAGACACCTGGCTGCCTTATCTCCTGTCGCAGGCAATGTATACATACAGATCGATATAACACAGTACCACAGTAGAAGAAAACCCTTGGTAACCAATAGAGTATTAGTACTCTCAACATAAATAGGTACCAAAGCTACAGCTGGTTACTGTTTTCAACAGTGTTCAGTCACCATAATAGAGAATGTTCACATATTATGACGCTCAAACTCATGGCTGCCTTATTACTTGTCACAGTCATACTATACTAATAAATTGATATAACACAATACCACGGTGGATAAAAACCCTGGCAACCAATAGAGTATTAGTGCTCTCAACATAAATTTGTTCCAATGCTACAGCTGATTACTGTGTTTCAACAGTTTTCAGTCACCATGACAGAGAATGTTGACCTATTCTGACTCTCAGACACATGGCTGCCTTATCTCCTGTCGCAGGCAATGTATACAGATAGATCGATATAACACAGTACCATGGTAGAAGAAAACCTTGGTAACCAATAGAGTATTAGTACTCTCAACATAAATAGGTACCAAAGCTGCAGCTGTTTACTGTGTTTCAACACTTTTCAGTCGCCATGATAGAGCATCTTGACACATTCTCACTCTCAAACTCATTTGTGCCTTATCTCCTCTCGCAGTCATACTATACTTATAATCGATATAACACAATACCACAGTAGAAGAAAACCCTGGTAACTAAAAGAGTATTAATACTCTCAACATAAATAGGTACCAAAGCTGCAGCTGTTTAGTGTGTGTTTCAACAGTTTTCAGTCAGCATGATAGAAAATCTTGACATATTCTCACTCTCAAACTCATGGCTGCCTTATCTCCTGTCGCAGTCATAGTATATTTATAAATTCCTATAACACAGTACCTCGGTTGAAGAAAACCCTGGTAACCAATAGAGTATTAGTACTCTCAATGTAAATAGGTACCAAAGCTACAGCAGTTTACTGAGCTTTAACAATTTTCAATCAGCATGATAGAGAATCTTGACACATTCTCACTCTCAAACTCAGGGCTGCCTTATCTCCTGTTGCAGTCAATGTATACTTATATATCAATATAACACAGTGCCACGTTAGAAGAAAACCCTGGTAACCAATAGAGTATTAGTACTCTCAACATAAATAGGTACCAAAGCTGCAGCTGTTTAATGTGTTTCAACAGTTTTCAGTCAGCATGATAGAGAATCTTCACACATTCTCACTCTCAAACTCATGGCAGCCTTATCTCCTCTCGCAAGCATACTATACTTATAAATCGATATAACACATTATCACGGTAGAAGAAAACCCTGGTAACCAATAGAATATTAGTACTCTCAACATAAATAGGTACCAAAGCTACAGCTGTTTTCTGAGATTTAACATTTTTCAGTCAGCATGATAGAGAATCTTGACACATTCTCACTCTCAAACTCATGTCTGCCTTATCTCCTGTCGCAGTCATAGTATACTTATAAAACAATATAACACAATACCACGGTAGACGAAAACCCTGGTAACCAACAGAGTATTAGTACTCACAACATAAATAGGTACCAAAGATGCTGCTGTTTACTGTGTTTCAGCAGTTTTCAGTCACCATGACAGAGAATGTTGACCTATTCTGACTCTCAGACACATGGCTGCCTTATCTCCTGTCGCAGGCAATGTATACAGATAGATCGATATAACACAGTACCACAGTAGAAGAAAACCCTTGGTTACCAATAGAGTATTAGTACTCTCAACATAAATAGGTACCAAAGCTGCAGCTGTTTACTGTGTGTTTCAACAGTTTTCAGTCAGCATGATAGAAAATCTTGACACATTCTCACTCTCAAACTCATGGCTGCCTTATCTCCTGTCGCAGTCATAGTATATTTATGAGTTCCTATAACACAGTACAACGGTTGAAGAAAACCCTGGTAACCAATAGAGTATTAGTACTCTCATCATAAATAGGTACCAAAGATGCTGCTGTTTACTGTGTTTCAACCGTTTTCAGTCGCCATGATACAGAATGTTGACCTATTCAGACTCTCAAAGTCATGGCTGCCTTATCTCCTGTCGCAGGCATTGTATACTTATAGATCGATATAACAGAGTACCACGGTAGAAGAAATCCCTGGTAACCAATAGAGTATTAGTACTCTCAAGATAAATAAGTACCAAAGCTACAGCTGTTTACTGAGCTTTAACAATTTTCAGTCAGCATGACAGAGAATCTTGACACATTCTCACTCTAAAACTTGTGTCTTCCTTATCTCCTCTCGCAGTGATACTATACTTATAAATCGATATAACACAATACCACGGTAGAAGAGAACCCTGGTAACCAGCTGAGTATTAGTACTCTCAATGTAAATAGGTACCAAAGCTACAGCTGGTTACTGTGTTTCAACAGTGTTCAGTCACCATAATAGAGAATGTTGACATATTATGACGCTCAAACTCATGGCTGCCTTATTTCTTGCCGCAGTCAAACTATACTAATAAATTGATATAACATAATACCACGGTAGTAGAAATAAACCCTGGTAACCAATAGAGTATTAGTTCTCTCAACATAAATAAGTACCAAAGCTATAGCTGTTTACTGTCTTTCAACAGTTTTCAGTCACCATGATAGAGAATGTTGACCTATTCTGACTTTCAAACTCATGGCTGCCTTATCTCCTGTCGCAATCATAGTATACTTATAAATTGATATAACACAGTACCATGGTAGAAGAAAACCTTGGTAACCAATAGAGTATTAGTACTTTCAACATAAATAGGTACTAAAGCTGCTGCTGTTTACCGTACTTTAATTTTCAGTCAGCATGATAGAGAATCTTGACACATTCTCACTCTCAAACTCATGTCTGCCTTATCTCCTGTCGCAGTCATAGTATACTTATAAAACGATATAACACAATACCACGGTAGAAGAAAACCCTGGTAACCAACAGAGTATTAGTACTCGCAACATAAATAGGTACCAAAGATGCTGCTGTTTACTGTGTTTCAGTAGTTTTCAGTCACCATGACAGAGAATGTTGACCTATTCTGACTCTCAGACACATGGCTGCCTTATCTCCTGTCGCAGGCAATGTATACAGATAGATCGATTTAACACAGTACCACAGTAGAAGGAAATCCTTGGTTACCAATAGAGTATTAGTACTCTCAACATAAATAGGTACCAAAGCTATAGCTGTTTACAGTGTTTCAACAGTTTTCAGTCGCCATGATAGAGCATCTTGACACATTCTCACTCTCAAACTCATTTCTGCCTTATCTCCTCTCGCAGTCATACTATACTTATAAATCGATATAACACAATACCACAGTAGAAAACCCTGGTAACTAAAAGAGTATTAATACTCTCAACGTAAATAGGTACTAAAGCTACATCTGTTTACTGTGTTTCATCAGTTTTCAGTCACCATAATAGAGAATGTTGACATATTCTGACTCTCAAACTCTAATGGCTGCCTTATTTCCTGTCGCAGTCATACTATACTAATAAATCGACATAACACAATAAAACGGTAGAAGAATCCACTGGTACCCAATAGACTATTAGTATTCTCAACATAACTACGTACCAAAGCTACAGCTGTTTACTGTGTTTTCAACAGTTTTATGTCACCATAATAGAGAATGTTGACGTATTCTGACTCAAACTCATGGCTGCATTATTTCCTGTCGCAGTCATACTATACTTATAAATTGATATAACACAATACCACGGTGGAAAAAAACTCTGGTAACCAATAGAGTATTAGTACTCTCAACATAAATAGGTACCAAAGGTACAGCTGTTGACTGGGTTTCATCAGTTTTCAGTCACCATGATAGAGAATGGTCACCTATTCTGACTTTCAAACTCATGGCTGCCTTATCTCCTTTTGCAGTCATAGTATACTTCTAAATCGATATAACACAATACCACGGTGGAAAAAAACTCTGGTAACCAATAGAGTATTAGTACTCTCAACATAAATAAGTACCAAACCTACAGCTGTTTACTATGTTTCAACACTTTTCAGTCACCATGATAGAGAATGTTGACCTATTCTGACTCTCAAACTCATGGCTGCCTAATCTCCTGTCACAGTCATAGTATACTTATAAATCGATATAACACAATACCACTGTAGAAGAAAACCCTGGTAACCAAGAGTATTAGTACTCTCAACATAAATAAGTACCAAAGCTACAGCTGTTTACTGTGTTTCAACAGTTTTCAGTCACCATGATAGAGAATGTTGACACATTCTCACTCTCAAACTCATTGCTGCCTTATCTCCTATTGCAATGATAGTATACTTATAAATCGATATAACACAGTACCGTGGTAGACGAAAACCCTGGTAACCAATACAGTATTAGTACTCTCAACATAAATAGGTACCAAAGCTGCAGCTGTTTACTGAGCTTTTAACAGTTTTCCGTCACCATGACAGAGAATGTTGACCTCTTCTGACTCTCAAACTCATGGCTGCCTTATCTCCCGTCGCAGTCATAGTGTACTTATGAATCGATATAACACAATACCACGGTAGAAGAAAACCCTGGTAACCAACAGAGTATTAGTACTCTCAACATAAATTGGTACCAAAGCTACAGTTGTTTACTGAGCTTTAACAATTTTCAGTCCGCATGATAGAGAATCTAGACACATTCTCACTCTCAAACTCATGACTGCCTTATCTCCTCTCGCAGTCATACTATACTTATAAATCGGTATAACCAAATACCACGATAGAAGAAAACCCTGGTAACCAATAGAGTATTGGTACTCTCAACATAAATAGGTACCAAAGCTACAGCTGGTTACTGTGTCTCAGCAGTCTTCAGTCACCATAATAGAGAATGTTGACATATTTTGACGCTCAAGCTCATGGCTGTCTTATTTCTTGTCGTAGTCATACTATACTAACAAATTGATATAACACAATACCACAGTGGATAAAAACTCTGGTAACCAATAGAGTATTAGTACTCTCAACATAAATAAGTACCAAAGCTACAGCTGTTTACTATGTTTCAACAGTTTTCAGTCACCATGATAGAGAATGCTGACCTATTCTGACTCTCAAACTCATGGCTGCCTTATCTCCTGTCACAGGCATTGTATACTTATAGATCGATATAACAGAGTACCACGGTAGAAGAAATCTCTGGTAACCAATAGAGTATTAGTACTCTCAACATAAATAAGTACCAAAGCTACAGCTGTTTACTGAGCTTTAACAATTTTCAGTCAGCATGATAGAGAATCTTGACACATTCTCACTCTAACAATCGTGTCTTCCTTATCTCCTCTCGCAGTGATACTATACTTATAAATCGATATAACACAATACCATGGTAGAAGAAAACACTGGTAACCAACAGACTATTAGCGCTCTCAATGTAAATAGGTACCAAAGCTACAGCTGGTTACTGTGCTTCAACAGTGTTCAGTCACCATAATAGAGAATATTGACATATTATGATGCTCAAACTCATGGCTGCCTTATTTCTTGTCGCAGTCAAACTATACTAATAAATTGATATAGCACAAGACCACGGTGGATAAAAACCCTGGTAACCAATAGAGTATTGGTACTTTCAAGATAAATTAGTGCTCTCAGTGTAAATAGGTACTAAAGCTACAGCTGTTTACTGTGTTTCATCAGTTTTCAGTCACCATAATAGAGAATGTTGACATATTCTGACTCTCAAACTCTAATGGCTGTCTTATTTCCTGTCGCAGTCATACTATACTAATAAATCGACATAACACAATAACACGGTAGAAGAATCCACTGGTACCCAATAGACTATTAGTATTCTCAACATTACTAGGTACCAAAGCTACTGCTGTTTACTGTGTTTCAATATAAAATGGTACCAAAAAAAATGCACTGGTACCCGATAGACTATTAGTATTCTCAGCATAACTAGGTGCCAAAGCTACAGCTGTTTACTGTGTTTCATCAGTTTTCAGTCACCATAATAGAGAATGTTGACATATTCTGACTCAAACTCATGGCTGCCTTATTTCCTGACGCAGTCGTACAATACTTATAAATTGATATAACACAGTACCACGGTGGAAAAAAACCCTGGTAAAGAATAGAATATTCGTACTCTCAACATAAATAGGTACCAAAGCTACAGCTGGTTACTGTGCTTCAACCGTTTTCAGTCACCATGATAGCGAATGTTGACCTATTCTGACTCTCAAACTCATGGCTGCCTTAACTCCTGTCGCAGTCATATTATACTTATAAATTGATGTAACACAGTACCACGGTAGAAGAAAACCCTGGTAACCAATAGAGTATTAGTACTCTCAACATATATAGGTACCAAAGCTACAGCTGTTTACTGTGTTTCATCAGTTTTCAGTCACCATAATAGAGAATGTTGACATATTCTGACTTTCAAACTCATGGCTGCCTTATCTCCTGTCGCAGTCATCGTATACTTATAAATCGATATAACACAGTACCACGATGGAAGAAAACCCTGGTAAGCAATAGAGTATTATTACTCTCAACATAAATAGGTACCAAAGCTACAGCTGTTTACTGAGCTTTAACAGTTTTCAGTTAGCATGATAGAGAATCTTGACACATGGCTGCCTTATCTCCTGTCACAGTCAATGTATACTTATAAATCGATATAACACAGCACCACGGTAGAAGAAAACCCAGGTAACCAATAGAGTATTAGTACTCTCAACATAAATAGGTACCAAAGCTGCAAGTGTTTATTGTGTTTCAACAGTTTTCAGTCACCATGACAGAGAATGTTGACCTATTCTGACTCTCAAACTCATGGCTGCCTTATCTCCTGTCGCAGTCATAGTATACTTATAAATTGATGTAACACAGTACCACGGTAGAAGAAAACCCTGGTAACCAATAGAGTATTAGTACTCTCAACATAAATAAGTACCAAAGCTACAGCTGGTTACTGTGTTTCAATAGTGTTCAGTTACCATAATAGAGATTGTTGACATATTTTGACGCTCAAGCTCATGGCTGTCTTATTTCTTGTCGTAGTCATAGTATACTAACAAAATGATATAACACAATACCACTGTGGATAAAAACCCTGGTAACCAATAGAGTATTAGTGCTCTCAACATAAAATGGTACCAAAGCTACAGCTGTTTACTGTGTTTCAACAGTTCTCAGTCAGCATGATAGAGAATGTCGACACATTCTCACTCTCAAACTCATGGCTGCCTTATCTCCTCTCGCAGTCAAACTATTCTTATAAATTGGTATAACACAATACCACAGTAGAAGAAAACCCTGGTAAACAATAGAGTATTAGTACTCTCAATATAAATAGGTACCAAAGCTACAGCTGTTTAGTGAGCTTTAACAGTTTTCAGTCAGCATGATAGAGAATCTTGACACATTCTCACTTTCAAACTCATGGCTGCCTTATCTCCTGTCGCAGTCATAGTATACGTATAAATCGATATTACACAGTACAACAGTAGAAGAAAACCCTGGTAACCAATAGAGTATTAGTACTCTTAACATAAATTGGTAGCAAAGCTACTGCTGTTTACTGTGTTTCAACATAAAATGGTACCAAAAAAAATGCACTGGTACCCGATAGACTATTAGTATTCTCAGCATAACTAGGTACCAAAGCTACAGCTGTTTACTGCTTTTCATCAGTTTTCAGTCACCATAATAGAGAATGTTGACATATTCTGACTCAAACTCATGGCTGCCTTATTTCCTGACGCAGTCGTACAATACTTATAAATTGATATAACACAGTACCACGGTGGAAAAAAACCCTGGTAAAGAATAGAATATTCGTACTCTCAACATAAATAGGTACCAAAGCTGCAGCTGGTTACTGTGCTTCAACAGTTTTCAGTCACCATGATAGCGAATGTTGACCTATTCTGACTCTCAAACTCATGGCTGCCTTAACTCCTGTCGCAGTCATATTATTCTTATAAATTGATGTAACACAGTACCACGGTAGAAGAAAACCCTGGTAACTAATAGAGTATTAGTACTCTCAACATGAATAGGTACCAAAGCTACAGCTGTTTACTGTGTTTCAACAGTTCTCAGTCACAATGATAGAGAATCTTGACACATTCTCACTCTCAAACTCATGGCTGCCTTATTTCTTGTCGCAGTCATACTATACTTATAAATTGATATAACACAATACCACGGTGGATAAAAACCCTGGTAACCATTAGAGTATTAGTACTCTCAACATAAATTGGTTGCAAAGCTACAGCTGTTTACTGTGTTTCAACTGTTTTCAGTCAGAATGATAGAGAATCTTGACACATTCTCACTCTCAAACTCATGGCTGCCTTATCTCCTCTCACAGTCATACTATACTTATAAATCGATATAATAAAATTCCACGGTAGAAGAAAACCCTGATAACCAATAGAGTATTAGTACTCTCAACATAAATAGGTACCAAAGCTACAGCTGTTTACTGTGTTTCATCAGTTTTCAGTCACCATGATAGCGAATGTTGACCTATTCTGGCTCTCAAACTCATGGCTCCCTTGTCTCCTGTCGCAGTCATAGTATACTTATAAATCGATATAACACAGTACCACGATGGAAGAAAACCCTGGTAACTAATGGAGTATTAGTACTCTCAACATGAATAGATACCAAAGCTGCAGCTGTTTACTGAGCTTTAACAGTTTTCAGTCAGCATGATAGAGAATCTTGACACATTCTCACTCTCAAACTCATGGCTGTCTTATCTCCTGTCGCAGTCATAGTATACTTATAAATCGATATAACACAGTACCACGATGGATGAAAATCCTGGTAACCAATAGAGTATTAGTACTCTCAACATGAATAGGTACCAAAGCTACAGCTGTTTACTGTGTTTCAACAGTTTTTAGTCAGCATGACAGAGAATGTTGACCTATTCTGACTCTCAAACTCATGGCTGCCTTAACTCCTGTCAGCACTCTCACTCTCAAACTCATTACTGCTTTATCTCCTCTCGCAGTCATACTATACTTATAAATCGATATAATACAATACCCCAGTAGAAGAAAACCCTGGTAACCAAAAGAGTATTAGTACTCTCAACATAAATAGGTACCAAAGCTACAGCTGTTTACTGTGTTTCAACAGTGTTCAGTCACCATGATAGAGAATGTTGACATATTCTGACTCACAAACTCATGGCTGCCTTATTTCCGGTTGCAGTCATACTATACTTATAAATTGATATAACACTTAACCATGGTGGAAAAAACCCTGGTAAAGAATAGAGTATTAGTACTCTCAACATAAACAGCTGGTTACTGTGCTTCAACAGTTTTCAGTCACCATGATAGCGAATGTTGACCTATTCTGACTCTCAAACTCATGGCTGCCTTCTCTCCTGTCGCAGTCATAGTATACTTATAAATCGATATAACACAGTACCACGATGGAAGAAAACCCTGGTAACTAATAGAGTATTAGTACTCTCAACATGAATAGGTACCAAAGCTACAGCTGTTTACTGTGTTTCAACAGTTCTCAGTCACAATGATAGAGAATCTTGACACATTCTCACTCTCAAACTCATGGCTGCCTTATTTCTTGTCGCAGTCATACTATACTTATAAATCGATATAATAAAATACCATGGTAGAAGAAAACCCTGGTAACCAATAGAATATTAGTACTCTCAACATAAATAGATACCAAAGCTTCAGCTGTTTATTGAGCATTAACAGTTTTCAGTCAGCATGATAGAGTATCTTGACACATTCTCACTCTCAAACTCATGGCTGTCTTATCTCCTGTCGCAGTCATAGTATACTTATAAATCGATATAACACAGGACCACGATGGAAGAAAACCCTGGTAACTAATGGAGTATTAGTACTCTCAACATGAACAGGTACCAAAGCTGCAGCTGTTTACTGAGCTTTAACAGTTTTCAGTCAGCATGATAGAGAATCTTGACACATTCTCACTCTCAAACTCATGGCGGTATTATCTCCTGTCGCAGTCATAGTATACTTATAAATCGATATAACACAGTACCACGATAGATGAAAATCCTGGTAACCAATAGAGTATTAATACTCTCAACATGAATAGGTACCAAAGCTACAGCTGTTTACTGTGTTTCAACAGTTTTTAGTCAGCATGACAGAGAATGTTGACCTATTCTGACTCTCAAACTCATGGCTGCCTTAACTCCTGTCGCAGTCATATTATTCTTATAAATCGATATAATAAAATACCACGGTAGAAGAAAACACTGGTAACCAATAGAGTATTTGTACTCTCAACATGAATAGGTACCAAAGCTTCAGCTGTTTACTGTGTTTCAACAGTTTTCAGTCACCATGACAGAGAATGTTGACCTATTCTGACTCTCAAACTCATGGCTGCCTTATCTCCTGTCGCAGTCATAGTATACTTATAAATTGATGTAACACAGTACCACGGTAGAAGAAAACCCTGGTAACCAATAGAGTATTAGTACTCTCAACATAAATAGGTACCAAAGCTACAGCTGTTTACTGTGTTTCATCAGTTTTCAGTCACCATAATAGAGAATGTTGACATATTCTGGCTTTCAAACTCATGGCTGCCTTATCTCCTGTCGCAGTCATAGTATACTTATAAATTGATATAACAGAATACCACGGTGGAAAAAAACCCTGGTAAAGAATAGAGTATTCGTATTCTCAACATAAACAGGTACCAAAGCTACAGCTGGTTGCTGTGTTTCAACAGTTTTCAGTCACCATAATAGAGAATGTTGACATATTCTAACGCTCAAACTCATGGCTGCCTTATTTCTTGTCGCAGTCATACTATACTTATAAATTGATATAACACAATACCACGTTGGATAAAACCCTGGTAACCATTAGAGTATTAGTACTCTCAACATGAATAGGTACCAAAGCTACAGCTGTTTACTGAGCTTTAACAGTTTTCAGTCAGCATGATAGAGAATCTTGACACATTCTCACTCTCAAACTCATGACGGCCTTATCTCCTCTCGCAGTCATAGTATACTTATAAAACGATATAACACAATACCACGGTAGAAGAAAACCCTGGTAACCAACAGAGTATTAGTACTCACAACATAAATAGGTACCAAAGATGCTGCTGTTTACAGTGTTTCAACAGTTTTCAGTCACCATGACAGAGAATGTTGACCTATTCTGACTCTCAGACACATGGCTGCCTTATCTCCTGTCGCAGGCAATGTATACAGATTGATCGATATACCACAGTACCACAGTAGAAGAAAACCCTTGGTTAGCAATAGAGTATTAGTACTCTCAACATAAATAGGTACCAAAGCTGTAGCTGTTTACTGTGTTTCAACAGTTTTCAGTCGCCTTGATAGAGCATCTTGACACATTCTCACTCTGAAACTCATTTCTGCCTTATCTCCTCTCGCAGTCCTAGTATACTTATAAATCGATATAACACAATACCACAGTAGAAGAAAACCCTGGTAACTAAAAGAGTATTAATACTCTCAACATAAATTGGTACCAAAGCTACAGCTGTTTACCGTGTTTCAACAGTTTTCAGTCACCATGATAGTGAATGTTGACCTATTCTGACTCTCAGACACATGGCTGCCTTATCTCCTGTCGCTGTCATAGTATACTTATAAATCGGTATAACCAAATACCACGGTAGAAGAAAACCCTGGTAACCAATAGAGTATTAGTATTCTCAACATAAATAGGTACCAAAGCTACAGCTGTTTGCTGAGCTTTAACAGTTTTCAGTCGGCATGATAGAGAATCTTGACAAATTCTCACTCTCAAACTCATGTCTGCCTTATCTCCTGTCGCAGTCATAGAATACTTATTAATCAATATACCACAATACCACACTAGAAGAAAACCCTGGTAACCAACAGAGTATTAGTACTCGCAACATAAATTGGTACCAGAGCTTCAGCTGTTTACTGTGTTTCAACAGTTTTCAGTCACCATGACAGAGAATGTTGACCTATTCTGACTCTCAGACACATGGCTGCCTTATCTCCTGTCACAGGCAATGTATACATATAGATCGATATAACACAGTACCACAGTAGAAGAAAACCCTTGGTAACCAATAGAGTATTAGTACTCTCAACATAAATAGGTACCAAAGCTACAGCTGGTTACTGTTTTCAACAGTGTTCAGTCACCATAATAGAGAATGTTCACATATTATGACGCTCAAACTCATGGCTGCCTTATTACTTGTCGCAGTCATACTATACTAATAAATTGATATAACACAATACCACGGTGGATAGAAACCCTGGTAACCAATTGAGTATTAGTGCTCTCAACATAAATTTGTTCCAATGCTACAGCTGTTTACTGTGTTTCAACAGTTTTCAGTCACCATGACAGAGAATGTTGACCTATTCTGACTCTCAGACACATGGCTGCCTTATCTCCTGTCGCAGGCAATGTATACAGATAGATCGATATAACACAGTACCATGGTAGAAGAAAACCTTGGTAACCAATAGCGTATTAGTACTCTCAACATAAATAGGTACCAAAGCTGCAGCTGTTTACTGTGTTTCAACACTTTTCAGTCGCCATGATAGAGCATCTTGACACATTCTCACTCTCAAACTCATTTCTGCCTTATCTCCTCTCGCAGTCATACTATACTTATAAATCGATATAACACAATACCACAGTAGAAGAAAACCCTGGTAACTAAAAGAGTATTAATACTCTCAACATAAATAGGTACCAAAGCTGCAGCTGTTTAGTGTGTGTTTCAACAGTTTTCAGTCAGCATGATAGAAAATCTTGACACATTCTCACTCTCAAACTCATGCCTGCCTTATCTCCTGTCGCAGTCATAGTATATTTATGAATTCCTATAACACAGTACAACGGTTGAAGAAAACCCTGGTAACCAATAGAGTATTAGTACCCTCATCATAAATAGGTACCAAAGATGCTGCTGTTTACTGTGTTTCAACCGTTTTCAGTCGCCATGATACAGAATGTTGACCTATTCTGACTCTCAAAGTCATGGCTGCCTTATCTCCTGTCGCAGTCATAGTATACTTATAAATCGATATATCACAGTACCACAGTAGACGAAAACCCTGGTAACCAATAGAGTATTAGTACTCTCAACATAAATAAGTACCAAAGCTACAGCTGTTTACTGAGCTTTAACAATTTTCAGTCAGCATGACAGAGAATCTTGACACATTCTCAGTCTAAAACTTGTGTCTTCCTTATCTCCTCTCGCAGTGATACTATACTTATAAATCGATATAACACAATACCACGGTAGAAGAGAACCCTGGTAACCAGCTGAGTATTAGTACTCTCAATGTAAATAGGTACCAAAGCTACAGCTGGTTACTGTGTTTCAACAGTGTTCAGTCACCATAATAGAGAATGTTGACATATTATGATGCTCAAACTCATGGCTGCCTTATTTCTTGTCGCAGTCAAACTATACTAATAAATTGATATAACATAATACAACGGTAGTAGAAGAAAACCCTGGTAACCAATAGAGTATTAGTTCTCTCAACATAAATAAGCACCAAAGCTATAGCTGTTTACTGTGTTTCAACAGTTTTCAGTCACCATGATAGAGAATGTTGACCTATTCTGACTTTCAAACTCATGGCTGCCTTATCTCCTGTCGCAATCATAGTATACTTATAAATTGATATAGCACAATACCACGGTAGAAGAAAACCCTGGTAACCAACAGAGTATTAGTACTCTCAGCATAAATAGGTACCAGAGCTACAGCTGGTTACTGTGTTTCAACAGTTTTCAGTCACCATAATAGAGAATGTTGACATATTCTGACTCTCAATCTCTAATGGCTGCCTTATTTCCTGTCGCAGTCATACTATACTAATAAATCGACATAACACAATACCACAGTAGAAGAATACACTGGTACCCGATAGACTGTTAGTATTCTCAACATAACTAGGTACCAAAGCTACAGCTGGTTACTGTGTTTCAACAGTTTTCAGTCACCATAATAGAGAATGTTGACATATTCTGACTCTCAATCTCTAATGGCTGCCTTATTTCCTGTCGCAGTCATACTATACTTATAAATTGATATAACACAATACCACGGTGGAAAAAAACTCTGGTAACCTATAGAGTATTAGTACTCTCAACATAAATAAGTACCAAACCTACAGCTGTTTACTATGTTTCAACAGTTTTCAGTCACCATGATAGAGAATGTTGACCTATTCTGACTCTCAAACTCATGGCTGCCTAATCTCCTGTCACAGTCATAGTATACTTATAAATCGATATAACACAATACCACTGTAGAAGAAAACCCTGGTAACCAAGAGTATTAGTACTCTCAACATAAATAAGTACCAAAGCTACAGCTGTTTACTGTGTTTCAACAGTTTTCAGTCACCATGATAGAGAATGTTGACACATTCTCACTCTCAAACTCATTGCTGCCTTATCTCTTATTACAGTCATAGTATACTTACAAATCGATATAACACAGTACCACGATGGAAGAAAACCCTGGTGACCAATAGAGTATTAGTACTCGCAACATGAATAGGTACCAAAGCTACAGCTGTTTACTGTGTTTCAACAGTTTTCAGTCGCCATGATAGAGAATCTTGACACATTCTCACTCTCAAACTCATTTCTGCCTTATCTCCTCTGGCAGTCATGCTATACTTATAAATCGATATAACACAATTCCACAGTAGAAGAAAACCCTGATAACCAAAAGAGTATTAATACTCTCAACATAAATAAGTATCAAAGCTACAGCTTTTTGCTGTGTTTCAACAGTTTTCCGTCACCATGACAGAGAATGTTGACCTCTTCTGACTCTCAAACTCATGGCTGCCTTATCTCCCGTCGCAGTCATAGTATACTTATAAATCGATATAACACAGTACCACGATGGAAGAAAACCCTGGTAACCAATAGTGTATTAGTACTCTCAACATAAATAGGTACCAAAGTTACAGCTGTTTACTGAGCTTTAACAGTTTTCAGTCAGCATGATAGAAAATCTTGACACATTCTCACTCTCAAACTCATGGCTGCCTTATCTCCTGTCGCAGTCATAGTATATTTATAAATTCATATAACACAGTACCACAGTTGAAGAAGAAAACCCTGGTAACGAATTACGTATTAGTACTCTCAACATAAATAGGTACCAAAGATGCTGCTGTTTACTGTGTTTCAACCGTTTTCAGTCACCATGATAGAGAATATTGACCTATTCTGACTCTCAAACTCATGGCTGTCTTATCTCCTGTCACAGGCATTGTATACTTATAGATCGATATAACAGAGTACCACGTAGAAGAAATCCCTGGTAACCAATAGAGAATCAGTACTCTCAACATAAATAGGTACCAAAGCTTCAGCTGTTTACTGTGTTTCAACAGTTTTCAGTCACCGTAATAGAGAATGTTGACATATTCTGACGCTCAAACTCATGGCTGCCTTATTTCTTGTCGCAGTCATACTATACTTATAAATTCATAAAACACAATACCACGTTGGATAAAAACCCTGGTAACCAATAGAGTATTGGTGCTCTCAACATAAATAGGTACCACAACTTCAGCTGTTTACTGTGTTTCAACAGTTTTCATTCACCATGACAGACAATGTTGACCTGACTCTCAAACTCATGGCTGCCGTATCTCCTGTCGCAGTCATAGTATACTTATAAATCGATATAACACAGTACCACAGTAGACGAAAACCCTGGTAATCAATAGAGTATTAGTACTCTCAACATAAATAGGTACCAAAGCTACAGCTGTTTACTGTGTTTCAACAGTTTTCAGTCAGCAAGATAGAGAATGTTGACACATTCTCTCTCTCAAACTCATGGCTGCCTTATCTCCTCTCGCAGTCAAACTATACTTATAAATCGATATAACACAATACCATGGTAGTAGAAAACCCTGGTAACCAATAGAGTATTAGTACTCTCAACCTAAATAGGTTCCAAAGCTGCAGCACTTTACTGAGTTTTAACAGTTTTCAGTCCGTGTGATAGAGAATCTTGACACATTCTCACTCTCAAACTCATGGCTGCCTTATCTCCTGTCGCAGTCTTAGTATACTTATAAATCGACATAACACAGTACCACAGTAGAAGAAAACCCTTGGTAACCAATAGAGTATTAGTACTCTCAACATAAATAGGTACCAAAGCTATAGCTGTTTACTGTGTTTCAACAGTTTTCAGTCACCATGACAGAGAATGGTGAACTATTCTGACTCTCAAACTCATGGCTGCCTTATCTCCTGTTGCAGTCATAGTATACTCATAAATCGATATAACACAGTACCACGGTAGAAGAAAACCCTGGTAACCAATATAGTATTAGTACTCTCAACATAAATAGGTACCAAAGCTGCAGCTGTTTACTAAGCTTTGACAATTTTCAGTCTGCATGATAGAGAATCTTGACACATTCTCTCTCTCAAACTCATGGCTGCCTTATCTCCTGTCGCAGTCTTAGTATACTTATAAATCGATATAACACAATACCACGGTAGAAGAAAACCCTGGTAACCAACAGACTATTAGTACTCGCAACATAAATAGGTACCAAAGCTACAGCTGATTACTGTGTTTCAACAGTGTTCAGTCACTATAATAGAGAATGTTGACATATTTTGACGCTCAAGCTCATGGCTGTCTTATTTCTTGTCGTAGTCATACTATACTAACAAATTGATATAACACAATACCACGGTGGATAAAAACCCTGGTAACCAACAGACTATTAGTACTCTCAACATAAATAGGTACCAAAGCTACAGCTGGTTACTGTGTTTCCACAGTGTTCAGTCACCATAATAGAGAATGTTGACATATACTGATGCTCAAACTCATGGCTGCCTAATTTCTTGTCGCAGTCATACTATACTTATAAATTGATATAACACAATACCACGGTGGATAAAATGCCTGGTAACCATTAGGGTATTAGTACTCTCAACATAAATTGGTATCAAAGCTACAGTTGTTTACTGTGTTTCGACAGTTTTTAGTCACCATGATAGATAATGTTGACCTATTCTGACTCACAAACTCATGGCTGCCTTATCTCCTCTCGCAGTCAAACTATACTTATAAATCGATATTTATAACACAATACCACGGTAGAAGAAAACCCTGGTAACCAATAGAGTATTAGTACTCTCAACATAAATAGGTACCAAAGCTACAGCTGTTTACTGTGTTTCATCAGTTTTCAGTCACCATGATAGGGAATGCTGACCTATTCTGACTTTCAAACTCATTTCTGTCTTATCTCATGTCGCAGTCATAGTATACTTATAAATCGATATAACACAGTACCACGATGGAAAAAAACCCTGGTTACCAATAGAGTATTAGTACTCTCAACATAAATAGGTACCAAAGCTACAGCTGTTTACTGTGTTTCAACAGTTTTCAGTCGCCATGATAGAGAATGCTGACCTATTCTCACTTTCAAAATCATGGCTGCCTTATCTCCTGTCGCAGTCATAGTATACTTATAATATAACACAGTACCACGGTTTTAGAAAACCCTGGTAACCAATAGAGTATTAGTACACTCAAAATAAATAGGTAGCAAAGTTTCAGCTGTTTACTGAGCTTTAACAGTTTTCAGTCAGCATGATAGAGAATCTTCACACATTCTCACTCTCAAACTCACGGCTGCCTTATCTCCTGTCGCAGTCATAGTATACTTATAAATCGATATAACATAGTACCACGGTAGAAGAAAACCCTGGTAACCAATAGAGTATTAGTACTCTCAACATAAATAGGTTCCAAAGCTACAGCTGTTTACTGAGCTTTAACAGTTTTCAGTCAACATGATAGAGAATCTTCACACATTGTCACTCTCAAATTCATGGCTGCTTTATCTCCTCTCGCAGTCATACTATACTTATAGATTGATATAACACAGTACCACAGTAGAAGAAAACCCTGGTAACCAATAGAGTATTTGTACTCTCAACATAAATAGGTACCAAAGCTACAGCTGGTTACTGTGTTTCAACAGCGTTCAGTCACCATAATAGAAAATGTTGACATATTATGACGCTCAAACTCATGGCCGCCTTATTTCTTGTCGCAGTCATACTATACTAATAAATTGATATAACACAATACCACGGTGGAAAAAAACCGAGGTAAAGAATATTGTATTAGTACTCTCAACATAAATAGGTACTAAAGCTACAGCTGGTTACTGTGTTTCCACAGTTTTCAGTCACCATAATAGAGAATGTTGACATATTCTGACTCTCAAACTCATGGCTGCCTTATCTCCTCTCAAAGTCATACTTTACTTATAAATCGATATAACACAATACCACGGTAGAAAAAAACCCTGGTAACCAACAGAGTATTAGTACTCTCAACATAAATAGGTACCAAAGCTACAGCTGTTTACTGTGTTTCATCAGTTTTCAGTCACCATGATAGGGAATGCTGACCTATTCTGACTTTCAAACTCATTTCTGTCTTATCTCATGTCGCAGTCATAGTATACTTATAAATCGATATAACACAGTACCACGATGGAAAAAAACCCTGGTTACCAATAGAGTATTAGTACTCTCAACATAAATAGGTACCAAAGCTACAGCTGTTTACTGTGTTTCAACAGTTTTCAGTCGCCATGATAGAGAATGCTGACCTATTCTCACTTTCAAAATCATGGCTGCCTTATCTCCTGTCGCAGTCATAGTATACTTATAATATAACACAGTACCACGGTTTTAGAAAACCCTGGTAACCAATAGAGTATTAGTACACTCAAAATAAATAGGTAGCAAAGTTTCAGCTGTTTACTGAGCTTTAACAGTTTTCAGTCAGCATGATAGAGAATCTTCACACATTCTCACTCTCAAACTCACGGCTGCCTTATCTCCTGTCGCAGTCATAGTATACTTATAAATCGATATAACATAGTACCACGGTAGAAGAAAACCCTGGTAACCAATAGAGTATTAGTACTCTCAACATAAATAGGTTCCAAAGCTACAGCTGTTTACTGAGCTTTAACAGTTTTCAGTCAACATGATAGAGAATCTTCACACATTGTCACTCTCAAATTCATGGCTGCTTTATCTCCTCTCGCAGTCATACTATACTTATAGATTGATATAACACAGTACCACAGTAGAAGAAAACCCTGGTAACCAATAGAGTATTTGTACTCTCAACATAAATAGGTACCAAAGCTACAGCTGGTTACTGTGTTTCAACAGCGTTCAGTCACCATAATAGAAAATGTTGACATATTATGACGCTCAAACTCATGGCCGCCTTATTTCTTGTCGCAGTCATACTATACTAATAAATTGATATAACACAATACCACGGTGGAAAAAAACCGAGGTAAAGAATATTGTATTAGTACTCTCAACATAAATAGGTACTAAAGCTACAGCTGGTTACTGTGTTTCCACAGTTTTCAGTCACCATAATAGAGAATGTTGACATATTCTGACTCTCAAACTCATGGCTGCCTTATCTCCTCTCAAAGTCATACTTTACTTATAAATCGATATAACACAATACCACGGTAGAAAAAAACCCTGGTAACCAACAGAGTATTAGTACTCTCAACATAAATAGGTACCAAAGCTACAGCTGGTTACTGTGTTTCAATAGTGTTCAGTCACCATAATAGATAATGTTGACATATTATGAAGCTCAAACTCATGGCTGCCTTATTTCTTGTCGCAGTCATGCTATACTTATAAAATGATATAACACAATACCACGGTGGATAAAAACCCTGGTAACCAATATAGTATTAGTACTCTCAACATAAATTGGTACCAAAGCTGCAGCTGTTTACTGTGTTTCAACAGATTTCAGTCAGCATGACAGAGAATCTTGACAAATTCTCACTCTCAAACTCATGGCCGCCTTATCCCCTCTCGCAGTCATACTATACACTTATAAACCGATATAACACAATACCATGGTAGAAAAAAACCCTGGTAACCAATAGAGTATTAGTACTTTCAACATAAATAGGTGCCAAAGCTACAGCTGTTTACTGTGTTTCAACAGTTTTTAGTCAGCATGATAGAGAATTTTGACACATTCTCACTCTCAAACTCATGGTTGCCTTATATCCTCTCGCAGTCATACTATACTAATAAATCGACATAACACAATACCATGGTAGAAAAATACACTGGTACCCGATAGTCTATTAGTATTCTCAACATAACTAGGTACCAAAGTCACAGCTGTTTGCTGTGTTTTCAACAGTTTTCAGTCACCACAATAGAGAATGTTGAC